>CAXAMN010024361.1:1995853-2096670 GCA_963970005.1 Durusdinium trenchii | reverse complement strand
CAGCCCGCAAGTAGTGGACTTGGATCTCCGTGTTGGTCCCGAGAAAAAGACTTGAGATCGAGCTTGCGCATGATGGCGGTCAACTTCCTGGGTCGGAGTGGTGGTGGAGGAGAGGTCCTTTATTTGTAGGACCCACTTTTTAAAGGATTCAACATGTGAATGTCTTGGTACATACATCCTTTTCGTATAGTCTTAGAGTAGTTGACCCAAACAGCGTGTAATTTCAACCGCGGTCTCTGAAATTTGCCCATTTCCTTCGTGAGGGTGTGCTCACGCAATCTTGGGATACACCATTTGGCTTGATCCATTCCATCCTTGGATTTCCATATGTCTTCTCTTTGCATCTATCCACCCATCTGATACTGATTGAAAAAAGATGCATATCCTTGAACCCAGCCAAGAGTCCCAAATGAAGACCAACATTGTGGTCTCTGGGTCACCTCTTGGATCAAGGGCCTAAAGGTGTGGCACTTGCTACAGAACAGGTTTACAGTGTTTAGTCTGAAACTTGTGTTCAAGTGTTGGAGAGAGCAACAATGAATAGTAGCCCAGCTGCCATCAAATGCTGCTCTAAAGACCGGTCTTGCTTGACTCCATCCAGATGCGCTTTGTACGCACGAACTGCATTGTATTTCTCTTGTAGATCCTCAGCAAAGCTACATGTCCCCTTGAAACTTGAAACCTAACATCACATTGCTGCTTGGAAAATGATGCTGCTTCAGAGTTCTCCGGTTTGTTTGTGGGGTTTGCTTGAATTCAACGATTGTTCAGTGGGTCCAAGTCTTTGGTTTGTTTGTAGGTCTGCTTGTATTCTAAGCAGCTGGTTTTGCTGGACTATATTCAGTCTAAGTTCTCTGGCTTGCTTGTAGGCCTGCTTGAACTCAAAGCAGTTGTCGCATGCCAACTGGTCAGAGATGCCAGCGAAGCCCAGAACTGATTTCCACTTCTCAGTATAGCGCCGCCAAAAGGTTGCATACCTGACCCAATTCTGTAACAGTTTCTTTGGCACAATAACAAGTGTCTGGAATCTGGAAAGCTTGGAACCCATTTGACAGCAAGTCTTGCATCCAAATGACGAACACTTTTGGCCAAATTGAAACCACAGCATTTTGATATTTCCAGGTGGCAGCTTTCGAAAAGGAAGCTGCTCCAGGCAAAGGCCATGTGACGTATCGATCAGCCTGTGGCCACAGGTGCTGCCAGCAAAGGTGCCAATAAAAGAGGGTGCTAAGCCAAACAAATCATTTTATCAGAAGCAAACCTGCAAACTAGCAACCGTTTCCAGGTCAACTGATTCGAAAGAGCATGCAACTTCAACTCTTCATCATCCTCCAATCGCTCTTCAGCAAAAGTCAAGGCATCACCATCATCACCGCTGTCATCAGACTGTTCTGGTCCTGAAAAGTGCATAAGAGGGATGCCACAAACACAACCAATATCAAGGAACAAACATAAATATGTTCTCCACAGAATTGCTCGCCAACAAGTCACTGGGAGAGACTGGAGCATTCTTTTTGTCAAGAACCACCAGCAAGTTAGTGTCGGTTTTGCTTCTTGTCCTTTTCTGCCCTCGCCGTTGAAACCTCAGGAGAGCTTTACAGAACCTCCCAAACAGCCCCACATCAAATTACCGGTGAGACTAAGGAAAAGTTCATTGATTGTGATTGCATTTCATTCTACCTGGCTTACATGTCAAAGGGGCTTCTCTGGCATCACACCGCTACAGTAGACGTACATCTGCAAGAAAAATTCATCCACAAGTCTCCCTTTCCCAGCACTTCTGGTTGCAACCTGGGCGCAAGACATCCAAACCATGTACTGTAGACAATTGATGGAGGCATCAGCAATGCTATGAAAGAATATTAAAGTCAAATCATGGATCATGATGTTCAAACAAGGAGCCGCCCCAGTGCACTTGTAGCGCCGATCAACGCGCCCGGTTTCCGAAAAGCGACGTTCATGGATTCCTAGAGCCTGTGCTACACAGCTCCTCCGCATGCGAACGCCGACCAGGTTCCAGACCTTTTGCAATTCATCTTTTGCAGCTCGAAGAACTTCATACAACTTAGCTCTGTAGTCATTGCTTGGAAGTTTCAATCAAGTTCGAAATAGCAAAGTTCATGGTGCTGCTGCACAATGACACCAAGAGCAAAGGACGGCTGAGAACGAAACATACACATCTTGTTGGAGCTTGGGTAAATTCCAGAATAAATCGAGGAATGGTAGGAAGTCTTTGGCATCCTTCAGCCCAGTGAAACATGTCCCTCCACATTTGCAACCACGGTCCCACATGGACTGCACTCGTGAACGGTTCCTGCCATTCATGTGGTGCCTTATTCTGCAAAAAAGAGCTCCATGGTTCAAGGTTCAAGACTCTGATCATTGTAACATTCTGTGACAATCACAATGTATTTAGCTTAGGTGCATAATACGCATGATAACCTTGGCGTTCATTCTGCGCAACCTGTTATCATAACCAGGTCTCTTCCTTGCTGTCTTTCTCGACGATTCAACTGATCCCGCTGTCAAGGAAGCACGGGCGCAAAATGCTTGCAAACTTGTCAGGTCAAATTTGATCAGAACAGCGGGGTCATAGCTAGATGCACTGGCACTGTGAACAACAGTGTTTGTAGATTCTTTCGCTGTGGTTTTCACTGCTTTGCTTTTCGCTAAGCTAGCCAAGTATCGTGACCTCTCACTCACCACAGCTGCACCCACCACAGCTGCACTCACCACAGATGCTGGTTTCCCAGTGTCCCCACCACGATGCACTTGCAAGCTCTTGGAAGTGGAACCATGGGCAAACTGCTTAAGAAAACGCTTTCTGTCATTTGACATGCGTCTTGAGCCTCTGTCAGCTCAAACGAAAACCACCACAAACCAGAGGTCTCCTTCCCATTCACCCCCCATCCAACTACCTATTCCAACTTCCAAATGTGACGAAAACAACTCCAAATGATACGAAATATCCTTATGGTCTAATTGTATTTAAACGTATACTGTATTAGCTAGGTTTATTGTATACCAAAATTACTGCAATTAGTTTGATCCCTGATACCTTCTGGAAGCCACCCCCATGTCATGTGGGTCAATCTTCCGGTACCGTGGCTTCCCATGGGTTGTGTTGGTTTTTGGGGCTGCACCGTATACACATCAATGCTCATCTCCTGAAGACCCACATCCACGCGCCGGCTCATCGTCACGCGGCGCTTGGACGTCGACGGTCTCGTCTGGCCGAAGGTCCTTGTTGCCTGGGTCGGGAATCCAAGTCGGGAGGCGCAAGCAACCTCTTGTGCCACGGACTTCAAGGCATTTCAAGCGTAGGACTAGGACACCTCCCCTGCAAAACTAGCAAACACGGCGTGACGAGACCCGTAGCTCAGCTACTCACCACATGTCTTTCTTAATAAGGTGACAGGTAACCTGGGGTCCATTTCGCCAGTTCGGTCCGACATCTGCGATCGGCCAAGTAGCACAGCTGCCCCATCGCATGGTCTAAACAAATCTCGAAGCCCACTCGCAGGCCTCCTGATTCGTTTGCCGCAGCTCGATGCTCGATGTTGTTCACGAGTTCTGTGTGTCGTCGTTGTCGTCCGTGGTGAGCCACCGTATCGGAGAAAGGTGGTGTGAGTGAAAAGGGTAAAAGAATGAACAAGTACCAATCAGGAGTTCCAAAGCGTTGCCTAGTGGAGGGGAGGGGGTGCCCCCTATCCACTCACTAAGTGACATTCCAAACCGTATTGTGACCGCCCAAAAGAGATCCCTCAGAACTCGAACTCCTAAAAACCCCTGTCCAAACCACCATGCTGAATCAAACCGACGGTATGAGACATGTTGATCTTCCCTTTTGTGTACATCTTTACATATCTTTATACTTTACACAAGTCTTGAGCTCTGTGTCAGGAGATTCATGTGGGTGCCCTCTGCCGGATCATCAGCAGTTCTCAACGCACCAAACTCACACAGGCATAGGCATAGCCTCCACCATCCCTTCCAACCACTCGCCGTCACACCCAGCGTGCTCCGATGTTGAGCACACCGCCGATGAGTTCCCGGAAGTCTTCAAAGCCCAGGCGATCCAATAAGCTCCTGAGAGCGATGAAGGCTCTCTGTGGACCATGAGTGTAGCACCCGGAGAGGCCCGTCTACACCTAAAGGGATGTGCAACTGGAGCAAAAACCAAGAAACACTAGGTGAAAACCCTGCCAACTCTGTTCCGTCACACCGTACCCGGTAGGAGATTGCTGGGACATCCCGACATCCCGACTGGAATAGTTGGATACCAAAGGAACTCGCCACAGAACTAGGCAGCCACTCTGACATGGAAATCCAGCTGGCCGGCTTCCGGTTTTGATCTTTGTGATGTGGTCTTTCTCTCCACTCGATCTTTCTAGGTCTATAGTTAGCCTTTGGAACTGTTTGGAACCGCTGGTTGCCTACTGTAGTGGTAACGGGATCCACTGGGGTAGGAATGAGATGAAATGAGACTTGGCTTTCCAGATCGAAGTAATTTTCCGCGGAGGTACCTGCAGTTATATAATGAAGGATTTTGTCGGTCTGTCGGAGCTTTGCGTTGAAGTCAGGTCTGAACCAATCTTGCAAGTCTTGGTTGTGATCGATGAACCCTCCAGGTCTACAAGCTTCTTGAACCTGACTATATAGCCATGTTTCCCAAAGTGATCCAGGTGTCTCGCAAACTGATCTGTTTGGTTATGCCCCGGCACGAACGAGAAAAAGCAAAATGAGCCACTTAAGTCTCTAAGACTCTAAAATAATCATTATTCACTCATCAACATTCTAACGTCCCCAATCTAAAACCACCACCAAGTCACTCGCTAGCCGATCTTCACTCCACCTGCTCCGACACAAAAAAAAGCTCACTCCATTCCTCACACGATCGCGGCGAGGCACCGATCGAGGCGACGGTAGATGCAGCCGTTGGAGTGCGGATGCCGTTTGCAGAACTCCTCGGCACTGCCTGGTTTGGCGAGCACAGTTTCACGTCAGTTCGGTGGAAGATATACTTAAAGTGGCTGTCAGAGTCAGAGTAGGCACAGACCCAAAAATGCCCTTAGATCTCCATAGATGGGGTTCCATACAAACCACCTTTTGGGGATTGTGCCATCCACTCAATTAGGATGCATTGTTTATGGGTGACCCCTTAGATGGTCCTGCTGGGGTGTTCTCAACATGATTCAACATGTATGTTTCTTTGCGCTTAGAGTCTCAAGCCGCCGATGGTCAAAGTTGCGCGCCAAACAAACCAAGAAGTGGCCGGCTAACGGCTGACGGGTTCCGAGCCACCTTGCCAAAACGTATGGCTAAGATGTGCTAAACGTATTACTTCAATCAAAGCATCCAGAACCTCAGGTGTCCCTCGATTCGCTGAAAGGCCAAAATTAGATCGATGCTTCAAACTCCCTCACCTTGATGCAGGAACAAAGCAAACGGCACGCGGATGCGCCATTCAACACACCGCCGCAGCTGAAGCCAATTTTCATCGATTTTCAACCACCCAAGCGGCCAGGAGGGGTTCGAACTTGCCTTGACTGGCCAGGTTCCACTTGAAGGAAGTCGATGCTGCTGATGAAATGCTTGAACTTCAAATACATCCTGAGCAGCTCAGGTGAAAGCCGGCTTCCAGGATTTGGGGCGACGAATGATCCAAGCAGTTCCATTGTGAAGTCAATGACCGTCAACTGTACTTTGCAGGCATATTATCCTCACATCGGATGATGGCTTGTGAACTTGTGCGCAAAATGAAAGCTGGCGGCCCAATATCCCCCAAGCCAGCCAACAGATTTGCCCCTCCTAAACGAGCAAGTGCTGAAGGGGAACTCCCTATAGCTTCGAACGGCTCAGTGTTTCAAGGGGCTATATATATATATATATATTGATAACCCTGGTTCCGAACTCACTCCTTCCTCCCCATCAGCGGACAACTATGTTCTCTTTGCACGGCCGGCGGCCGCGTTTGGACTCAGGAGTGCGGCGAACGGGATGCTTTCTCTCTCTTTCTGGCTGGGGTCATGCCAGCCCCAGAACACCCCAAAACTATGACCCATGGCATGAGCATCCCCAGGTCGATCACCCCAATAATCACCATCTCTAAAGAAAAAAGACACCATGCACGTTGAAACATGGACAATCCAGAGCATAAGCGAGCCTCATTCTTTGCCAGCTTTATATATATATGTACACAGCGTATAATGTGTAATTATAGAAACCATGTACCAGCTCAGCTGCTGGGTGGTTTCAACCAAAAATCTGAGGACCTGCGGGCTCAATCATCCCCAGGTCCAGTGGTACCACTCGGTCATCCGTCGTCACTCTCAGTGGAGTCTTCCACGTGCCGCAGATAGACGGCATGGTGGTCATCCAAAACCACGTGCCCTCTATACTTCCTCACGGCGTGTACTTGTATAGCCTCCAACCAAAAACAGAGTATTCTAAAAGCTACAAGTATAGGACCATATAGGACCATAGAACCCTGAGATATCCTGAGAATTCGGTCGAAACCCGGTCCGACCCCTTTCACTTCCACAGGCTTCTGTGGCCACCAATAGCGAATCTAGAACCTGCTGCTCGGGGCGTCCATCCAGGTGGTTTTCCAGCCGAGAATCAGCTTCGTTCCTCCAATGTGGATGGGCGCAAAGTTGTAGTAGCCTCACGAACGCGCACCGAACGCGCACCGTGGATGGTCCCTTTTTCTTCGATCCATGAAAACGACCACATGTACGGTGACTTCGGTAGACTTTGCATGCTCCAGGTCTCTTGCGTTTGAGGGATCCTTTTCATTCTTTTTCTATGACATACCGCGGTTCAACCTCAACCCGCTCCTCTCTTCATCCTCGAAGCTCGTCGCTCATCGCATTTGGACCGTGTCGAGGGGCCGCATTCCCAAAAACACCCTCTGGACTGGAGCTAGTTAGGCCAGCATGGATGGATTCAATGCGTCAGGCGCTGCCAGGTCCAGAAAAGGCAAGGCCTTATGGGTATATATGCACAAAGGAGATCAAACAGACTGGGCTCAATGAGTGCCCGTACAGTACAGCAAGCCAACAGGGTACATGGGGTACACTCCCTGAAATATCTGAAATCCTCATGGCTACGTGATGCTACGTGGATGGCACCACCTATAGGTCTAGGTCATCGGAATGGCTGGTCATCCACGACCATGCAGGTAACCATGATTCCAAGTGTACACCCGATGTTTGAGATTCACATGGAACCTGGAAACGAACACCAGGTCCGACCCCACTGGTGGCCCGGTGGAAGACGATGCCCGGTGGTTTCGGGTCCACTCCCGGGGACGGTGGTCCCGCTATGTCCCACTCCTGAACACTCCCCTAGGGGTCCAGTCGTACCTCCTCAAAAGGTCCGAGGTATTTGGACCTAAACCCTCCCCAAACACCTTCTAAGAAGGTACTTGGAGCCCTATAGGGACTATTATTAATTGATGTTTTATCATGTGACCCTGGGATGTCCTGATTTAAAATCACGTTATATGATATCATTCTTCCATGCCACCACCTCTGGGTTTAGTTAGTTCGCCCTTGTCACTTCCGGTCTCACCGGCCTGACCACCTCTGGGCATTCTTTTCATCAGCTCGGCCGGTTCGGACCCGCAAGGCCTTCCGATCACCCAGACTCCACGAGTCGGCTCCCTCAGGCGGTTGGATCAATCCATGGGTGCCGGAAGTTCACCATCTCGGTCCATTCGATGTAAGGTCCGGGTCTTCCAATTTGCACCACCCGCAAATTGGAAAGTCTAACAACTATCTATAGGCTATAGCGGCTATACCTGACCTTCGTGCTGTTGAGCATCCGACGTCCCGAGGTGTGAACCACATCCAACGCCATGAGAGAGCTATTGTTTTGCTCATGGAATCTGAGCGCTGCCAAAGGTTGCTTGGTCTCTGCTATCTTGGGCAAACAAGAATGCAAGTTCGCCCAGTGAAACTCTCCTCCCCAATCAGATCGCTCAACAAAAAGCCTCAGATCGCTCAAACGTGCTCAAGCACTGACCCTGACTGGGCAAACTCACCCGTCGTCCATCTTGGACTTCTTCGAAGAACCCTCGCCGTACGAGGCACGCGGCGGGTCTCGCATCATCGACGAAAACACCCAACACCGGTCACTCATGCAACGTGATGTTCTCACCTGTGCGAATCAAAACCAAGAACAATGGGCCCGTGGGTCGCCTCAAGAAACCTCAGTTCTTCGTTTTGGCCACGAACGCCGAAGGCATCCGAAGGCCCAAACGAACCCCCTTGACTCACCATGAACAACGAGCAGACAACACAGAGCGTCTGGACTGAAGTATATCATGGATGGGTCCTCTTCATGAGGGAAGTGTAACTATTCCAGTCCCATGGATAGATTTGGAAATAAGTAAGCAAAGGTCTCATCTCTGATACATGGACTGCGGACCTCGCGACAGGGAGACCATGACAAGAGTGGGGAACTCATCCATGAGTTGTGAGGGAGTCCAGTTCATCATCAGAAATCAGAACGTACATAGCAATATAGATGTGGGGATGAACTGCGGGTTGTTCCATTGGATGGTCAGTTGGTGCAACTGCTATTGTAGACTCTTGATCAAAACGAAAAATCCAATTAATTGCATCGTAAAACTTCTTCATGTGATGGGGAATTTTATTGATCAAGAGTCTACATTACATGCGGGCGGGCGCCACAAATGACCACCAGTTGGCTTTAAATCTGTGTAACTGAGCTTTGGTCGGAAAGCTCTTGATCCATTCAACTCAACCACTGCATCACAAGGATCTGCCGATGCGAGTTGGAAAGGGCTCGGCCTCCTTCGGCGAATTCCATTGAATTCGCAGGTCATGAGCAGCCTGTTTAGGATGCTCAACCCTGCAATCGCGGCAACACGGCAACAGCTCAGACTCATTGGACGGAAACTCAGCGGTCGGTCTTGGCTGATGCAGTCTTGCCGATGTTAGAGTAATAATGGAACAAATCCTCAGATGTATTCATCTGGTCAGGTCAAATCACATCTCCGGTTGAACCAGAAACTTGCTCAACCCAAAGCACTATATTAAAAGAGGGGTCTGAGTCTGGTCTGTAGCTCTAACCAATACAAACCATGGTCTAGAACGTGCTTCAATCCGCCCGAAACCAGTGACTGCTTCGGACTTCTCCATCTTGCGATTTGACCCCGTCCCGACGTTTTCTTCGGTCCGAGGACCGGAAAACAAGGCCCAAAGCTCAGCTCAGCCCGAAGCGAAGGCCCACTCCGGTGGGTGGGACTGGTGTCAGGTGAGGTGGTTTGAAGCCCAAAGCATCCATGGAACTGGCGACGTTTCAGCGGTTCGATGGTACGCCCCGGTGGACGCCGATCTGTTCAAGACATCTAGCTGGGTGCCAGCGCGCTCTGCTCTGAACCAATGTACATACATTTAGCTGACCCATCCATGTTAGCAACTTTCCACACTTGGAGTGCTGGGAAGGGGGTCAATGTTCAGTTCGATGATGTAATGTTCCATGGGCCAAAAACCATGCTGGTGCTCATGATCATGACCCAAGCCATCCATGTATATGGAGTATATACAACTAGTAATAGAATGACTCAGACACTCACTCCATGTGTGTCATATATGCCTACATTGACCCCCCTGGCACCACCCCTGGCCTGATCGGCAGTCCTATGGCAGTCCCATTAGTCGTGTCTGGGTTATGCCTCCATGGATGGTCTGGGTCAGAAGACCCTCTCCCTACCGATCGGTCCGGGACTGACGTCAACCAACCTGCACGGTCCGTGGACGGCTGAACATGATATGGTTGGCCAAGTCCATGGACGGCCAAGCATGCACGGACTGGAGGTGAACTTGGCTATGAAGTGTGGAACTTGGGCCGCTGAAATAGACCTGCCACCCTCTCAAATGCGGCAGTCAATATATCACGTCAGCATCACGAAACACCAAACACCGCTGCCGACCAACAGAAAGGCTCGAGGCATCCCAAGCAAAGCAAACCATCGTTGTTTGCTTTTGGTTGGGGCCTGGTCAGTAATATCCCCTACAGGATCCAAATCCTCTAGGATTTGTGGCGAGGATTTGTGCCGAGACATGAGGCCACAAGAACTACACTGATGATTCGGTCCGATCCCGTTCTTCGTTCCATTGACCCTTCGCTTCTCCATTCTGCCACGGGCTGAGGTTCCTCTGGTCCAAGAAGCAGTTGCTCTGGTGAACTGGGCCAAGTAGCGGCGCCCAGTTACGGGCAGTTCAGCGGTACCCGCGGTGGCAATGTCAAACGCCCACCTTTTCGAGCCGTGAAGGGCCCATTTGCTGATTGTTGTTCCCATCAGTGCAGGCAGTTCTGCTGGAACCTGGAAGTCCAAGGACTAGATCTTGCACATTGAAGTATAGAGGTATGTCCTTTTCCTTTTGGGGTCACCAGAGATGTACTGGGGCTTTCTCAGCAGATCTGCGATCTGAACAGATTCGGCTCTGGTCTAGAGCTTTGTCAGAAAAAGAGCAGTTCAGATCAAGCAACACTGTGGACGACTGGCGGAGGTACATCTACTCCAAACACTCCATGTATGACCTATTCATATACAAGTTGGGTGGTTGACCTGGGATCAATGTAGTGTTTTTCCCATATGAGCAGCGGACAAAATTACTTGTGCAGCCAAATACCATTTGACATGATTATCGTTTTGGTGGGGTCCATATCGTTCTCCAATGTTTCTCCAAACTGCAGTTAGCATAGCATACCGGCACATAGACTAAAACACAAAATATAACTCACAACCTCAGATTAGAGTCTTAGAGGCTTAAAGTGCTTTCTGCACAGGAATGGCACAGCACTTGATTTATGCACTTGGGTTCTTGTGGCACTGGGCTGTGCAAGGATCACAACACATAAGCGGGGACCTAGTAGCTCGGCCGATGAACAAACACTAGTCACTAGTAATGTGGAGAAGTAGGTCTACGGAGTGACTGGCGTGACATTTAGGTTATCGTTTGCTTATCGTTTGGATTGTCGTTTGGGAAGTTGTCTGGGGTTATCATTGGCCAAAGGTTGCGCCCATCGGTTTAGCTCAAATATGCTCAAAAAAGCATGCAAATGCAATAACATATTGTAACCACAAAAATCTTATACCCACTACAGTACGTCTTAACAAGATTATCGTTTTTGGTGGGGACCATATCGTTTTCCACAGAAACGAAGCCCTCAACATAGGTTTAGGGTCATGCCGTGACTAAATAAGTCAACCAATAATTTTGTCCGTCGCTCATATGTCGAGCATCTGGGGTGTGTTCCAGGGTGTGTTCCACACAAACAAAGGCGCTTGGCAAAGGGATGAACACTTCAGAGATTCGAGAATTCTCACCGTCATGCCATGACCCCTCTTAATCGCCAACAGCCGGAAGTGCCTAATCTGCATCAGTTTGGCCAAGCTTCTTGCAGGTCGAGTTGTGTCGGCCGGCTAACGACATTTGAAAGACATTTGCAAACTGTATGGTGGAAATACTGGTGGAAATATACAGCATGCATACAAGAAGAGCAACAGCCCGAGGTGATTCGAAAAAGCATCCGGATCCGGACCCCCCAAAAGCATCCAAAAGCATCCCGACGTGCAAAACCCAGAGCCAAACAATGCAACATCGTGCAGCAACCGACTTGGCCACTGTAAGCAAGAGAAAACCGGTGGCACCATCTTTCCGGAACACGATTCCGGCTTTGCCCATCAGGCTTTGTGATTTGTCGCCGTTCTTTGAAGTTTTCGCTTACAAAACAGCATCAAATAGCTCGCACGATGCTGCCTTCGGCTGATTTTCCTATGATGTTCTTTTCAGGCTTCTGGTATCTGAAGAAAGGTTCAGGACATATCGGGACACTGGAACAAACCTCGGTCCCCATGAGGCAAGAAAGGGAGGCACACTTTCAGATCAACCCTGTGGACTGAGCGACCATCTCGACTTCGCAGCAAGCAAGCATGGCAGCATGGCGGTTCTCGCTTAAGCATCCCCCTGTACATAACGGGGTGACCTTGGACACCCCATTCTATAGCTATAAAAGTGGTGACGCGGAGTTTGGTGTTACAAAATGCTAGGACCCGGAACAAAAAGGTATCTATAAAATGAAGATATCTCTAGTGATGATAGAAATGGGGAGTCTGTTTCAAGTCAAGCTGAAATTGCTCTAGAGAATGCCTGGCCCAACCCTCAACCTCTCAACAAAAAAAATACAAAACACTGAAAAACATTTTGTAGTGCACTCGTCTTGGATCATGAACATTTAGGGTCAGCTGATCCAAAAGGATCTTTGCCGGATGCAGCCATTGTTCACCAAAAAGTGCTTCCACTACAAAATGACTAAAAGGCACCTCTACAAAATGACAGCGTGCAACCTTGCTCTTTGCAACACACTTGAAATGGTTTCCACTACAAAATGGATTTGGTATGACTTGGATCCAAACAAGGCTCCACTATAAAATTGCCGCCCAAGCAAATGATGTCATCATGTTCATGCCAAAAATTGTCATTACAAAATGATGGTGGCTGGTGACATTTGTTCAATGTCTCTGAGCGAAACACTTAAATCACTACAACATGCAAGCACACGAGGTCATCATGGGACATGATTTTTATATAAAAAACTGATTTATATAGGGGCTCGAGCACTCCCATTCTGTAGTGGAAATGCACTGGGGGATGCTTAAGCCCTTCAGTCGGATTCACTCGACCAAGTGGCTCTGCAAGTGACAAACGTCTTGACTCATAGTGGATCTTGATACTTATTGTGAAAGATTTCCAGAGAACGTGTTCAAGAATGTTCAAGACATTTTCTACCACCCAAGCACCCCAAAGATTGCTTTACCTAGACTGGTTCTTCAAAACATGGACGTCCAAATCGGGACAATCTATCTCATATCCTAGAACGTCATACCTGACAGCAAGCACCATGCTGATCCGTGCCAGTCCGTGTTGAATGAAGCCAAGTGAAGTTGGCTGACCACACCGCCTCCATCGTGTTCAAAATCAACTGCTTTCACGGGAGGCTTCCAAGTCATGTCATCGACTCGATGCCTCCCCCTCCAGCGAATGAGGATCTGACGCGAGGGATCTGGCGTGAGCCCACCCGAGTGGGCCAGGATGGGCGGAGATCGACCAAATCATGTGGAAGCTGTAGAGCCAATGAACATCTCTTCGAATTCAGGTCGTGTGCTTTTTCGAGGGTCGCCTGGAGGTTTCTGTCTAGCAAGCCTAAGGTGGCCTAGCTGAGCCTCAAGCGGCGTGAACACTGCGATGTTCGGCTGAAACACCGCTTGCCCCACGCCCCACTCAGGGCTCTCGAGAGCGCCCCGTCTTTCCCTCGCCCGTGTGGCCAAAGGTCGCAGGTCCGATGATCCGATCCATCGGGAGAAGTGCCCTGCTCCGATCCGCATTCGGAAGGAAGTTCACGTTTGACGCCCCCACCCTGCAAACTCGGCTTTTCCAGGTCTTTTGATTGTGTTTTTTTGATCTACAATCTATTTCCTCTCCCCACTTTAATCCATGACCACTTCTCAAACTCGTGCGGCCGTAGAAAGATCAGAAGCTTCCTCCCACCAAGTGGCTTTGACCTGGCATTGGACCGTGCTTTTTCAAGGCGTATTTTATAAAATATTCAAAACGCCACTGAGGACAGGCCCCAAGAAACCCGGTCCCCACAACTATCGCCACGGCCCACGGCGGCTTGAGCGTGCAAGATGCGTGAACAATCATCGAATCTCAGCGCAAGACCTGCAGCAAAGTTGTTGATACCACAAACAAACCACCATTAAAAGGGACAATCAATAGACACATGCCAGAAAGGGCGGTCTGAATGTATTTTTTGTACATGTTCATGGTTCATACTATTTCCATCTATTTCCCAATTCCCATCGCCGCCACACGCCACCGAAGCGCCCTTTGCGTATGGGGTCCGCCAATTTGGGAGGCCTTCCAAGGCTCTCAAATCAAGGCAGCCTTTGGAACGAGCATTATCAGGCGGGTTTCTTGCAGAAAACCGCTCACAACTCTCCGGAAGAGGTCTGAGATCATTGCCAGCCCCCCTTTGGGTCCAATCTATGATCAAAGTCTCCAAGAGTTTCAACGAGCCTTATGCCATCGATCAGCCACAGAATGTCGATGAATCATGATGAACCCCCATGTGGATGGAGTGCACACACCAAGGTTCCATGACTTAGGGTCTTAACATGGCTAGAGTATGTCACAGTCCAAGAGCCAAAGGGAAAACTACAGCATCCGGAATGGTTGACAGAATGATTCATTCCTCGGAACCCAGAAGCCATCCATCTTTGGCCATCCGCACGCCGGTGGTTTGAGCCCCACCCGACCCCATGAACCCTGAACACCGACGTAACGTTGGACTGGACTGGGAGTGCTCCATGAATTTCCAGCCAGCCTTGAATGTTCTTAGCTCGTCTTAAAGTTGAGCACATTCCTTTTCCAACAAAACCCGGTATATACTTGGATCTGCTGCATCTCTGATTGATAGGACGTCGATAGAACATGTCACTTCACGCAAGGAGCAATGGTCAACTCCAACAAAACCCCAATCACAAAAGACACATGGCGGTTGCAAAGGCTAGGACCGACTGAGGGGGAGAGACACTTATTGCCAGCAATGGCCTCGTGGTCAGTGATGACCGGGTCTAGAGACAGCCACAAGCAAACCACCGTCATGAAGCGGATTCCATCGCCAAGGTTTCTTAGTATTTCTAGACCAAATGGTTGATCATTGTTACATGTAAGTTGCGTCTTTTCCAAATTCATCCCGATCACAACTGGTCTTACTGGTCGGATCTTGCCTTATGTTTCATACCGCGGGTTCAACGGAGTCAGGGAGCTAGCGAGCGCACGCCCCCTGGTGGGGGGTGACAGAACATGGTCATGGGGGTGAAATCCACTGGTCTGCACGGCTTAAGGTCTGCAGGTGCTGCTTTCTATGGCCCTATAACATGTTACATGGCTGTGGCTCAAGCTGCACTCCAGAAAACATCGTTCAGATTCAAAACCACATGCTTTACGCATGGCAGCCATAAGGGAGCACCAGCCATGTCTGAGGATTGTGCCGCCGCCGGGTTCAACGTCCAAGCGGGTCACATGGTTCGACGATCTGCCAGGAGGGCCTGGCAAGGTCTCGGCTGCGAAACCACTGGGTGTTGCAGTCCTACTCACGAAAGTGTTAAACCTTGGAGGTTTGTAGTTTGTAGAGGGCAAGGGGCCGAATTCGTCAAGGCACACCAGGCACCTTGGGCTCAACATGCTGCATCGAGAACGTATGTCACAGCCTAGCGGTACAGGGCGGGTTCAAGAACGCAAACTTTGCTGGGCCAGAATAAGTTCAAGAAACACCAACACTCTATGGGTCACCTTTCAGGAACACCCCCTGCTTTGTTGCGCTATGTTTCGCATTTCCAGGGGGCACCCTTGAGAAGCTCCAAACCATCCATGTCGCACAGCACATATGGTTGACATAGGGACCGGCAGGACTTGCCTCCCTGTCGGAAATCTTCGGAGGCCAAATTCGAGTCCCGATCGATTCCTTTAAATTCACCTAAATTATATTTATAAGATCGAACAGGGCGGTAAATCACCCCTTCGCACAAAAACTTCAGCAAGGTTTCCCACTCCGAGCCGCTCACTCTTCAAACATCCCCAGCGGCAACTCGACAGGTCTGCACGTCGTGGGCTGGGCATGTCCACTCCCTTCTTCCGCACCCGTGGGGTGGCTCGCCACGCCCGGTCGGAGGAGTCTCTCTCAACGGCTTCGCCCGGCGACGCCCCCGCTCGGCCTTCAGGTGTTGGTGCCCCCGTCGGCTCGCTCCTGACGTTGGCGGAGCGCCGCGCGGATCCTCAGACCGCGCAACGGAGGCGGCAACAAACCGACTGCGCGACCGACGAAAGCGACGGCGCGACCGACGAAACCTGGTAGACGGGTGAGATCGAACGCCCGAAATCAAATACTCCAGTTCGCGAGAATGGGGAGAAGGTTCTTGCGATGGCCCCTGGTCTGTCACGGGATGGGGTACTGGATGGGGTATATTCCCATCCAGTTCCACAATTTGACACCTGGTGATTGGAAAAATGCTGGTTTTGATAGCGTTTCTGGGAGGATTCTCGCGGATGATGTCGATAAATGCTCCCAATGCTGCAAATGCCCAAATCTTGTCTTAGACTGGCTACCCTTCGCAAAAAGAAAACTCGGATTCAGCTGGATGGTTACCAGCCACTTGTCAGGGAAACCTGAGCTTAATAGCCGCAGAACATTGGTGTTGGAGAGGATCAAATTCCGCTTCATCTTTCTGTTGTTCTGGCAAGTTTTTGCCTATAAACAGCTAGAAACCTTGCCGCGCCTTCACTCTGTGACCTTGCACCTATGCTGCCTGGCTCCGTCGGAAAAATCTCGCGTGCGATCTGCACCCGAAAAACCTCCGGATCTGACCGGATCGGAGCCTCGGATGGTGTGCCATACCCTAAGCTTGGCTGCTTCGCTGCTCGGCATTGGCACACCAAACCCTTCCCCTCCGCGGATGGGACCCGGCGTCGTGACGGTTGGCTCCAAGAAGCATGTCTTGGGCCGCCGGCGGTTGCTGGGAGAGGAGGCTTGTCAAGCTTCTCCCTCTCCAATCTTTTTGCCCCTCATCCGCACCAAACTCCAGCAAATAAGCCACCATTTGCCACCGGTGCTCCGTAATTGCTTGGTGCAAGGGAAACCTCAGATCAACTCTCCATCAAGGAGGTCCAGGATACATCATGTTGGCACGTGTGACATGGTCGAAGAATGGAGTCACAGCATGGTTGCAGCCATGATTGAGGGTCTTGCCTGGACCACTGTTTCCATTTTTTACATAAACCTTTTCATGTTTGCCTTTGACAGGTCACATCTCATAGTGAGCTTGGTTGACGGAATGTGGACAGGTCTCAGCTGAGCTGAAGACCTGGACCTGGATCCCAATCTGGAAGGATGCGTCACGTGGTTCTGCGGAGCAACACATAATTGATTGAATTGATTGGCCAATGTCCAGCATAGGATTCTATTTTGGGGTCAGCCTGAGTCAGCCTTGGTTGGAGAAAATGTGCAAACACTGGTGCATCTCAGCATCTCTGCATTCTCATGCTGGAACACATGTGGATCACACACTCAATTCTGGTGAGAAAAGTGACCTGGACAATCAGAATCAAACCCAGACACTCCATGTATGCCATATATGCCTACATTGACCCCCAAAACCACCCCAATGTAGGCATACATGGCATACATGGAGTGTCTGGGAAATCATGTTGTGGTAGTCTCTGCCAACTAAAGACGCAACAAGCTGGTGCGCGGCCGGAAGGCACACGATCGCCTCTCCCCAACGGAAAGCGATGTCCACTGGAGGGGGGAGGTCCAAGCTCGCGTCCATTCCAAAGCTGGTTGGGATTGGTTGGATGACTGATGGAAAGTCTGTTTTCGAACATGGCCTGAGAGTCCAAAGACTCTACGAATAAATGTATAATATAACACATACCGTAAATGACCCGAGTCAAGGACATGTCCTTCGATCGGACATGCGATGTTCGCCCTTCGGTTCGGTGCGCACGTCCTGCGGGGCGAACATCGATGGAAAACATTGGTAGCTTCGAATGTGGATGTTGCAGAGAAATAGGACAACATACGCTATAGCTGCTCTAGCCGCTAGCCATCCGGAACCATGGCATATGTAGGGTAAGCATTGTGAAGGAATTCTGACCCCTCTTTGTTACTAATACCTGGACCTTCGAAACAGCAAACATCATTGCCGCTTCGAAAACATGCTGTTACGGCACATGTTTCCAATGACGGCGTTATTGAAACCGGCAGAAACCAAAGAGAAACGTCATTTTTTGGCTTCCAAACAGCGTCTTTCCTGATTTTGAGCACATGTTTGCAAACCCTAAAACGGTAAAAATATGTTGATGATAGTCCTGGAAAATGCCTCCGATAAAAACCTGTGCCGTTTGAAGATTCAGGTTTAATAGATGTGTCACCACCGCTTCACAACGAATACTGCAGTTCGACTGCTCATGAAAAACACGTCGCAGCAAACGATGTCACGTCCGCTGCGCAAATGCAAACACCGTGTCCGACTGGTTTCTTGACCAACTGGCTGTGCATTCAAACGTGTTCAATTAGGAGGCCAACTCCCTGGTCTCACAGCAAGCGGGCCTTCAAGGGGTGGTTAATGAACACCCCTTAACAGCTAAGGGGCTATAAATAGACACCCCTTGGAGGGTCCTGCTAAACCAGCCTACCCAGTCTACAAGGAGGTCTCCCGGGGCCTCCTTAACCCCTCAGCTCCGAGGGGCTTGGACGTCAGTCCGCACCAGGAGAGCTTGGGCCGGTTCACATCGTCACTGAAGCCGTGCAAGCGGAGGAAGCTGATCACTTGTCGAGCTCGATGGATCTGGTCACGCCTCCGGCGGACGGCTTCGAAGATCGGGGCGGAGGCGGAAAAACACCGAAGTGGGCCGAGGTGACCCCAGTGGTAGTTGTTTTGGTTGGAGTGGGTATGTTGACGTGTTGAGCGGCAATGATGTTGGCTTGACCAAAGCTGCCAAGCTATGTGAGGTCAGTCGTGCATAGCAACATGAAGCATCTGGAGCGAGTGAAGTCCCCAGTTTGTGGATGGAGCGTATTATTAATGGGGTGACTGCTGGTACCTTCACGCATTTTTGTAACTCACACCGTGAGTTGAACTCCGCAGCCCGAGGCCCTCGTGGCTGAGTTCCGACCCTTGCCAGCGAGGTGAATCACGGCGGCATTGGCTCGGACCCCACACTCCGCTGACCCTTCGGCACCTCTCTTGCTTCCGCTCCTCGCGCTGAGCATGGGCCAGCCGATGCTCACGCCTGCGGCGTCCGTGCCGCGACGGAAGGCCGGAAAGCAGGAGGATGGAGCAGCGGGCCTGACTGAGACTCTCGTTTTCACTGAGAACTACCTGGCGTTGGGCATCGAGTTTTGATACTTCTTTGGTGTGGTGCCTTGCTGGCTTTAGAATGCTTTTGATTCTCAGGTGCCTCAAGCCTGCTAAGTGGGGAGGACAAATCAGCTACCAGGTTTCTGCAGGGTTTACCTGAACTCACCTCGTCAGCACCTTTCTGCCTTCCCTGCACCCGCGGGTGTCGCCGCCGCAGCTGACTGGCTCCACCCGTCCCGTTTCCATGGTGAGCATGCCGAGCTTCTGCGCACTGTGGCGGCGTGCTAAGGGGTGTTCTTCACAGTTCTGTTAGAATCACATTTTTTTTGGAGCAATCCTGGAATTTTACTTTAAACACGCTACCCCGGATAGGGGTGGTTACATAATGGGTACCCCGAATCACCCCAAAGGAGCTATAATTAGGCAATTCTTGAAGGGCCCTGGTAGACCTCTCTCAGTGTCAGGCGTAGCAATCGAAAACCGTCTCCAGATTTGATCCTTACTCTGGTCATCTCCGGTCCCTCCCAAGCTTCAAATTTGCTGGGACGCACGGTCGAACTCATGCGAGACCATCCTCTAAATGACTCAAGTTAACAAACCAGCAAGACATTGTCGTGGTCATGTCCAACATCGGAGGGTTCGGGTAGCAACTAGCATTCCCAAAAAGAACATGACACCACCTAAGAAACGACAAATCCACGGTGGGTAGCCTAGTCCGAGATTGAAGAATTTGCTCGGCAGTGCAGCTGTGGAAATCATCCTCGCCCACTAGCTTCAATCGGCCACCAACCTGCTCCTCAGTGCGCTTGTAGCAACACCCAAACAGATAGCACTGTGAAACCTGCTGAAACCTGCATCCCAAACACTTCATGTAGGGAATACCTTACATTGACCCCCGAGACCAATGGTAAAAGCATGCCGGTGCCAGAATAGAGTGTCTAGATATGGAAGGCCTAATGTACTCGGCGCAAATGACCCGCCCAGTTTGTCACGTGGCGTCGAGTGCCCTATTGAGTGGCGCAATGGCAAAGGCTACGACTGTTCACACCATGGTCTTCAAGCCAGCAGTGTGGATAATTGGCATAAGAGCGGTGACTATCATAACCCAATCTATAGCTATGTCGGCTATGTGGATGTTGGAGTGCCTCAACATGGGTCCAAACCGCCCTCGGCCACTCGGTCGACAAGTCAAGATTGTCTAGGGTTCTGCCATGCAACAATCAGCAACACCTACATGTTTGACCCCTGGCAACAAGAATTGGTGAGTTGACTGCGCTTCTCTTGTCCACCACCTAGCGAAAAGTACCTCATGAAAGAAACAATTGCTGAAGCAATTCATAATAGTCATAGGCTCTACATGGCACCCTCAAGACCTTTGTTTTTCTTTGCGGGCCCGATTCTCTGGGGAACATGTAGCAAGTGCTGAATAATGAACCTAGAACCTGATTGACCCCTGTTTTGGAGCCAAAACATTGTTTTTCTATCAAAACAGTGGTCAAATGGGTTCTAGGTAGATGTAGATTAATGTAGATCAATCGGGTGAGCTTAGGGAACGATTGGACAGGGAAAGTATCTTCACTAATGCTCAACATCTTGGGCACAACTCAATCCGTACTTGCTATCCCTCCCAACCCTCGCTTTGAACATATCGCTACAGAACCACTGCAAAAGCCGCGCTGACCGCTGCGAGACACACTCATACTCATACACTCCAATTCTACTCAGTAAGAATACTACCCATACCAGCACCTGCCACCTGCAGGTCCAATTGGAAATGAACATGGGAGCCCCACCCCACCATAGCTCGCTGTGGCGTCAAATTGGAAGTTTCGCTGCGGCGACTTCTGGCAGCTCATGTCCGGTATCCGGCCGTCCCTCTCCGCGGAGCTGCGCTGGAGCCGGAGACGATCCATCGGTCCAAGGAGTCGGTGCATCGGTCGGGTCCCAAACACGGTGCATCCGTGGGGCTGGCATAGTGACCTACATGGTGGTTCAAAAGGATTCAATGCAAGGCGTTGAACACATGTCTGCGTCTGGGTTCCCAACGCCAACGAAGGACGGCGGAGTTCGGAAGCATGATTCCACAAAGGTGGCTGCCTAGAGTGTTGTAGTGAGTGCGGTTCTTCGCATGTTTTTGATTTTTTTAGGTAATAGCTGACCTGGAGTTCCCGCAACCCACAAGTCAGCTGACCAAGGAACACGACCCCCCGTGTGCTGCGCAAACCACCTGTGTGCCACCGGGTCATCAGGCCAGTCTCAGCGATACATCCGAACGACTGGTTGGTCACCTCAGATCATCGCTTAGATCACCCCGCTAATCCCTGCTAGTTGCTGAAACCTAGCGATACATGAAGAAACCGGCAACTTGGCCAACCACTTAGGTCCTCTCTTAGTTCCTACCACTTTAGGTGGTTCCCTCTCTTAGGACCGGATTTCTACCACTTCGGTCCTCTCTTACGAGACCACTTGGTCCTCTCCCCGGCTCTTCACCGAGCCACTGATGTTTTCGAAGGGTCGGCCAGACATCTGGACATAGCGCTCGTCCGCATGCTGCACCATCACCACGGTCCCCGGCACCTTGAAAGAGCCGAGCACCGCGGAGGGAGGGCGCGGGGCGCGAGTCGAGTCACAGCTGGAAAACAGCTTCGAACAGCTTTCAACTCGTAGCAAAAAACGACTATATAGGTTGGAGGCCGCTAGTAGGTTGGAGGCCATTACTACATCCCTACTGATTACCTAGGGGGGCGTCACCTAATTGTAAGTTACAGTAACTTACAAATACTAATTTACCTGAACAATTGCAACTGACAATTTTGCGGCGTCTAAATAGGCAAGACATCCAATAGGCCAGAAACAGGTAATTTACATGCATGAGAAAATGTAAGTTACATTCTAGAGGTTTCATTGAATGATATCGCACGTCTCAACATGTCAAAGCTGAATCAACAGTTATATAATTTTTCTGTGCAGGGGTGGGAGGCAGTAAGTTATAAAAATAACAAATATAACAGTAGTCCAAGATAGTCCAAGAATGCAATGCGAGGAGGTTTCGTTTCGCACATCAATTGAAAACATGAACCCAAACATGTGCCAACTTGCGCATGCATGCATGCGTTGTTGCATCCTCAGGATTAGTCACATCTGACTCAAATATCATCGGACTACTCATCGGATTAATTGATCACGTGTTCATCTCACGACCCCCCCCACCGATCAGCATCCAACGCGGCTGAGAAACCACAACCCAATGTTTGAATTGCGGATGGCTCACTTTGCCGGACCTCAGTCACGAAATCGGCGTGCCTCACTGCCAAGCACAGGTCGGCTCTCCAGTTGACAAGGTGATTCACACCTTGCGGTCGGCTCTGTGGTAAAAAACAGGCCGCGCAGCTGCGTGATCCTCGGGCCTGCCCGTGATTTTTATGCGTGTCGCGAACATGACCACCACCCACACGCACGACACCCCGCCCCAAGGTGCACCACAGCACTAGCTGCGCTTGCTGTATGTTGCTGTGAGCTGCGGCCACGAAACAAATGTTCCACGGCAGATTTGGAAGCGGCGCTGAAGGTGGAGCTTCCAATCCGATATGCCCCCTTTTGTCCACGCCAATAAAACCTAAGCTCGTGAAACACCATGCAAACATATGCAAACATGACAAATCCGCAGAATTATAATGATTAAGCCGCCATACAGTAATGTTGCTTTGAACGGTCCCGTTTTCACAACGAATCATCAAAATTGGAATGTTGCAGCCCCCTCCCCGCATTACCGGTCAAACGTTGCCGGGCAACTCGGGTGCCAAAAAGATCTTGAGCGTAGTGGGGCTTCGGTCCCAATGTTTGGAGGCGTAAGCGCGGTCCAACACTTCTGACATGATGCGCAGTCGATGTTCCGTGTCCTTAGTGGCCATGGTGATTTCACACCTCAAGAAACACGAGCCATGAGCGAAACAACATACCTATCCGCCAGGTCATTTTAATTTTGGTGGTGGAATTCAAAACGACCAAAACAACGCAAAGTTTTGAAACTGCTCCAACCCCATACGATTTGCGCGCTAAAGCCTAAAGCCCTAAGCAATCCTAAGCACAACCACGCTACCCTCGAGTCATCACGGTGTTGGATTCCTACACAGGTGGACGTGGACCCCTGAACGGGCTTATCCCTTGCACTTTAACTTTACAAGTTCTTGCACCCTACCCTTCAAATTCATGGCGCGCACCCTCAGCGCACCAAATTTCAAAATGTTCAAAAATTATATTCAAACCCGCCAGGGTCTGCCGTTGTGAAAAAACAGGACCATGTTCGTTCCAAAAAATCAAACCTTGTTCACGTTCATCTGGCCAACGCGGGTTTGCATAAAATGACCCCTGTATGTGAGTACACAAATCACAGCCACAATCCTGCACCAACTGTCCCTGCTATAGGTGCAGCAGCCGGTCATTTCACAACCTCTTGTGCAGAAACGTGTGGTGGGTGGGTCCTTGTTTGATTGGGGAGGAGAACAAACGACAAAGGCGCATGTACCCATAATGGAACCAACAATTGTCAACAAAAAACATGTTTCCCGGCACCCGCACCACATACCAGTCAAAAAATGGCCGCGTGGCATTCGCCACCTCGGCGCTTCCCAAATAGCATGCGTCCAAATCCTCGCCTTTATCGAAGCAACCGTCGGCTTCGGTGCCAGGAGCTGTAAACCTCGATGCCGGTTTCGGGTGAGGCGGGCCATGTCCAAACCCGGGAAACATGCATGCATAGCGTAGACCGAATAGGTGGTAAACCCATACCGGTCGACCACACTATGCGCAGGAGAGGTGCATCCTTAAGGTATTTTTTGAAATGGAACTTGCAACTGAGGAACTAGGGGAAGTTCAAAGAAGTCAGCTGTAACAAATGAGGCAAAATGTTACTGACCATTCTTGTGAGGAGTTTGCAAGCATAGAGCGCAGTCGAAGCACACATGAGTGAGGGACCATTGCCTGCCGGACTAGGCAGAGGTGTGTGTGCATGGAAGGAAGTCAGCACGTGTTGATTTGGAGTCCTATTTTTTGCAGCTGCAACTGCGGTGGTAGCAGGGTCTGAAGACACACGAAGTTCCCCAGAACGAAAGAGAGCGTGCGAGATCTCTCTTTTCCGCGGCCGATGCTGGAGCTCTTGAGTACCCGCCCTCTGCAGGTGAAAGGATTCGGAAAACATGAGTTGACAGCTGATCCTCAAGTGCATGGAGTGTACTTTACACTCTGGGAAAGGGAAAAACGAGAAAAGCTCAGCTGTCATCAGGCGGAACCAGCCCTGCTGCTTGCATCATTGGTGGCCAAGGTCCTGGCCAGCCATGCATCCACTGGAAAACGTGGTACTGGTTGTTGGTGCGATCCTCATAGTGGATGATGCCGTGATGCGTGAAGAACATGTGCAAGTCTTCATTCAGAGTTCGCCGGCTTTCAGCATGGTGAACGTCGGGTGGTACCGCTTGTGCGGCGCAGGTGGTGCAGTAGCTCACAGGTCGGACATTCAGCGCCTGTCGGTTTAGCACTGGACAGTCCGGATTGTGGTGCCAAACACGACCTCGCGAGGCCATGAACACTTCATCTCTCAGTGGGCAAGTTCGTGAGTGCTCCACCATCTCTCGCCAGCATCTCTGCAGGAGACCCTTGGCGTCCAGTAGTGTCTCACGATAGTGAGACTCAGCTGCTATGCGGCGATCTGCTTCTTCCTGGGGCGTGAGTGGAGGTCCGCTTTGGCGTCGTTGTTGTCTTAGCTCTTGTAGTTCCGAGCGAGCCTGGTCCAGTTCTTGAAGGACGAGCTCGTTGGCTATGCGTTGTTCACGCGCAGCCTTCTGGTTCTCAATGGCACGTTGCCGGTAGAGAATCATGGAATCCAGAGCTTCATCTCGGAGTTTCACTGCCTCTTGGACTGACTCTGTCAGGTTCTTCACGATGGGCGTGTTTCGCCTCCGCGTGAGCCAGTGGCCCAAAAAGCAGCTTGCTGCAGCAACAAAAACCATGACCAACCACCAGAGCCATCCAAGGTGTGGTGGCTTCTCGTCGCCATCGGCAGCGCATGCCGGCGGGAGTGCCGACATCAGCAGCAGCGCAAAAAGCGCACGTCCATGGCTAGGAGGCATGCTACCTACAGCGGGTCCGGCTACTTCAATTTCTTTGAGATTGGCAGACTGGGGAACCTCGAGTAGTGGTGGCTCCTGCTTCAAGGACGTGTGCTCGTCCATTGTGGCTTGTAGTGGAACTTGGTGTTGTGTTTGTGGGTTGTAGGTGGTTGTGTCATGTTGTACTGTGGTTGTGAACTCGTTTCGACTGCTCCATCGGCTTTCGAGCGGCTTCTTCTTTGCCGCGGTGTATGTTGGATCCCAAGTGTACTTGATGGATCCATGTCTGAGTCTGTCGGCCAGGAGCTGCCTTGCTGACAGCTTTGTCAGTCCGTCGCCGTACTGGCGTTCAGAACTGACCCATTTGAGTCTTCCGCCAAAACTCTCAACTTGTTGGCGGGTCACTTTCACTTCCAGGGCTGTGCGTTTGTCGTTGGAGCCATGGTTGAAGGCATCTCTATGGTAAGTGTCGTACAAAGCTTAGGCATCTGTAATCAGCACTGGTTGAAGTGAGCTCTCTGACCGGGCCAGGTTGGATTTCAACTCAAGTTGAGGGTTGAACAGCTCATTCCAAAAGCGAACAATGAACTCGACATTGTCTGCAGCAGCACTTGAGGCTTGGGCCTCAGCAGCCAGTGAACTTCTGGCGACCCTTGGAAGCTTCATGGACTTCCAGTCCAAGACATGGTAGGGTGTCTCTGCACCTTCGAAGGCTTCCTTGTGAGTCAGGAGGCAGATGAAACCGCCTTGGCTGCTGCCGTCATGTCTGACTCCGTGGGCTGCGTCGAACATGCAGCTGAGTCGGAGGTCTTGGATTGCGCCAAGAGGTGGATAGCGCAGGGTCACATCGCTGTTGTCCTTGGCAAATCTTAGGAGCTTGTTAGCTTCAAAAAGTGGTGCTGCCAGACCTGTGCTCAGTTCGCCTGAAAGGATTGAGGTGCTGGCCAAAAGGTGTGGGCTCGACTGAACTGCCGGCCATTGGAGGCTGCCCAAAAGACCTCTGAGCAAACTCTGCTCTTTTGGGGTCATTGGTGAGTGAGTTTGGCGGCCTTTCTCAATGGTCAAGGGCTTGACCTGTCCAAAGAACTTCTGGTGGCTCACAGTCCATGTGCCGTCAGTCGACCGAGACATGTCCGCACCACAGTATTCAAAAGACTCATCTTGCTGCCAGGTGCGGAAATTGAACATCTTCTTGATTTCGGTCTCCATGCGGCAGTAGACAGCTGAGTTTTTGTCACCGCCACCCAACATGTCATCTACATGTAAACAAAGAAGTCCTACCAACTTTGGTGTGGAGGCATCACCATCTTGCGGCTCAAACAATCTCCAAAAACAGGGGTCAAGGGAGTGTTGTTCCCAACCAAGCTGCTTAAGGCGTGAGCTGGCTTCCAAAAACCATCGACGAGGTGCGTCCAGTTGTCCGTACACTGGTTTGTGGAGAAACATTCTTGTGTTGGAGTCTGCGCCCAGCAATGCCAGTGCATCGGATGGCAACTTCACCCATAGCTTCCGTTCTTGTGGAAGGCCTTGCAAAAAGGCAGTTGAAACATCGGCAGACCATCCGGTCCATCCAAGGCAGCTGCTCAAACTCAGAAACAGATTTCTGCCGAGGCGAGTGGAAGCAGGTGAGGAGGTTTCGAGTGAACCTGCCAATGCATCAACGTCAGCGTATCCCCTCACCACGAGACGAGCTTTCGCTCGGGGACTGCCGTCGGCGTTCTTGCTCCATTTGAGCAGCATTCTGCTTGTGAGTGTCCTTTCGGGTGTGGCTTCCTTGGTGGTCTGAAAGCTCCACACTCCGTTTTCAAAAAAAGAAGACAACTCTTTTTGCTTGGCCTGTTGGAAGAGCAGGCGATGTTCCAGGGACAGTTCACGCTCCCGGATTTCACCCTTGTTTTTCTGCATCTTCTTGTTTGCCATAGCCTTTTGCTTTCGGCCCAACTGCTTGGCTGACTGGGTGTCATGGGTAGTCATGCCCATCTCCTTACGAGTGTCTCCGTTGATCTGGAAGATTGTGACACCAGTCCATGCTTTTCTGGTTGGGGTACCAGCTCCATTTTGCCAAACATCAGATTCCTGTTTGAGCTCTTGGCCTGTCTTCCGCACGGTGATGCGGATGGAGTCCAGCTTTTGCAGTTGCCGAAGGAGATGGTCTCTTGTTGGTCATATCGCCGTCTCATCAGCTCAAAACGCTCACCAGGTTGAGCTGGCTGGTACAGGGCCTCTGTGTCTGGGTCCAGCTGGGACGCTGGATGGTTCTGGCTGGCCCTTGAGTGAGGCGGACTGGGTTCTCTGGACGGTTCGTTCAGAGAAGGTGGGTCCGGTTGGTTCTCTGGAACTGCTGGTAGTGCCTCAAGTGGTAATGCAAGTGGCGCCGGACTTGTGGTTGGTGGAGCCTGTTGTTCTGGTTCAACCCCTTGCTGACTGTGCGCAGGGGATGTAGGGGCGTACTCCAAATCCGGTTCGGACTGTATTGGTTCATCATCTGGTGCAGGCTGAGTGGCGTCATTGAGCGCAGGTGCTACAGCTTGTGGTGAACCAATTGGTGCTTCAAGTCGGCGTCTTTGCACAGGAGGCTGCAAGTCTTCCTCTTCTTCTTCCATTTCTTGTTCAATCTCCTCCTCTTCCGACTCTAAGTCTTCGATGCGACGTCGATTGGCCACATTGAGATCCAAAAGTCTGGTGACTCCTCTGCTCTTCAGCTCTGACATAGCCTTCTTTGCTTCTTGGATGCCGTTGATCAGGGTGTCAGTCTCCTTCTCCAAGGCTGGTCGCATGTGATGAGGTGCACAACGGAGCAACTGGGTCTTGTGGCTGATCCAGTAGAGAGAAGGTTTGCCATCGTCACCGTCTTCTCGCATCAAGACTCTTGCAGGGCCTTTCCATCTGACCTTGACTAGGTCAGCCGCTCTGGCATCTCGCCAGTAGTAGCAAAGTTGACCAGGCTGGAAAACAATGCTGGTGCCGAAATACTTTCGGAGGAGGCCTCGCCGAAGACGGCGATCGATGTCTGTCTGCACAATGGCCATGCGAGCAGTTGCTCGCTTTTGCAGCTCATCTTCAAAGCCCTTGGAGCCTTCTAGGTGAAGTGGTGACAAATGAGGGTTGAGAAGGTCTCCAGGAAAGTGGGGCTGTTGACCCAAAAGCCATTGAGAAGGACTGTAGCCAGAAGCATTTGGCTGAGCATTCAACTGAGGAACCAAATAGATTAAGGCTTCTCGGATTGCAGAACCTCCTTCTTGAGCAGTTTCTCGCAAGTACAGTTCACAGCTTTTGCGAAGAACAGCGTGGCGTCTTTCGACCAATGCCAATCGTTCATGTGCTTCACCAGGTGCAACGGTGTGTTGGAGAGCAAGTTCATCAGTGAAGCGAGTGAACTCATCTGAAAGCCAACCTCTTCCTTCCTCAGTGATGAGTTGAGCAGGAGGACCAAAAAGAGCAAGCCAACAACGCTGAAGAGCATCGATCAAACAATCACCCCTCTCAGCGTGCAACAAGGTGGCGGCTTGCCATTTGGTGGCTGCATCAATCATGGAGAGGATTGGAAACTTGTTTTGTCCACTCTTGATCCAAAACACGTCACACTGTAGCTGATCATTGAAGGTTGTGACCACCTTGGCCGAGCTCGGAGATGCTTGTGCAGGCTTCTTGAACATGTCACAGGTGGCACAATGATATTGCCGTGCGACTTCAAGAACCTCAGGAGAAGCGCCTCTGACTTCCAAAAGGTCGGTGAGCTTCTCAGCACTTGGGTGGCCAAGGTTTCTATGCAGTTTCTGGACCACACGAACAGCTTCTTGTTTGTTGGTCGTCAAAAGTTGGATGAGTCGTCCTTGATGTGAGCGAACTGGCTGACTGTCCTCAAGGGTGTAGGCCTGATTCCAAGCCTGTGGTGTCTCTTCGGCAGCCAGGGCTACAGCAAGGACTGATGCCATGGCCGGCTGGTAGTCCTCAAGGTACTTGGTGCGAAGGCGTCCACCAGGCATGCGTCCTTCCAAGGTGCAATGAGTGTGGCTCTTGTCACACAACAGGTTCATCGATTGTGCCATTGCTCTCTTTGTGGTGCGAAGGGCTGTAGGTTTGAGAACAAGCTTCCAACTGTTGTCAATGTCCTTGCAACAGGCACCGTAGGCACATTGATGAAAAACCACATGATAGCCTGGCAAGTTCTGAAGTGCCTTGGTGTACCAAGACAAGGCTTCTTTGGGTTGTTCCAAATGTACATGGCGAGCACCAAGGACTTGTCGGCGGTAAATCTGCCGGACAAAACGAAGATGTACATCATGATGCCATTGGCGTTCTTCTTGCAACTTTTCTTTTCGCTCGGGCGAGTTGGCTGCCAGAGCTTGCATCTTGCTCCACAGACTGCATTTGGGAGCCAGGAAAATCTCATCAGGGAGTTCGTCCTGCTGTTTGCGAAGAAAGGCTGCTCTGTGTGAGGGTTCATCGAAGTCCCAACCAGTCTCATATCCAAAAACTTCAACTTTGCAGCCCAACGTTTCTGCAATTGCTGACACTCTGGAGGCGCCAGCATAGACCTCCCAAATCAACCGTGGTCGGGGTGGAGCATGAAGTTCCGAAGTAACCATGGCCTGAAGTTGGCGCTCTGTGTGGTTGAGCGCATGGTCAATGCGCTTCCAGTCTTTCAGCACGATCTTCCGGCTCCCCTCTGCCACTGGCGTCTGACCGGCGTCCTGAGAGACCCCCTCCTGACTCTTGTAAGTCTTGAAATCCACGGTGAAGGGCTCAACATCCTCGTGGAGGGCGGAATCTGCCAGGACAAGGTCGAACGCCGGTGGCCGAGTGAGCATGTCAGGTTGGAAGTCGGCTGTGAGAGGCAGCAAGTATTCCCCATGTCGACCAATGGTGATGTCCTGCCAGGGAGAGTCTTCCCACATCAACAGCTTCTTTTGAAAGTTGAGCGTCAAACCAAGAGCTTCAAGGATGGGGCGACCCATCAACATAGGTGTCTCACCTGAGATGACAAATCCAGTGACGTAGCCATAGTTGTGATTGAAAAACACCGGCAACCTAGCTTTCCAGTGACAACTCACGCTGTGGTCTCCACCAAAATGAAAAACACGCTTGATGGAAGTCATCTGGATGTCATCAACTGGATACTGCAGCTCTTGAAGGTGTTGGATGTAGCGCTCAAACGGTCCGGTGCCCATCAGAAAGGCGCTTGCACCAGGGTCAATCATGGTGCAATCAACACGCTGTCGACCTTGGAGATCCTCAAAAATCACATGACCATGTTCATCTATGGGGGTGGTGTTTGCGGCCATGCCTTCCGTGTGCTGTCGCTTGGCTGGTGAGTTGACAACAGAAGGACCGGAACTCGTCGAGGTGCCCTTCTTTGGACACTTGGCGGCCATGTGGCCGGATGCGCCGCAGCGCAAACACTGGATGGCTGCGAATGAACGAGCCTTGGGATCTGGAGCCTTCCCTCCCGGTCGAGAGGGATACTTGATGGTGCTGGAGCGGCCCTTTTTGCCGCCTTTCCCCTTTCGAGGACCCTTGCCCTTGTGGGGGCGCTGTGGAGAACTGGGAGTCGAGGATGGGTTGGTGTCATCTTGCAAGGCAACTATGGGCAAGTAGCCTCGACTCAACTTCAAATCTGAAAACCTCTTTCTGCCATCCAGGTAGCTGGCGTAGGCTGAGTCATATTCATCGATGTCCCAGGGGCCATCAGAGGTGGCGACAAAACCTTCTTCTCCATCCTCATGCTCATTGTCGTACTGGTAGTAACGGGCCTCTTGATCGAAGCCGAAGTCGTCATCCTGCCAGGATTCGATGGTCGGAGCCTCACAGTCATCTTCCCAGCCGTGGTCTTCTTGGTAGAAGGCTTCATCGAGGTCATCCCAGCCTTCTTCAGCCACAAAAGCTTTGTGCCCCTTGCCTCGTCCAAATGGACGACGTTCAGGAACCACGGCTGCTTTGTGATCCTGGCCAAGGAACAAGTACAAGGCTTCTTGGACCTTGTTCCTCTCGAGGCCGGGTGCATGAGTGAGCACAAGTTGTCGCTGCTCCCTGGTCACATTGGCCTTTTTGAGAAGAAACCAGCCCTGCACAGTTGTCGGCAACTTCACGCCGTGAGCTTGAAGGCGTCGAAGTTTCTCATCAAACTCTGTGCAAAACTGCAAAAGTGTGGAGCCAGGTTTGCGCAGGTTGTGGGTGAAGAAGTTCTCAAAATCCTGCGGCATTTGAACTCTGTCGTCATAGGCAAATGCCTTATCCAACATGCCCATCAACTCATCGAAGGCTCCCTCCTTTTCGATCTTCTTGAGATCGTAGTCTTCAACGACTTTCCATGCAGCACCCTGCAAGCTTCCGATGAGATTGAGCAGGCTCTCACCGGATCTTTTCTGGAGGGTCATCTTGTGGTGGTATATGGCTATTCTCTTCCTCCATTCTCTGTAGGACTGGGGCTGGCCGTCAAACTGCGGGATAAAGCTATCCCTCAGGCTGGTGGTGTCTAAGGTCGAGGTGCCAGCCATGGGTGCTGGAGCAGTCGTGTCTGTGGAGTGGTGTTCAGTGAGGTGTTGTTGCTAGTGGTGTGTATGTTCAGTTGTTGTGGTGCAAGTGGAGTGCGCAGCGGTAGCGTGTCTGGAGCCCCGGTTGGGGCTCCGCTACCATGCAACTGCGGTGGTAGCAGGGTCTGAAGACACACGAAGTTCCCCAGAACGAAAGAGAGCGTGCGAGATCTCTCTTTTCCGCGGCCGATGCTGGAGCTCTTGAGTACCCGCCCTCTGCAGGTGAAAGGATTCGGAAAACATGAGTTGACAGCTGATCTTCAAGTGCATGGAGTGTACTTTACAGCAGCAACTTTGGCCATCTGACACGTACCAAGTGGAAACTTACAAAAGAACGCAAACGTGTTGGGTGGTCGAGGTCTGCTTGCTTACGTTTAGCTGCTGAAAATCCCTAAACTCAGATGCACATGTGCGACGGGTTTGTTTAAACAAGTCCTGGAAAAAACACGTGCCCATGTTCCTAGTGATATGCTCAAGGCACACAAACTACGAAGGACCGTCCGACTACTCCAAGCTTTCTTGGGATCAGTATATCTGTTTGGGCCGACTTTTGTAAACACAACCGTGTATAGAATGGTTGGGACAGGGACAATTAAGCAAGGCACTCACATCAAACCGTCGGAACCGCGGCAATTGGTCATAAAATGTCATAAATGGTTGGGGCGCATGTTGACCGCCAAAGGCTCCCACAATGAAACTATTGACATTCACCATCACCCGTTGGCTGCCGCCAAGGCATTCCACGCAAACAAAAACAATTTGTGTGACAAACCAATTTCGGTGTGCAAAGGGTTTCGTTTTGAATGCAGTTGGGCCACGAGAAGTACATACCGCGGACATCTCCAAATTAAACATCAATTTGCAGAAGTTGGCGTGCGGTGGTGGACACCGGGAGGTTTCGACTGGAGCCAACCTTCGCGCAACATATGGCATTTGTGGAATGAACGTGTTGACGCATTTGTGATTCAAATTTGCTTTTCCCTTGATGTTTGATACGCGTGTATGAAAAGATATATGCAATAATTGCGACAAGTTACAAAAGATATGCACTAGTTTGGATGGGGTTCATAAAATTCACACATTTACTTACAAATTTTAAAACATAGAATGTAGATCACTCAACAGGGAACAAGGCTTCGAAGGCCTGGGGCCAGTCCTTCGGAGACATAAGTCTGCGCACTTGTAAACCAGGACATTCCCCTTAGAATCCGACGCGCGCGTGCCATGTTGGAACAGAGTAAGAAGCGTAAATTTTAGTTCTGCAAACCTTGGTGACAAATAAAATCTGCAAAAATTGCATCATTTTTTTTAAAAGGCGCATTATTTTTTAAAGGCGTGTTCTACTTTAGATATTTTGCTGGTCAATTGCTCATGTCAAAAAATATAAAATTATACAGCACCTTTGTCCATGAATTACAATGATTTGTTTACACGTTATTTCTTTCAATTCCTTCATTTCATTTCCTTCACGTCTCTAGCCAAATTTTTATAAAAACAAGTAATGAAATTCACCACCATTTTTTTGTAGAATCATTGTAGAATGTTTTGTCTCGTCTGTTTGCCAGGCTCCATTTGTCAAGGTTTCGTGTTTTTTGGAAATCGCTACAGGGCGCGTGACCACCGCCAGGGGCGATAGTCGATTTATCGGCGTGGCCGGTGGCCGGTGGCCGCGTGGCCGGTGGCTGCGTGGCCGTGGCAGTGCACGCTGGTGGCCGGTGGCCGGTGGCCGTTGGCCGGTGGCCGTGGCGGTGCACGCTGGTGGCCGGTGGCCAGTGGCCGTTGGCCGGTAGCTGGAGAGATCCATGGATGGGCGGATACTGCCGGTGGCCGGCGGGCGGAATGATCCATGGGCCTGTGGTGTCAGCCAACCCTGTGGTAAGCGCTTTTGTGTTGATTTCAAGGGTGATTTCACATTCCTTCTTTGGCGGCATGATGGATAGGCTATATAGGTGCTGGCCACCTGATTCATACCCCGGACCCCGGCCTGGCCCTGCTCCCTGCATGATGATTGATTGCGTCCTGGGCAGCGTGGTGATAGAAGGTGCGGGACTTCAAACTCAGGCGCAAGCAGAAACCAACTATGCATAACGCGCTTGGCTCGTGTGTGTGCGTGCGGCCCCTGTGCAAGCCATGTACAAATAAGTGGTCGGTCGACCGGCTGACCGGGTCCCTTAACCAGCGGCCCTTTTTCCTTTTTTTTTTGCAGCTATAAGGTTATAATGTTTCGAGTCAACCATCGTGCACTATCGGCCAGTCGGCGGCGTGGAAGGCATAGAGGTGCCCTCACATCAGAAGATGCACGGGGCGAAGGAGCCCTCGCGGAAGCATTCGGCGCCTCTTCAGCGCCAGAATTTGCAGGAGACTTCTGCTCTCCACCAGAGCGGTCATTCCACAAAGCCCGCCGCTTTGAGATGTCCCGGATGCTGAGCCTGCAGCACCTCATGGCTTCGTTGTGGTATTGAGTCTGGTTGCCTGTGTTAGAAGACCAAGCACGGAAGACCACCATAGTGTCACCCGCTCTCCCTCCAGCCGGCTGCAAAGTGCAACCAAGAGGTGGAAATAGTTCAAAAACTTTTGTCAAGACTTGCAAAGCCTTGCGGCGGGGAGAACAAGTGCAAACAAGTTAGGGATAGTTAGGGCATATGTAGTCCACAGAAAGCCACAGCGACCATATCTGAAGAACATTCCCCTGACTGGGCCGGGCTTTCCGTCGCTTGCCCTGGGCTTGCTGCACCACATGGTATGCGTCAACCACCTTGAACATTTTGATCTCACTGTGCCCCAACAGCAGCAGTTTCTGGACAAACTCGCGGTCTTTGAGAATGCCATCCTGGGAGGAGCGTCGAGCTGTTATCGCCCAAGCCTTTCTGGAAGAAAATGTACTTCGGGTCCAAGTCGGACAGCTTCAGTGGGACAATCTCGTGGGGAAGCACCTGGAGCAGGCAATACACCAGAGAAGGAAGAACATGTTCACACGCTTGCAGAATTTTGGCCAGAGCATTGGATTGAAGCAAACCAAAAACGTTATGCGTGGCACAGGGTTCATGTCGGCCCCACCTCCTCATGACGACATTCGGCTTCTGGGAAGGAATGAAGAGGCACTGGCACAGGCGTGTGCTCTTCGATGTTTTCCAACGCTGCTACAGCAACCGCTTGCGCATCTCCACATGGCCCCTGGCGTTCACCTGGAAGATGAGTAGGAGGTGGTTGCGTAGGCGCAGGAGCAGCGAAAGATTGTGGGGGGCAAGGCACTTGCACGGGCTGGAAAGGTTCATTGTCGGACTCGTCCGAGCTGGCAGCTGTGGCAGGGTCCAATTGGCCCCGCAACACTTCCGGACTTGAACGCTGAGCCCGACAAGCCGCGCAGCCACCTGTCAAGGGGAACAACTCTATAGTTTGCTTGGCAAACAGGACTGAATGTTCTAGAAGTTATCTTCCTCAACCCTAGCCAATGTCCCTGCAGACAGGGTGCCTGCACATGCTCCTTCGTAATTTCCACCAGCCAACTCCAAGATGGCGACACTTGCGCTCAGCGTGCCTTGCATGTGAGCAGCGTTTGCGTGCAAGGCCTCCAACGGTGTGCCCTCCTTGCCAGACGCACGGATGGATTGCGCCACTTGGTTTCCTGCGTGTCTGTGAGTAAAACCGGCGCGCAAGCGCTCGAATCACAAAAAAAAATCCAAAGCTCCCAAGCAAATATGCAATCAAGGCTCCCAACAACAGTTTTTGCGCTTCATCTCGGATAGTCAAAACTGAATGCGGCCGCTTCTCGAAGTGCTCACAGACCCTGCGCGCTCCAGCGCAGATGTGTTCTGTCTGGTCCTTGACAAGCCACCGCCCACTAATCCGCCACTCAGTCCGCACCACCACCGTCTCACCTCAGCTGTGGCTGCGGCACACAAGCAACATGAAGGAAACAACCCCGCAACGGCAGGGCGCGCAGCTGACCGGAAAACGCTTGATTCAATGTAGCTGGGGGCAAAGGCTGTTGTCTTTTGAGCTTTGCTCACATGACAAGAAGAATATGAAAAAATGCAACGTGAGCCGAGGAGCCTCTAGAATCGGTTTCTTCGATGTAACGAACCCTCGACCTCACCCCGTCTGGCAGCACAGCAGGGTAGCCTTCATCTTCTGAATCGTCCTCTGGCTTCTCGACCCCTTCAGCTAGTCCACCGGAAGATGGTCGCTTGCAGCGCGGTCAAAGGCAACCAAGTCTAGGCTGGTACATCACCGTTTGTTTCCACTTCAGAGGAGGGAGACACGAAAGGTAGGACAGCGGGAAGAGAAGAGAACGCGAGAGGCAGGAACAAAAATGCAATGTTCGACATGGTGATTTATCCCCTCGGAGGCGACCTTTCGGGTGGGGGGGTGGGGGGGGGTCTGAATTGAGCGATCAATTATTAGACCCGGACGTCCCAACACTTGCTTCGCAAGACAAACTCAAGGTATCACCTAAAGGGCTACCTTTCGTGAAAAGGCCTTTGGGCACTTTATCGTGCCTTGCCACAGACACATCCACGGCAAAGAGAGTGAATATGAAATTCTAATCACGAAAGGTGTTCCCCGAGGGGATACATACCTAGAGTTTGTTTTGTGAAGCACGTCCATTCTGAGCCTTTTATGGTTTCAGGATAGTTCAAATCCTATGATGTTCCGATTCAATGCTCACCGATGATCTGAGCCATGGGGCAAGTTTGTTTTCCCATGTTTTCCTTAAAAAAAAGGACCTTGAACATTTCGAGAGCATATGTTTGAACATTTAGAGTGCCACCTTCAGGCCCCGCTCCATGCTGATGAGCTTTGCTGGATGGCCATTGCCAAGGAGGGACAAGGCAATGTGCTGAGCCCGTGAGCTTGCGTTGGAGGTGGATGTTCTCGTGGCCACTTTGTTTCGCTGCGCTGCACAAGCTTGTTCAACGTGCGTGCGTAGGCATTCACGGCGCCAGCCGTTTTGTTTCGGTCATGGCGGGAACCCAGCAGCCCTATGTTCTCTAGGAACTCGTAGCACTCGTCTAGGTTGAAAGCTTGCCCGTACCACACTGTAGAAGAACTCCGTCATCGTGAAGCTCTGCAACGAAATTGACTTGGTGCTGACTTGCATCTCTGACGGCGGCTGATAACCTTCTAGTGGAGGCGCCAGTTTGGCGGCGAGCTCATCTGCTGCCTTTTTGGCCTTTTTGACGAGCTTTGCCACAAAATCATCCGCAGTTTCAAAAAGGAGTTCAACAGCTTGGAACAAGCGAGTTTTTCTTCGTTGAGGGGGCGCCATGCGCAGCACCAGCAACATCAAGCGACTTGGCTTTTGGTTCCAAACACGCACGCTGGCGCCATTCGACAAGGCAGGCATTGCCTCCGCAAACATCATCACGGTGGAAAACAAGAAACTAATAAACTTTCTTGGGGCCCGGGAGATGTTCTGCAGCATTGAAGTTGTTCTTCACCACATCTAAAGCAGCCCTCCACAAAGCATCCCCTGCCTTGTGACTCAGATCTTCTGGGCTGTGCGTCGGCATGGTTGGGCGCCCCTGTGAAATGACAGTGTAGGACTGGAGCGCTATCAGTTTACGCGCGCATTCAGAACAAATATAATACTGTGTGAGTGTGTGTGTGCGTTTGCCCTCCTGTTTGCCCAGAACCTGGGAGCGCTGCGATATGAACAAAGAGCAAGGATCTACGCCAGCCGCATGAATCACCATGTGAAGCTCGAGGAACATAAACGCCAGCCATGATCCTGTCTGCTACATGAAACAGCATGAAGGAACACAAAGCGCACTGCAGTCTTTTCCCGGCCAGCGCCGGGAAGAAAACATATTTCACCTACTAGCAGCCTCAGCTGCACTTTCTCGCCTGCGCTTCTTCTCTACGCCCCACATCTTGTCCTGCAGCGCTTGAATCCCTCTCGCAGCGTTACCACTTCACTGCGCGTTTTCCGCTCGCAGAAAGATTGGCCAACTTTGACGTTATCATTGATGAGTTTCACGTCAGTGGGCATACTGGCGGGTGGTGCTAGGAGGTTTGCCTCCCAAGCCTGCAGCAGAACAAAGACATTTTGAGTGGTTTCCCAACAGAAACAGCTGAAACGGTGAACTCACAACTCAGTCCTTTGGGCCACTGTTTCCACCACTACGGGCCTTGGTTTTCGCAGTTGGCTCTGCAAGAGCTTGCAGATGTCCACAACCTTTTCCGACCTCAGCTCCGATAAGCTCCATCACGTCCAGCAGGAGGCCAGACTCTGTGACAGCTGGCCACATGTTTTTACAGAAGGTCATTTCATGAACCATCAGTGCGCGCCGGTTCCCTATGTCATGGGTCTGTGATGTGTGTTTCAAGTGCTGTTTTGTGGTTTGATTGTGGAATTGGACGGCCCGCAGCCCCAAAAAACATCCCAGGGCACCCAACATGACTGACATGAGTGCCTCAGTTTGGTTTCTAGGGGTGTCAGGGCAAATTATAAAGTTGCTGGCCAGGTTTTGTAAAATGGTTTTCCTCATCTGCGTTCACTTCCCTTTGGGGTCCTGATTCACTAGATGGCACTTGGAGGGTGGGTGTTGGGGCGTCAGGTTCCGTACACATGTTTCTGAATCATTTTGTTCTTGTCAATGGTTTCTTCTTTACTGGCAGATAACAAAATGAAAACTTCTTTTTGTCAACATGTGCCTTCTACTTAACAGTTGGCACCCTGTACGTCTCTTTTGTTTTTCCTGGGTGTCTGCAAATCACTGTAGTACTCGGTCGCTCATACTTGTTCATAATTGGCCGGGGGCAAATGTGGCGGGGTGAACTTTCGCCAATCTTGAGCAGCATGTTCGCCAAGTTTTCGCCTTTTGCGGGCTAGGGTAATGGTAATGGTAGTAGTAGTAGTAGTAGTAGTAGTAGTAGTAGTAGTATTTGTAGTAAGTAGTAGTAATAAGTAGTAAGAAGTAGTAAAAAGTTGTAAGAAGAAGAAGTAGTAGTAGGAGGAGGAGGAGGAGGAGGAGCAGCAGCAACAGCAGCCGAAAAAAACATGTTTCGCCATATTTTTGGCCAACAAATACTTTGGCGACCTTTTTTTCGCCAAATGAGGTTTTGACGTTCCAGGGCCATGGCCAACAGCGCAACCGATTACTCAGGCAAAGTTTGCTGCTAAAAATACATTTTTTTCGTTTGGAAACATGGTTCTATAGATAGCCAACTGATGGCAGAATGTGTTGGGGGTTCAGGTTCTCTTGCACCGTGGTCGGTTTCCCCTGTGCTATATGTTTAAGTATCCATGGGTGAGTCTCGATACAATCATGACACATGGATGATTCTCTGCGAATTGGTCTCTATAAAATAAACCTACCCAGGGTGACAGTCTTCAACTATAAGAGCCATCATCGAAATCCCCTCCTCTGAAAATCCAGGCGCCCAGGGCTCACTTTACCCAAAAAATGGTTCTATAAAATATTTGACCCATTATATTGTAAAGAATACGCCATGGTACCATGCACATTGCTTCATTTATTTGGCCGAGCAGCAAATTGAAACCCAAATATTGCACTGCGGTGTAACGCTGCCCATCCACCAACACCACGGGTTCAAGCTCCAATGCCGCGCCAGGCAGCCCAAGTTTCCAGAAACAGTACAGCAAGGCCAAGTATATCGTCAAACCTTGAACAATGAATGTGGACACACACACACACGCACAAACAAAGAATCCAACAATGACAATGCTGCCCTACGCTGTGTCTTGGGCACACCGTGGCCTGCGAAAACAACTCTGCACACCGTCGGCCGCACAACGGTGGACGCAGTGTTTGGCACGTCGTTGAGGAGCCTTTCGGTGGACGCCATGGCGGACGGTTTAGGCGGACAACCGTCTGAGACAGCGCAGCGGTGTTGATATGAATTGCAGTGCAAGGTGTGCGGCTGTCTCAGTCATGTTTTGATACAATTGGGTCCACCCAAGGTGTGCGGTTTGCGGCTTGCGCCAGCCAGCTAGATGCAAATGATGTTCCAACCGACTGGGTGGCGAGTGACCGGAGTGACATGTGTTCATCATATCACATTGTATGTGGTGAAGAACAGTGATTTGTTTGATGATTTTTTAAAAACATGAACAAATATCCTGGTCATGCCAACCAATCAATGTTGTCGTGTGTGGTGTGCCTGTGTTTGACGCAAGCCACATAGCGCGGTGCGAGGGCGTCCATCTGACGACGTTTGTTTTTTGTCGCTTTTCGCGGGAAGTCCTGGTCAGGGGAGCGAACCTCTTTGAGGTGGCCAAATCCAGGCTGCGCGCGGGAAAGTCCAAGCAAGCTGCCTTCCCGGTCTGCCGGAGAGGCAGGCGGTTGGGGCTGGGAGGGCGGGGAGAGAGTCTGGGTGAGGAGCTCGGAAGAGGGGGTGGATTGCTCGGGGAGGAGGTTGGCCGCCCAAGCGTGCATAGCCGTGTGGGTGAGCAGCGGGATCCAGCGGACGGTGAGCTCGGATCAACGAAGCCGCGACGGCGTTGTTTGGAAACCTGCATCACCCCGTGGACCACTGACTCTGGCCCAGGCTTTGGCTTCGACCCGGCCAAAAATGGTGGTTCCACATGTTGCAACATACTCCGAAATCTCATTGGGAGGCACCACTCCAACGATTCATTCATCCAGTTCGTAGACGCAAAAAACAACAACGACATCATGATGCAAGTGGCCCTTTGTAGCCTATAAGGTTGGTAGTTTGACACTTCCCTTCGCGTACTGCGCTGTGTGTACGGCAGCCCATCGAGCCGCCTCATGGTTTGCCTAAGTCTCTTTTATCGGCAATTCGTCGCGTCCAAACCGTGGCGTGGTTTGCGGCGTGGTTTGGGTGATCGCAGATGAGGCGAGCCATGAACAGAGCACGGAGGGCTTCGCCCACGGACTGATTCCTTTGGGTCGCAACGCCCCAGTCCGGCGGATCGGGCATGGCGTAATTCCGGACGTGGCATCGGCCACCGAGTGGTTTGCTTTGCGCGTCGACCGAATTGGGCACTGAGAAACAGCTCCATCTTGCGGACGGTGGGGTGATCGGTGGCGTCGCGGAGGTTCCAAGTCAAACACGCGTCGGGTGAAGCTCCGTTGAACGGTCACCCTCAAGCAGTGAACCGTCCAGCCACCGGTGACCGGCACGGTCCGGTCCGGTTCTCCGGCCGCGGGTCTTCGAAAGGGCAAGACGCGGTCATATATAGTGAGTATTCAGAAGATTTAGAAGCTGTTCGCTATACAGAACAGAACAAACTGCCAATGACATAAAGACCGTGCTCAGCAACGAAACGGTGCTCTCTGACGCGTGGACGTTCCTTTCAGCGCCGTCTCAGTCGGTTGCGATGTGCGACGCCCCGGATGGGCGTTTGCCCGGCGCTCATTCAACGTCCGTCTCAGAGAAGACCACCTGCAGACACGGGTGTTGGTCGGCTGGACACCGGACACAGGGCCAGAATAGATCTTAAAGATACGCTGCCCTCAAGGAGACATGTTCCCTGCCCAAACTGGGTCTCAAGATCGGAGAATGGATCACATTCATGTTATCAAATCAGGGAACATGTGGCCCTTGATATATATATATATATATACCAGGGCCCCCAGGCCAGGAGTGTCTAAATATAGCTCCTTAGAGGTGAAAGAGTATCCATTAACCACCCCAAACCGGGGGCCCTGGTATATGATCCGAGAATCCGACTCAGTAGTTTGGAGAAGGACTTAGGACTCAAATCCGCTTCAAATCCAAACTACTGAGTCCAATAAGGGTGCATGCAACCTTTTTACCCTCTATAGAATAGTGGCAATGACCCTTATACAACAGGTATTGGTACAATTACTGATTTTGCCAGGTGCCTTGAGACTCCAGGTATAGGTTTATATATTATAATATAGGGCTCTTGTACCCACCCTTGTGTCTGACAAAGAATGGGATGGTTAGCGGAGATCGGTCAGCCCGGTGAGACGAAGTGGGCCTTCCAACCGAGAGACCTCCGACCCCTTCTTTCTGCAGGGAAAACCCATTGGAAAACGGTGTTTCAGGTCTCCCTGATGATCACACACCATAGCACCTCCAGTCGTACCTCCTCAGAAGGTATTTGGACCAAACCCACCCCAAACACCTTCTCAGAAGGTACTTGGAGGCCTAGGGCATATAGCACCACCTATATAATTTGGATGGTTTCTGGACCTCCCCATGTCATCGCATGTCGACCTGCTTTTAGCATCCCCCTTCAGCCGAATCTGGGTGGTGCAGGTTCAAAAAAAGCACTCTACATACACACCTGGACGGTGGTTTTCACCACAAAGTTTGACACCATCAAAAAAATGTGTGGGCCAGGTTTTCACACTCAAGGTGGAATTCAAGGTGGTTTCATCCCAAATCTGGTGGTTTGATGGGCCGCACATGTACTAAATTCCCCACGGGCCATTAGGCTGTTGGGCAAATGTTATATGGGGTTGGTCCCGATCTTCTGAGGATGTGGGCCAGGAGCGCTAGGGTGCAAACATCTGCTGAGTTGCTTCAGACCCAACATCTCTTCCATCAGGCATCCCAACTATCTCCGCTCGGACCTTCGAGCTTATCTCAAGGCCTTCCAACTGGGACGCCCGAAGCCACGGCGGAGAATGTCGCCCTCGCGCCTCAACAAAGTGGTCAGATCCCCCTCCGAAACTGGAGCTTCTTGGAAAAGCTTGAGTTTTGGGGTATGTGATTTGATAAGGAGAGACCCAACCAATCAAGTTTGGTCCAGTCCAGTTGTCCTCTTTAAGAGCTGGGAGGTCTCCCAGCCTGATAGGGAGACCTCCCAGCCCGCCCAGCCTGGGGGGTCGGGCACGTCCGGAGGTATTCATCTCCAGGGCTGGGAGGTCTACACCACCCATTGTCCGAAGCTCCATCCAGGCTGCTTCCCTCGTCTTCACTCGCTCCACCGCAATGCCAGCGCACAAACAGTTGGAAGAAGTGGTCAGTCTCATGGAGGTCTCATTAGGTCATTAGGTCATGGAGACTGAGGTCATATAGGGATTGCTCGTGCTCGTTGCCACCACCTGGGAGTGGGCCTGGACATCCGATCTCTCCTAAGATGCACAGCCGGAGCTAAGCCTTGGCTAAGATGATGGCTGTCAGTCAAAAGCCGGAGCACGTGGTTGACCCTGGAGCCCGAAAAAAAAACATCACCGTATGGAGCTCCTCTAAACGGTGAACATGCCGCATGAGTCGCAGATCGTACGTCTCAGAAAAGCAATACTACCAGTTTCTTTGTTTTAACATGGTCCGTTTTCTATTGTACGTTCAAATCCAGAAGTCAGCTTTTGCTTGACCAACATGGGATCATGCCCAAACACTCGTGGAAAGAGATAGTGGCTGTGGGTCACCCCATAACCCTACGTGACCACTGAAAATGAACAAATTCCTCTATAAGGGATGTCAACCCACCAGGATTTGGAGGGCTCCAGGTTCTGACCTACCATATATGATAGATGCCTACGTGCTTTGGGGGGTCAATATATAGATCAATGATGATCAATGTAGGCTGTCCCTCGGTCCTTTGCTAAGGTTTAGAACAAATAAAAACTCGACTCATATCGTTACGAAATCGCTTCCAAAACCTTCTAAACCAATAAGGACTATATATATAGGTAAGGGTCTGGTTGAGTACAAACTCGGACAGCCCAGTTTCTCACGGATCATCTCTTGGGGGACATCTCTTGGATCCGCACCCCACGATCACGGCCAGCCCCATCTCCATGACCTGGCGGACCAAATGAGTTCTGAGGTGAAGCAAGAGCTCTGGTTGCTTGAAGAAAGGTGTTTTGGACGCCAGGAACCCAGCCATACCTCATGTTCAGAGGTGTGGGCCGACCCTCCAGGCACCTGCCGTTGTGTTGAACACATCGCCCTCTCAGAAGGTATGTGGATTATAAGGGTTTATAGTCGTTTTGAAAGGACACAGTGTCTCACTAAAGTCACTAAAGCCCTTTCTCAATCAACCACCCATGATGGTTTTTTCTTGGATCGATACCTAAACCTACAGAAATGTAATGGATCGACTTCCCTCCCTAACCCCTTTGGTAGCACTCTTCGTTCCTGGAAATCCAGTCCCAACCAGAAACAAAATGGATGTTTCTCCACTCCCGACCACTTGTCATGTAAAGGATCTCAATTCCCATATTGAAACAACTCTGATCAGCCAAAATGGCTACAAACGAGGCCAGGGCCGCTCGTGCGAGAGCACTGTGACTCTTCAGGGACTCTCTTCACCTAGTCTTTCACAAATGACCCAAAGCATCCAGGCATTGGACTGGCAAATCTATTTACATAATACCATGGATATCCGATGCTCTGGGTTGTGGCTGCCATTCTCTCTGTTGGGACAGCCAGGAGCTTTTGAGGCTTTCTCGTCGTTCTTCCCGCAAGGGTTGGTGATCGTGGGACCAATCCTCCGTAATCCTCCGTGCACGCCCTGTTTCACTAAGGCTCGGATGAAACCAATCCCTAAACCCTTTCAAACAGCACGACCTCAAATCTACACCCTGTCCGAATCCGAGTCCGAACGGGCTCTCCGTGGCAGGGGTCGGACCCGTCGCAGGGGTGGCCCGGTTCCCAAACCCTATCTGCTTGAGGGCCCGGATTCTTAGGGTAGTAAACATCTCCTCACCAGGTCGACCATCCGCGAGAGCACCTCGTTGGTGCCCTGGAGCTCTGCTTCTTCGAACTCGGCGCTGAGCACCTCGCCCCACGTCGCGGTCTCCTGCAAACGCCCGGTAGATCGGCTGAGAGTGCCCACGGTGGGAGGCAGTTGAGGCAGTGTCGAGCAGTTGAGGCAGTTGAGGTGAGGTTGAGCCACCCAACCGGGGCGAAGGTGAATTTTCTTATACAGGTGAATTGTGGGTTTGAGATCCATTTTGAATATCTTGCAATGACAACTGACTGACCAAACATCCCTCCACGTTAACACGTCAACGGATTGAGTCTGCAAACAAATCCAGCAGTTGCATCCCTGAGGTGTCCTAATGCAGGGAGCCCGCGACTTTTGAACCAAACTGGCAAGTACTGAGCCCAAACAAATCATGTTCACAGACAACAAAAATGCCACCGGAGCTAAAGACCGAGCGCGAGCTGTTCGAAGCACATCTTCTTCACCGAGCCATCCAACACGACACGACGGTTCGCCTGCGCAGTAGCTGTGTGGATCTCCGGTGTCAGCCAGGATTTGTGAGTTTTGGGCTATTGGGAGTGCGCACGCACATGGAGTCCTGGCCAGTCCTGAAGGCATGTTACATAGAGTGTGGCAAAATGAAATTCGTCGGGAGACCATACAGGTTTCTCACGGTGTCACGCTATAGGTTTCACTGAGAGCCGTGCATCCGTGCAAATGGTCTGATTTCCTTCATGTCCTCCTGCCTCAGGTTTTCTTTCAGCTTAGCTGAGGGAAGGCCCCATCCAGCTATCAGAACCAGTTTCTGACATAATATATATATATATATATATATCATGCTGGGTATCTTACATAACATATCTGACATGTTCAAATAGACCCTCCCAAGCATCGTCTACTGATCATCTTAAATCCTTAAGGTGGCGGTGGCTCTGCTCAAACCGTGTCAGTCCTATGCATCTCCTCCCAAAACATGTGCTCTCCGAATTCTCCGTGCATCTCCGAGGAAGGTTTTTCATCGGAAGACCAGCATGAGGAGGTCCCCCACCCGAAGCTGGTGGAGGCCGGCCTGTTCTGGGCCCCGCGCATGATCCAAAAAATCCAAAACATCTTAAACCATCTCAAATAGTCCACTCGCTCCGGCGGATGATGCTCTTGATCCCACCCGGCGACCCACCCACCCTCCGCTCTGCCCCTCGACCCACCAACCCTCCCTGGTCTCCGCGCTCCTCACCGGAGGTCTCCAGGGGCAAAGCGATGGGCTTCTGACGGAGAAGCTTCGAGGCCCTGGAGACCCGGCGGAGTGGCCCCAGTCCAGTCCAACGAGTCCGGCGAGTCCGCCGTCCCCCCTGGGTGGGGCGCCCTGGAGGCCCCCGGGTGGCGGGCTAGAGGCCACCGGTGGCCGTCGTGACTTGCGAGACAAGGCCGATGAGGTGGTCTTGGCGGCGTCAAGTTCCGGTACACTCTGACTCACGTTCCAACCAAACAGTCTGGGGGGGGGGTCCGGCTTTTCCACTTCCAGGTCAGTGAGTTGGGACCAACATGGATTCAAAGACAAGCGATGCCCTTGCTACTAGTAGCTTCTACAGCTACTAGTAGTAATGCCCTTGTTACTACTAGTAAGGCCCTTGCTACCAGTAGTTTCTAGCTACTAGTAGCGTTCAGTCTGTTAGTTAATGTTGGCTAATGACCCATTAGGACCGCGACGGGGATTGCGATGGTTTTTCCTCGCTTCCCACCCATTGTTGGGTCCGTTCACCGAACGAGTGACTCGCTGGAGAGAGGAAGGGCAATGAGGTTGGGGTGGTGTGAAAAAGGTTGATGGTCAATCGACGTTGATGCGTGCTGATTTGGACGGGCATTCTAGTCTTGGATCAAAGCTGAAAACATCTGAAGATATCTCTAAGGAGTATAAAAACACATTCAAAAGGGACGACCAGGGAAACAACACACAAAGATACTCAAACAATCATGAACATCAAATCATCCTTAGATGTCCTGCAGCACTTCTCAAGCCACTAAGGCAGAAACTGCTCTTGCACCAGCTACCCACGTTCGGCGAACCGACCGGGCTGGGACCTGATGTTGGGCGGGAGCTCCACCAACCTTCGCGAGGTCAAATCCACAATGGCCTGGGGGCGAACGAGGAGCTGCGACGGATAAGTTGGTTCTTCTGCACATGAGGCCGGAGGTTTCTCCACAATGGGAGACATGTTGAAGGATGTTGAGGGGATAGTTCATGTCGGCACCTATAGGGAACTGGGATCTACTGAGCACCTCGCCTTGGTGGGAAGCTGATATAGCAACGAATTGGGGATGACGGGAAGGCAAAATCTGATCAAAGTATAGGCCCTTTGGGGTACCCAGATCGTCCCTTAATTCCCGAGTGGTTGCGGGGTGAAACTTGGTGATGACACCTGACAGCAACAAAAATGTAGCTGGAGCATTGCCAGCCCGAAGAACTACTCTGAACTCACACAATCAGATAGTGTGTAGTGGAATGACCATCGTTTGACCCGGAAGAAGGAAAATAGAGGGGCTTCCCTTGTCAAAGGTCACAGAACCAGATCCTGTCTTCAGCCCCACTACCATCCCCCAGCGTCTCGGCACCTCACCGGTCTCACCGTCTTGGCACCATGTCCCGCCGGGCGGCCGGCGCCACCAGCACGTTGCGCTCGCTGAAGCCCTTGGCCTCGATCCTGGAGGGCGACTCCCGAAACGACGTGCGCCAGGCGCATGGCGAAGCGTGTGGCAGTGCAGTCCCACTTTGACAGGAAACCCGTATAAACATGTTCACCCCCCAAAACGATGGGCTTTCCGACGGCCTTTTTTCTTTTTTTTCTCTCGTATCGCGTTTCTTTTCTTCGAAACCCAAGTCCGGAACCACCTCCGGAACCCCATCCGTCCGTACTGTCCGAAGACGGCATGAAAAAAGGGCACCGCCTCCGGACCGGTGGAGTCTCGGATGAACTTCCGGACGGTGCCTCTAGTGGTCCCCAAATAGAGAGGATGGCACGGTTTCCAATACATGTAGGGACCTGGAAAAACGAGTCTACCACTTCCAAATGGGTGTATTGGACGCCCCAAAGGCACCTAAGCCCATTGGGCACCCGTGCCGGTGCCTGGTACGTTTGCTCCGGTTTGGGACATTTGGGGTGTTTCGCGGATCTTGGATGAGGTCCAAAACGTATTCGGAACTTGTTAAGGCCGACGACCACCAAACACTCCGACCAGGTGTGTTGATTTGGCGGTTGTGGGCAGTCCCCTTTTGTGCAGCTTCCAAACAAGTCATGAACATTTAGTGGTTGCCGGGGCAAAAAAGGAAACATCTGCCTGCTGTGTAGTTGATGTGGGTGTTTTGCTCCCCAACGCTGGCTTGTCAAACTGGTCAAATACAGGGAACCGAACTTCCATGAACTTCCATACGGATCAAGTCTCTGCGGCGGCGAAACCTACCAAAGTCGCAGCAGTTCCATGATGAAAAAATATGGCGGTTCCAAACCAAGTCCGCTCAGGAAGCTGAACCCCAATCATTCCAGACTCTACAGTGGGCTACTGCAGGTCCTCATTGACAGAAGGACATCCGTGATGAGTTGTTCCTTGCCGACAGGCACCTCACGAGATCGAGGACGGAGCCATAGAACATCCCAAACTCTCCGTCATGGGAGAGAGGCATATGTTCAAGGTGTCCGGATTGGCATATGTTCAAGGCATCTATGGGAGCGCTTGGGGATAGAATCAACCCTGTCAGACCCTGTCACACGAAGAAACGATGTAGCCAAGCTCCTTGGAGAAGTTGCTGTATGCAATAGTCTTTCATACATTGACCACCAAGAGAGTAAGAGAACCGACAAATAGAACCAACAACAAACAAGATTGCAACCCTGGAGGCATCCAAGATGTCTGTCATGACACGTGTGCTTTATTCCAGCATATTCCTGCAAGCGTTTGACAGCGCAGTCTACAGGATTACTGAAGAAACAACTCTTCTTCACTCTCCCACACGCTCCCAGAACCTTGAGTACTCTCCAAGGATCCAGATCTCTGGGGACATGAACTCAGGAACTCTGAAAGGATCTACTTAGAACTTCCAGAATACGAGCAATATCTACGTACCAGGAGCTTCAAATGGTAGCTCTGGATCCCCCGGATCCAGATCCACCCAGATCCACGGGGCGATGCGGATCCGAACGACCCACCGCCCCCCTTCTCGGTGTGCTGCGAAGCCATCGCATCCGCAGCCGCGAGCATTGTTCAGTAAGATGGAGCGCCTTTGAGGCTTCTGAGGCCCCAAGCTGCGAAGATGACCACGCTCTGCTTCGCCTGCTGCCGGTGAGGAGAGCACGGGGGGAAGCTGCCGTGATGCCAGTGTCCTAGGGTTCCCAACCTCTGGAGGTACACTCCCGAAAACTCACATAGACCGTCATAGACCCTGAGCATGGTTTTCTGGAAGAGTGTTTTCCTCTACTAACCAGTGGTGTACTCAGGGTCCATGGGATCGTCTTCCAGGGTGTAGTGTTTGGAGGTCCTGAACGCCTGTGACGAAACAAGGATGGAATGCACTGAAGGATGGTTCCGCACTTCAACCATGTGGCCACAACCTCTTCCTTCAAACCATGGTTGTTGTCTATGCATGAACACCTGCCACTTAAGGAAATCATGTCAAGTACAGTGGGCTACTCAAGTCATGCGATGTGCGTGGGCTCTCAACAAAGATGTTGTGGATGGTTTTCACATGTTTATCGCATAATACACTCACCCGAAACCGATCACAAAATCTGAGACGCAACAATCCACTCTCTAAAAAAATCCTGATGTCTGCCCTTGTATTATCAATTTGGATGGGGGTTCATGTGTATCTTGAAGCGGGTGAACTTGTTCGATGTTGTCTGCTATAGGCATGCAAAGGCCAGCATCGCGTCACAGAATCAAAGGCTCAGCGCGCCAGTGTCTAAGCCTTCTTGGGGAACTCTACTGTTGCCATCTTCAGGTTGCAGTGAATGGGATGGAGGAAGTGACCGTAAAATGTCATGCAAAGCCCCCTTACTTTGCGCATTCAAAATGTACAGAAACCAATTAATTACATGATGTTACATGCTTCCCTGAAAATTCATCTACTATGCCTATACCCCACTTCCTGGTCTCCGTCCTTCAGTGGGCTGCACACCGTAGTTTCGTTTCCGTGCTCACCCGCCGTACCGTCGCCTTGGACTGCAACACCGAGACCGGCGCCGCGCGGAGAAGAGGCAAACCTGCCGGACATTCGGTTCCAAGAGTGGGCCAGTTCTAAGACCAACGTTGTGAATCTTGATGTGCAAACTTCGTGGGGGAGCGCACCACATTCGAAACCTGAAAGGGCAGAGAAATCGTGGCAAACACTGCTTTTAGTTAACCTGGAAGTGCAAATTTCATGGCAAGCGCCGCTTTTGTGAACCTGGAAGTGCAAAGCGCACCACTCTTGTGAAGCCACTACCACTGCTACCTCCACTATGACTGGGACACCAAAATCATGTTTCCGCTCGTCGTCGTGATCCTCTAAACACTGTTTGGAGTCTTTTGCTTGCACGACAATTTTGTTTAGTTGTGCGCTTAGCATGTGCTGATTCAAATCCACAGTCTTCGTTTGCATTTTGTTGTGAAAACCTTCCTGCAAATGCAGCCGCAATAAAGGATGCTTTGCTGACAGAGGGCCTGCCCTGGCAGGTGGTGGCTGTGTTTTTCGCGGTCACTATCGGCTATCGTCTATCGTTGGGCTTTTATTAAATGAATTGCTTCAGAATGGTCAATGAGACTTCTTTGAGACCCAGCAAACCAGTGATGGTATGTGGTGGTAGTAGCTGCTTGATGATGGCAAACTGATGCGTAATAGTGGTTCAGTTTAGCCTAGACGATGGATACCCAGCCATTAACGGCGGGTTGCCATTAACTATGATGTCAATTGTGGTGCTGAATGAAAAGCAAGGGTCATCGTTACAGGTGTTGGCTACGTGCCGATATTGATACAGGATCAGAACCCAGCAGTTTGTGTGTTAGCCATGACCCTTGTCCAAACCCCTCCAGCCGATTCGAAACTAGCCAGGCCATCCAGCCACTAAGGCTAGGCATGGCTAGGCATCCTTTTTTAACATACTCGTCTTTTCATACACGAGGGCCGACCCGGCGTCAGCACATGCACCTCGAGGCGTTACACCAAAGCCCCTGTATAGGCGCCGGACATGCGCCCAAAAAGCATGGGCAAAACTCCAAAGAAGCTGAATTCAACAGTTGCGGTAATGTTGAATTGATGTTGTTTTGCTGCCCAAACATTTGTTGAAGTAGTAGTAGTTGTCGTCATCGTCCTAGTACTAGTCGCACTGGTGGTAGTAATCAGTAATTTAATAACAGAAAGGAGCGCTCTGAGCGGCGCGTTTTTGCATTGTTTCATTTTGTTTGTATTTTGTTTCTATATTTGTATTGCGTTTCTATTGATTTTTGTGCCACTGAAAGAATACTATTCTGCCTCAACCCCCCCCCTCCCCCAAAGGCAATTTCCAAAATTCCAATTTTCCAAAATTCCAATTTTCCAAAATTCCAATTTTCCAAAAAAACCAAAGAAACCAAAAAAACCAAAAAAAACCAATTGTGCCAGGACTTTGCCTCACCCCCTCTTCCCCCCATGGTCTGTGCAGAATTGTGTTTTTTGGTTTTTTTGGTTTCTTTGGTTTTTTTGGAAAATTGGAATTTTGGAAAATTGGAATTTTGGATTTTTTGATTTCCTGGGATGTTTTAAATTTTCAATTTCCTTGGAAGTAGACAATACTACCACTTTCTCTCAATTCCAGAACAGTCTCTGAAACCCTCAGTGATTTGTTCATTAGGGTCTAATAATGCTCCTTCTGCTCCTTTAACTCGAAAATTGGTAATACCTGACATTTTAGAATTATAACCAGTAAAATTGACATCTGCAATTTTTTCAAATGACATACCAATAATGAATTTGTTCTTTCTGTATTGACGATACGAAAAACTTAAACTGTCATGTACTGTATAGCTCTTCTTAAATAGTAAAAGATTTATGATAATGATTGCGCTTCAAACTCTGTGTATTACTGGGAATTGCTTAATTGAATTTGCCAACTTAAACTACGGGTGGCATCTTGAAAACCTTTGTACCTTGTAAGTCATTTGTATCAGCATTACCAGTATCATTAATTCTTCCATAGATCATAGGATTAATTCCATCTCTTATATACATAATTGTCAGGTAAGTATCGGTTCAGTTCTTCACCACTCCTTGGAGTTCTAAATAAGGTAATGAATGCTCCAGTCAGTTTAGAAGATGATTTTACAATATTCATATTAATTTCACCACCACCAGCATTGAATGTTTGGGTGATTGTGTGATAACAATTAGTAATGTTTCTTATCTTTGCCATTCCGCCCCCTTCTATGTCCTGCCATTCTAACACTCAATGGCTGACAAGTAGCACCAATATAGACATCGTCATTTTGTCATTTAGTATTCTGTAAAATTTTGCCTTGGAGTAATCCACCATAACATTACATATTTTAACTAAGTTTAAATGTTGTTTTTTTAATGAGTGATTGGGGTTAAATCCATTGCTTATATTGGTGCCGGGATTGATGTTCCAAAGGCCGTTCCCTTCAAAATTGATATAGCTGTGGCTCATTAAAGGGTTAGGTTCTTTCAAATCAGAAGTTACAGCGTAACCATCCAACATTGAAACAATATCGGATGGATTGAGGTAGTCAAGTCTTTTGGGACTTTTGTTCCTTTCCTTTTTGTTTTTATTGTAGGGGTAGCATAGGTTGTTGTAGCAAATGTATTAGGTTGTTCTTGATTGATCTTATTACAGCACTTGCAAGGTTATGCCCAACCAAACGGGTTATTTCTGGTGACTTTTCCAATTCTTCTATAACATGTTTGTATTTCTCACTGTGATGAACATTTCTAGTAGGTACTAATAACAGATCATCCATAATATCCCTTGTTAAAGATCCATCACAACCACCTGTGCCACTTATGTATAAAGTCTTACTTGTTTTGTAAAAAAACACTTGGTGATGAATAGGCATTCCATAAGCCCCTGCGGTCTTCTATCTTCTCCTTGTTTGCTATATTTTTCTCTTCAGCATATAGTGTTCTATGTTGTTTACAGTGATCATTTAAGTTTCTTGTAAAGTCATTCATTCTATCATTCCAATTTTGGTTCTTTTTTTCATAATCACTGTAGGTTTCTTGACCGATCTTACTGAATAACATCTGGGCGCTTCCAGGCAGATCCTTCCAGGCAATGTCAGACACATCAATCATTCTCAAGAAAACGCATGAAAAAGGTTGAAAAATGCTCATGTTCATCGAAAAACGCGCCGCTCACAGCGCTCCCCTCTCTTTAATAATAGTAACTGGTCAAATAAACCTCTGCAAAACATCCACTTAGAACCTCTACCACATCCTAGAAACAAAAACTGCAGCCGCAAAAGGTGCTGTTGTCTCTACCCCCTCCTAGAAACAAAGACTGCAGCCCCGTTCAGAACAACACATCAAAAACACTAAAAACGGACCAGCCCAGACTTCAGTGAAACAAGTCCAGCTACTTACGAAACCAACATTCCCTCAAGCCTTCAACCGTATCCCTAAGCTTGCCCCCTTGAAGTTCCAGTTTTACAACATATGACATGACAACTGTGTTGGGCGGCGGTTATTGTTTCTACCAACAACATTTCTACCAACAACAACAACAACGACAACACAACAACACCAGCAGCAACAACAACAACAACAGCAGCAGCAGCAGCACCAGCACCAGCAACAACAAGAAAAAACAAATCAAATAAACATACTTTGGACACAACAACATTCCTGCACAAAAACTGTGGTTGGCTAATGTTTGTCTGTGTTCTGTTTCTGACATGACTGGTGAATCAGTTGAATCTTTGTCTTCATCCTTGATGATCTGTGTTTTGGCGAATGAACCGATTGAACCTGCAATGAACCGTCCTTGGTTCATCATCGGAATAAACGAAACCTTTCACCTCGGAATATCAGGTTGGGTTGGGTTGTAACGGGGGTTGGACGCCAAGTGGATGGATTTTCTAACTGAGTTAATCATTCGAGATTTGTACAAGGTCACAAAAGAAGTACTCCTGTCCATGAAAAATGAAACATCAAATCTAGTTTCACTATGGAAACAGGGATGGTTTTCATGGGTGTTCATCTTCAATCTCCCGGTTTATAGTGGATGGCTGGTTGTTTTTTCTTTGGACCGGTGTGCCCTGGTATGCCTGGGTGGGAACACCATGACGACTGATCTACCACGAGTCGTCTTCTCGGCGCCTTCGTCGTCTTCTCCAGCCTGGACGTTCAGTCTTAATGACTGCAGCGCCTTCGGCGGCGCAGCCGGGACCGACTCGGGGCGAAGGCGGGACGAGGGCCCAGACAGGGGCGGGAAGATATGTGGTGTAGCGAGTCTTTAGACATGGGGCGGGAAGTCACGGATGGGAAGTCTTGACTCCAAGTCAGACTTCCAAGCCGGCGGGATTCGTGGTGAGTCATGGCAGGGTCCGCCCAAGGGTCACGGTTTGCCAGGCTTTGCCACTGTCTTCGTCAGTGGGGAACTAGACCATGGCCCAGCATGGGCATGTGGGCCGAGCACGGCCTTTTCCTCCGTGTTCCGCCCGTGTTCAGCGGGCAATGTAGAACCTATACAATGCATTGGGAGCAAACGAAACGCCCACTGCTAATGAACCGTTAGAGTTCCGCACACTCGCTCAAAAAAGGCAGGTTCCTTGGGCATCCACGCACGAGAACACTCTTGGTCTCGTTTAAAGTTTAAATGCATCATCTCTCCTCCAAAAGAAACTGAAGTCCCTTCCTCCAGAACTCCGGCATGTTTGCACCAACCCCCCTAATTCCTGCACCCAACCCGTTTTGGCCAATCAACAATGTTCAACAAAATGATCCGCCTGAGCAGTGGCCTCTGAGGAGGCCTGCTGCCGGTCTTGCGCCTCTTGTTCCTGGACGTTGGAGGTTGGTCCGAGACTTGGGAGGCTAAGCGAGGCTTCGGACGCCCCAATGGCCGGGTTCGAAGCACCATCTGAGGTGTTTGACCGACAAGATGGTGAGGATGGAACACTCTTATGGGGTCCCAAGTACAGTCTCAAACCCTCCTGGCACCTGCATAACAGTGTCTCCGTCCTCCCCTTCTCAGAGGGTCTGCGGATCCCCAGGGACTGAGCTGAACCTCTGAGAGTAGTTCTTGCACGGTTCGCAGAGGGCACGTGACAGACCCAAGACCCCTCATCAGAGGCGGAAGGTATTTAAGTAAGCATGGTCAAATGTAGATCCCGGAATGCTTGTCAGCCAAACGTAAACTGGGATCTACTAGTACTTCAGAAGGTCATATACATGCATTTTCCGACTGCAACCGGCGACCCATGTCCTTCGCTTGAGACAAAAGGCTGACCTGCTCTTGCCACCTAAAGTCCAAACAGTGCAGCCAAAGAGTGCAGTAAATCATAGTATCATATAGCATCATATACCAGAGTCACTGTGATCATGTGACTGATGACCATTTTTTGTTGAGAATCCTTTTAACCCAATCCCCAGTTCCACAGTCTCCATGCACCGCCCCTCGTCTCTCTCGCCTCGGGGCTAAGTTGCGGCTCGTCAGGTTGGAAGAAGCCCTCAAAGGACCTCGCTGCGGCTGGGCGTCACCGCGCGCGTCACCGGGGGATGAGGATCTCTGCCGAGTGGTGGAAACAGGTTTGACTCATGTCCAAGCAAAATCAAAGCAACAGCAAAGGTGAGGCTCCAGCCTCAAACATATGTAGGTCAAAACAATGATTGTATATGATATGTTTATATGTATGTTTGACCTTTTAGGATGTCCAATATGGTCCTAGCCTAGGTCCTAGGGACTCATAGCCACATCTCAACATCAGCACTCTCCAAATGAGATTTACTCATTTCAATTGAACTCCATGCTCACAACACTCCATGGACTGGAATATATATGCCTGGTGTTGATCCACATGGAACCCCTCTTCCACCACCCCGATTTCGGCCTTTTCTCGGCATGCTCATGCCCAGAACACGCCGTGGAAGCTTAAGTGTCCCCATGGCCCAACACAGTCGCATCGCTCTCGTCGCTCTCGTCGCGTCGCTCTCGTCGCGCCTCACAAGGCCTTCAGCAAAGGTGGCTTCGTTGTTGAGCCGCTCCCGGTCGAAGCTGCGGCCGTCGAAGCGCCGAAGCGCAGAAGAAATGGCTCTGTGATCGTTCTAAGAAGAGCATTGCACTCCCAATCATGCAAGTGGATGGCATGGTTTTTCGGAAAAGTGGTGTTCTCTTCCATGATTTCGAGAAGTGTACTGTAGATTGGGAACACAACGAATCTACTCCATGCGCTCCATGCAGCGCACTTGGGTGAATCAATGGTCCTCCTTTCCGCTGCGGATCGAATTGGAGTTTTTGGTGCCTGAGACCAAATGCAGTGCAACCAACATGTCACGACCCCGCCCAAAGTAGATAGAACGTGATATGTCTTTTTCAAAATGGAGTGGATTTGGAACACTTCTCCATCTGTTTGGCCCAACACTGTCGTCGAAAAACGGCCATCTTTCTGTCGACGCTTGACGTCCATCAGACCGTGTCAAGCCTGGCGTGGCGTGCCAGCCGCGTCCTGCGATGGAGAAGCGGAAGCCTGGGAGACACAGAACGGACGTCCTCAAGGTGAAAGAACACGAGCACTTGCAACATGAACCCCAGGTTTCGTGGTTGGAGGCCATCTCTACTACAGTGGAGGCCATCGCGATTAGGTTGGAGGCCATTGCTAGTAGGTTGGAGGCCATCGCTACTGCGGTGGAGGCCATCGATTGGGTGTTTTTGTATGCAACCAATGTACAGTACCAGGGTTTTAAAGACCTCTTGGGGTGCCAGTGCCATCGAACCTCTAATGACAGATGTTCCATTCATTTCGTAAGATGGTCCCACAATTGTTAATTATTTTTTTTGTGGACTCCATCCATGAACGGGTTCATTTGGAGCGTCCCATGGATCAACCTACCGACCTCGATCAATAGGCGGATCGTGTGGGGCTGGCATGTTGACCCTAGAATAGAAAAGGCCAAGACCCTCCACGCCTGCAGAAACTCAGCGAGGCATATTGAAGAGCCAGCAGCCTCAAAGCCCCAGCATCATGCCAGGTATGGTCCAAAGATGTCCAAAGTGCTTCTGGCCCCTCAAAAAAATGTTTTTCAGCACCTTCAAAGACCTCCTTGGAGTCTCGAAGTGACCTCTTACAGGGACTAAGTTGGACTAAGTGACCAAAATTGGATCTCAAGGACGACCACTTTGAAGGTCCCCGTCCACGGTCGTCTTCCATGCTGTCAAACAGCGCGGCGGTTCTGAGCTCCCAGCGCCACCAGGAGGCTTCCTGGCGTACTTACGTCTCGTACTTCGCAATGAGAAGAGACAGCCCCTCCAGAGATGACCATGACATACCATGACCATTTGGGGCCCTGTTTCAGGAGGTTTACATGGGTCTCCCTCCTTTACATTTATATATAATATATATATATATTATGTTTATCATAATATATAATTGATCCCTAGGGATCCAGTCGTACCAAACCTCAGAAGGTGATTGGAGACACGTAGGTTTGGAGGGTCCGGCCGTACCTTCTGAGGTTTGGTACGACTGGATCCCGAACGGGGATATCCCTCTTAAAGCTGGACAGCAAGTCATAGCTTTACCACTTCCTCCGAGGCATTGTGCCTCCAGCCCTCACCTCACCCAATGAGTGCGGAGGTCTGGCACCGAATCGCTCAGAGACAAGCCAGTTGAGCCAGTAAGGCCTGGCCTCCAAGAAGAGTTCCATGGACTCAAGAGACTGATCCCATTGTCCCATATGCTCCGATCTGTGCCGCACCACATCCCGGTCCGTGCACAACTCGGGGTTGTGATATTCTTTTCTTGGGCTCTGTTCTGATTGCCTTACCCCAGCCGTTGGTTCGACCCGCCAAATCTATACCTGGATCTTCAAACGGCACAAATTTTTGCCGGATACATTTTTTAGTGAAAAGACGCCGTAATCACAAAAAAAATGCCGTTTTATGGGTTGTACAAAATCCATGGACGGGGAAAGACGCCGTTTGGACGCCCAAAGACGCCGTTTGGACGCTTAAAGACGCCGTTTCTTTTTGCTTTCTGCCGGCGTGCGCCTCGTCACAACAAAAAACGCCGTCTTTGGAAAAAGACGCCGTAACGGCATTTTTTCCTGAAAAGGCAATTATTTGTGCCGTTTCGAAGATCCAGGTATATAGATTTGACCCGCTAAAAGATCCCAAATTCGTGGTAGACATGCACGAACTCTTGCACCACTTTCTCTTCTCTGAAGCCAATCCTGCACAAACCTCACCGTCATGTTAAACGGGTCTTTGAACCGTCAGGATGGTGCTGTCCTCCATCGAACCCTCGAGACGAAACCAAGACGGCATCACCGGTTCACCGGTTCAACTCACTCCCAGACACTCCTAATGGGACTGCCATATATGCCGCCCCATTGACCCCCATGGCACCACCCCAACTGATCGGCATATATGGCAGTCCCATTAGTCGTGTCTGGGACTGTTTGGCCTCTGCCAAAGCTCCAGCCACTGCGTGCACTGCGTGCCTGGGGCCGTCTGTCTTGATCCGGTGGGTTCCGTCTATCACCGTCTCGTGCCGTGATGTGTTCTTTTGGGGTGTGGCCTGAAGGCATGAAGGCCTGACTTTCTAAGAATGTGTTCCTTTTTGATCATATTTCTCTACCTGGTGATGAAGAAGGGGATGCGATAGATGGAGATCCACATACGTAGCATGTAGTCTATTGGAGACCCCTTAGCTTGAAGGTGTTGGTACAATGGACCTTTGGCTGATGGCAATTCCGGCGCGAGATGACGGGGCCCCCCCGAGGACGAACAAGGCCATTCACCTGGCCTTCGCCGCGCGGGACCACATCCGGACGTGTGGTGCCAAAGACGCTGCTGCTGAAGAGGTACCAAAAATGGATCGGGACGAATTCGATCCCTACTCAGCTCGATCGGTTTTTGGCCAATCCCAAGAGGTCTGGCCCTTACATTGATCAAGCCGGTGATCTTGTAAGCATGATGAATAAGACGAGAACAAGTCATGACCTGGACTGGCTAGCATCGAAAACAAACCCTGACCCTAATGACCCTAACATATTGACTTATTAGTAAGAATGCTTCAAGGAAAGCGGCCCATACAGCCAACGTCTCTGAAAAATGAAAAACCGACTCTGGTTGAGTTGTGTGCATGCCCTCTCTTGGAGTCTTGGTGCTGCTGCGGAGAATGAGTCTGAAACACAAAGATCGAAGTTCGAAGCATCATGTATATGTCCATGTTCTTAGGACTTGAGCTCAAGCCAAGCTTGATCAGAATGGCGTCAAGGACACGCAGGTAGCGCATGTACCGGATGACCATCTCTCGTTGGCAAGGCAGAATCCTGCAGGATCTACCAGGGCCCCCAGGCGAGGGGTGTCTAATTACATTTCCTTAGAGGTGATTCGGGGTCTCCATTAACCACCCCAAACCGGTGGCCCTGGTATATTTCGGGTTTAGGATGGTCTGGTTTAGGGTTTAGGGTTTATAGGGACTGGTTTAGGGTTTATAGGGAATGTCCGTTCAAGCCACCTTTCCAACCACGTTGCCTTCCTCCGCTCTTTGCTCCGTGGCCGGTGGGTCCAGTGGACCGCTGTGGCCCGCGCCGTCCGTGTCACGGAAGAGACGAAGGAATTCGTGGGTCCCAAGTGGTGAAGAAACGACTTTAACCGAATACCGCGGACCTCAAGGACCTCGATTTGCGGACACATGGTCACCTACAAAGGACCTCTGGTGTCGAAAAATGGGTGCAAGCATGGAATGGGCATGCATGTAATCGCAAACTCCTCCTTCACATCCTCAAAACGCCAAGACCAGGCTGCTAGGCAAGATTGAGCTTGTTGATTCTATCACCCAGACACTCCGTTTCTGCTGAATTTCTGCCTACATGGACCCCCAGGTCAACCACCCCAATGTGGGTAAACTAAAGATATGTCATGGAGGAGTGTCTGGGTCATGCCATCTCATCAGCCTACCAGGTTGGTTTTGAGTTCCCCAAGAGCAGTTTCTCTGGGAAGTCTGGATGAACGACCTTCGGGGCCCGTGGAGGGTGATTCCGGGGCACCCGGGTCGACCCGTCATCCTCCGTTCATTCGGCACCGGTTAGGGTGAAGGGCACCGGCGGAACTGGAGCCTTTGGCTGCTGAGGATGGGTGTTCACCGAAAGAATCGAAGGCACACCGAAAGAAGCAGCCGGGCGAATGCGAAGCCTTTGCGAAGCCGCTTTTACAGCTTGCTTGCTGGGGTCAGCTTCAAATGGCCGTTGCTCACGCAAACCTTGCCTTAGTTCTGCGCGTTTTGCTCAGCTGATGTGTCAACCTGTCAACTCTCCCTCACACAGTGATTCTCATGTGCACTTGCACAACATGTTAACATCCATACCCACGTCACGACTCCGGAGCCTGCCACCCTCGGAATGCCCATCCGTTCACGGTCGGAATCCACGGGATGTGTGTTGCAGGCCAGGCGCCTGTCTCCTTGACGAGGACTTGAAAAAGATACCTCATTGCATCGGCAGCTCAAAGCACTGTGACCGCGTGGTGGACCAGCAAGTGGATGAACAGAATAATTAGACACGAATAGACAGGTCAACCCACCGGGAATTGGGGGTCCGGATGCCATGACCCACAGCCATCTATGGGACTGGAAGAGGTTTCAATGGAAACTTGATAAACATTTGATGAACTTTGGATGCGTGATTTGAACATCGGTTGTCTGGTCCCACTCTTGTTTGGTGGTTGGATCATGTCTCTTTTAGCCAAGCACTCCATTAGGGACACTTGGGATTGACAGATTTTACATGTTTTTTGCTGACTTTCGGGGTGGTTTCAAAGGTCAATGATTGTCAGTTGTACCTCCTAGCTCCCATTCTGCGAAGCCAGTCCAACTCTGGAGAATCAGCATGAGGTAGATTTCTATACAAAACCTGAATACATGTGGAGCCTGAAGTCCCAGGAGAAGGAGTTCGTCGCTGTATGAACCAGGTGAAGAGATAGACCGCCAGCAGTGGAGCAAACTTCAGCAGCTTGTGAAGAAGACACCGGTTATTAGGAGGACTTCGAGTACCTAGACATTTGTAGACCAGAGTTGCTGCTCACGAATGCCAATGGGCCGGACTCGCTTCAGGAACGGAGAACAATCAAATGTATTCAAATGTATTCGCCAGAAGTGGATTCACTCATCGGGAACATACCAATCACCATCCAATCTCCCAAGTCTTGCATCCCCGCGCACGAGTCACTGCCTCCATCCCGGCACCCTCGCACCCCACACCGCACCCCACACGCGGCCCGAGAGGCTCTTCCGGTGCGTCGGGGGCTTCCCAGGCCTCCAGGATTAAAGTTTGCCCCGCGAGCACCGGCGCCGCATAGCGCAGCTGCAGTGACTTAAAACGCCGTTGGTCGCCACCTGGCCCGCGGGCAGCGGGCGTGCGGTTCGGATCGGATGGTTCGGTGTGCAGTGCCGCTGGTGGTGGTTTCTGATCAAAATATGCTTGAGGTTGAAGATTGGGACAAGGAGTGGAGCTCTGCATGGCAAATGCATGGGTTCTTAGAGCCCGATGCAGAAAAACAAATAAAATACAGTAAGGCGTCCTGTGGTTATGGTCGAGCCTGTGGCGCAGCTCAAGCTTGACCAAATACTTGGTCCTTGCATTGCTTAGGGTGATTTCAATATTTCCCCCATGGGTGACTCCCCCAACCTGTGAAAAAGCGATCATTCCCAGTTCCTGAAGCATACCAGTAGCAAATCCAAGTGCTCCGTAGAGCCCACAGTAGCCCTTAGCATCTCCATCTGTAGAGCCACCAAACATGCAGCATCCACCCAGGACCCGTCCAGGACGACTCGACTCGGCCATCCGACTGGTTCGACTCGGCGGGGCCGCCAGGAATGAGAGAATGGATCCGATCAGGGATATCCAAATAAAAAGACACCCCCCAAATCCCCCAAAATAGATACCTACAGTAGCACTTCCAACGGGTGCCCAATGGAGACCTGTAAGTAGGGTACGGTAGTCTATTGGACACCATTGGATGATCATAGATCCCCACATAGAACATGTATTGGACACCCTGCCACTATCTATTTGGGGAACAAAGATCACACTATATAAGGGGTCTCTCCTTTTTTCTCTACCCATACTCACGATGCGAGGCGTAAGACCAAGGCTTCCGGCCAATCCACCTGGAGCACATCATTGCCAGCTTGGTACAGTGAGCATTTTGGAGTCCCTATTTATGAACCTGCAAATTCACGCCCTTTTGTGACCAACCTAAAACCAGGATATCAAGTTCGGTCGCGAACTGAAGAACCTGGTCAAAACCTGGATATATCCGGTTCCACTTTGAGGACCTGAAACAAATCAAGACCTGTTTGAAGAACCGTCCACACCGAGTTTCGGTGCAAAAAACACGGAGGAACTGGTGTCTCACCTGCAAGACCGTCCATCAGCATCCGCGCAGCATGGCCCAAGGTACCTGAGGAGTTGCTTCTTTTCAACTCATTTGAACAAATATTCAGTCAGGAGCAAAGGACGCTACTAGGGGCTCCTGGCATCGCTACTATAGGAGCAAGGAGGCTACGAGTACTAGGAGTCAGTGGATTCAATCGTCGGTCTCCAGGTGCCCAAGTGTCCAATCCTCCAAATGCGTCGGTGGATTCAACTGACGAACGAATAAAGACTTCGACCTGTGGATTCAATATTCATCCCGGTCGGTGGCAGGCTGAACATAAACATACAGTATCTGACTATCTGAAACCACCCAGAATGGGTTGGCAGCCCCGTTTGGCATTGAATTGCTTTGGGTCCTCTAGCATGCGCATCTATACCTGATAGCTGAACCAAAAAGACCTTGCACCAATCGTTTTCCTCAGCGTGTCGCTCTTTTTCAGCGCACATTTGCCGTGGACGATCGGATGGTCGTAGCCAGCGGTCTTCGCATAACCTGGCTACGAACTGTGGCAAAAAAGAAAAAACACGGCTGCCAAGGAGATTGGATCCTACGGCTACGGGGTTCCCGTTGTTTCTATACTGTAGGGATTGAGGATCTCACACTTTGAAGTTTCTGCATGGATTCCTCAACTCCTCAACCTTTTAAAATGACCACAGCAGGTCTCAGTTAAAAAGAGTGTAACACGTACTATGCAGCAGGAGCTGGGATCCGTTCGCAGGTGACTATAGTGACTAGAGGTGGATTCGATTGTCACACCAGACCTGCTGGCACGGACTGTGGCGCAGACTGTGGCAACATGTGGCAACCAACGACATCTATCCCAATTCCCTCAGTGCGCACCATGCACCATGTGCTGTTGGCCCATGTTGGCCCATCAGTCCACCTCAAGCACCAGTCCGTTCCCTTCCCCAGTCCTCCGTTTCAGCTAGTTCCGGTGGATGCGACGCGAAAATGGACACGTCCTCCTTGCGAGGCTCACCCACAATGAACCCAGCTCAACCACGACCACCCAGCCGTTTCGACCGCCCTTGTCGCCTGGATCCACATGCAAAGGGTTATAATCCCCGCTGAGTCGATAGATGCTGGCAATGCCCGCCTGCGAGTTCCACTCGGGGCGGGATGGGAAGACGGGGCGTTCCGCCTGGGGCTCCGTTCGAACTGCGACGCTGTCGCACCCGAGTTCGCTGTCCCAGCATCTCGAACTCGGCGTTCGCACGCGAGTTCGCGTTTGAAGGCATCATGGAAGTGGAACACCAACTGTTTGTAGAGGAACATGGTCATCCAAGGGGTTATGCCATCCATTTTCATGATAGAATTTCAGGGAGTGTATTTGTCCTAAGATTTGGAGGTTGATGGCCGTATTGCATGCAGTAACATGTTAAGGATTGCCAAGCTAAAAAGGCAGCCGTTCCTCAACAACAGTCGAATTGCCATCGTGTCAGTGTCCCGGGACATGTTGAAAGCATGTCGCCCGTCCGTATTCAGACCCGGATGACCCGGATGCGCATTGTTGACTTTGACACATGCGGCATGTGGCATGTGAGCCTTCCGCACCAAATGACTCAACCAATATAATCTATCCCTACAAGTCCAAAGACCCAGTTACTGTAAAACCTCCTCGAGTAGTGTTTTTGTATGTTTTTGTATGACCAACTCCAGTAAACTGAGGTCTTTGACCTGGAAAAGGTATATGGCAACATGGTGCTCGTTGTTATTAAGCACCTGCGCCGACTGACCCGCGACCCATCCCACTCTGGCCCCCGTGATTCCCTGGCCTCCATCTTCTCCTCCACCCGCAGTTTGGGCGCTCGTGAGCCCACAGCCTTCGCCACATCTTTCGGCTTGGTCAACGTCTCGCCGAAGGCTTCGATGTCGTGCGCGCCCACCAGATAGGAGACATCCACCTGCTGAAGTCATCGGTGAAGTGCTGTCGGGTCTGAGACATCGTCGAGAAGAACCGGTCATGATCATGGGAAGCCTATTTAGAGCATTTAAAACGATTTAAAGGCTATAGACGTTGCAAAAACCATCCAAAAACTTGTGCTCATGGTAAAGCTGGACGTGAACCGCCCAGACCGTGAACACCAGCCCCCTGCAAACTCTTTGGACGGCACCATGCGGTAGTAGACGGCCCCGCTGTCGTCCTTGACGTCGTAGAGCCTCAGTGGGAGCGTACGGACAAAAGGACGGAACACATATAGGAAACAAACATGGGAAATACAATATAAAACACATGCGTACGGACAAACTAAGGAAACAAATAGGAACACATATGATAGGCGCCATCAAATACCCTCGGAAACCCCAGCACAAAAGGCAAACGAGGTCTTGCAGACCGCTTTATTTGCTCAAGAGCAGGATCAAGAATCATTCATACGCTGTTCGTGGATTTTAATCTTACAGAGTGTGGCTTGACAAAGGCGTCCTGCTCTTGTTTGAAACTCTTGTCTTCGAAAGTGGATGCCAACAACATTGAAGTACACACGACCTAGCACAGTTCCACTTGCAATGGTGTGAAAACTGTACAGTACACAAATTGAAGGCTTCTAAAGGTTTGTGGTGTTTGAAGGAGGGCTCCTGTTGATGGCTTTCTTCTGTTGTGAGGCTTCTTGGTGTCATGCAGCAACTAGGTGACCTAGTGTTCATGCTCATGGTGAATGTTGTGTGCCCTAAACTTTGTGATTCATTAGAGTTAGCTTTCATCCAGGTCATATAAACAGAAACCTTCCCAAAGAACTTACCCCTGTGATCCCCTGTGCCCATTTCTTCAGACCCACAACAAAATCTTCCCATCCCCCCGGGCGTTTGGGGTTGGTTTACTTCTTCCTGTGTCCGCGCCCGAAGAGACCGTCGCGGGTGGAGAACGCCCAGGCGCTTCTCCATGAGCGCTCCTTTGCCCTTCGGCTGCAGCGAGGCCACGCCACCCTCCAGCGTGAAGCCTCGGGGGGGGCGCAGTGTAGCTGCGGAGCGGTTCGCGGAGCGGTTCGCGGAGCGGTTTGCGGTTCGGCGGCGTTTCCCATGGAGTGTTCCAACAGATCCCAGAACGAAGTCCCAGAACATCCTCCTTGATATTAGCACTTGGGGTTGACGACTGACCCCTCATTTTGGTACGTAGAGAGGAAATACCAACAAAGATGTTTGAACTGCTATATACAGTAATTGAACTCTGTCGATGCTTGAACACCATTTGCGAGATTATAATGATTATAACAGGAGATTCTAAGAGCAAACGGGACAAGGATTTACCATATTTACCTCATCCATTGATGACCCGTCCATGCAGGTACGGTAACTCTTCCATTCCCATGGGATTTTCGTCCTTTGTCGGTTTGGGGGTCCGGTCGAAAAACCATCCGTTGGATCCTCCCTTAATGGCGAACGAGTTCGAAGTGGCGATGAGGCGAACATTGGAGGAAAGGACCCTCCGTTCCACTCACCGCGATCGCCCCTTCCGCTTCTCTCGCCGCGTGGCGCCCACCCGCCGGCAGCGGGCGGCAGCGCTCGATGGTAATCCCGGCGTCGAGCCAAACCTTGACACCGCTGACCGCGGGCACTGGAAAGGCCTCCTGCCGGCGAAGGGGCGCGGGCTGGTATGGGGGGGGGGGGGGTGGGAGGAACGGCGGGCCCCCAACACTGGGACAGGTATGCTGGGGTCCCGCGTAACCATATGAGAAGCATCAAACCACTACCAGGAGCAAGGACGCTACTAGGGGCTCCTGGCCTTACCAATAGGAACAAGAAGCTACTAGGAACAAAGGGCAGCGTTACTATTAATCTACTAGCAAGAAGCACCAAAGGGTCGCTTTTGGAAGGTTGGAACTTCAGCTGTGGCCAGTCTCCAGGATAGGCGATGGAAAGGGCAACACATCATAGGAGCTGCCTTTGTAGTAGAGAGCCTGAGCCGTGGTCGTTGTCGGCTGCACTTTCGAAGTCAGGTCGTGGAAAAGCAGTGGACCTGTGGGCAACAACACATGTTCATATGTTGGAGAGGTCTGCAGGTCTGCAGGAAGTTCTTCCCATCTGGGGAGATAACTCCAATCTCAAAAAGCCCTACTCGTATACTCTTTGGTTCTCTTTAGACGACGACCTGAACAAACATATATAGTCCTTCTTTTGTCAACGGTGCAACGATCTGAGTCACCTGGTCACCTGTGTCCAACCTCACAGCTGATGTTGCTTCAGTAGCTGGTCAGGTCTCCAGGTGCCCAAGTTTCCAATCCTCCAACTGCGAAGGTCGGTGGTTTTAACTGACAAACGAAAAACACTGACATTTGGTTTTCATATGATTCAATCACCCCAAGTAAAGGTTGAAAAAAAGCACTAAAACCACTCAGCCCAAGCCAAGGCACCACCGGAAAAGTTGGAAATGCTGCAAAGTTGGGATCCTTCTCCTGCGCCGCTGCGGCATCAGGGCGCCGCAGAAGGATGTAGCAAGGCGAAGGGAGCCAAAAGGACCCGCCCAAACGGGGTAAGACAGGGCTGCCCTGGGCTGCCGAGGTGCTTTTTGTTGGCATCTTCTCATCATTGGTGGCTCACTTTTAAACGCATGATTCCACCTGAAGTGTTTGTCGTCTTGGATATGGACCTCTTTTGAAGCCTGACGCAAGTTACCCCCAAGTTAACAGAAGGAACGATTTCCACGAGGTGAGCGAAAGATCCAGGCGAGCTCGCCCTCTCACTATCCTCGACCTATCACTGCTTTGTCACAAGAGATCTCAAGGAAACCCAACGACCCGACACGAATCGCTACTAGGGGCTCGTGGCATCGCTACTAGGAGCAAGGACGTTACTAGGGGCTCCTGGCCTTGCTACCAGGAGCAATGCTCGCTACTAGGAGCAAAGGCCATCTGCGAAACAAAAAAACACACACACACACAAAAACAGAATAAAACTTGCCCGACCGACGACCACTGGGACCCCCGGGCGTAGACGTAGCGCAGGTCTCGCGATCCAATGCCCAAGGCGTAGATGATCAAATCCTTTTGGTCTCGGATCTGAAGCACCGAAGAGTGGTGGAGCCCCCCGCTTTGGATGCTTTGGTGACTTGCTTCGTGCTATCCCGGCTTCGCTGCAGGGTTTGGGAGATGGGGGGGGTCTCTTTCGGTGCGAGGGGGTCTTGCGGGGGGGGGGTCAGTCTCCCTATTTGAGCTACCAATTACATGCAGATCCAACAAATCGTTTGAACTCAACTCACATTGCCGAAACATGCATTCAACCCATTCAAAAGCTGACATTGAAACACTCAAGGGGCATCCAAACCCCCTTGGATGATCTTAAAACGCTTCAAGTGGCCGAATATGCGGTGAACAACGTAGAGGGACTTCATGTCCCCAATTATTACTGCCTTGCACAAAGGGCAAAGCACTACTCGGTGGACAAGGCACTGCTTGATTCGGACCATTTTGCACCCGGATGAAATCCCCTGCAGCGACTTGCAAATCATTGGTCGTCTACTGTGGGATCTTCATTGGTTGGCCAAACAGTCCACGAACTTCCGCCACGTGATGTCGCCCAAAGAACCGTGAGGTCGCTCCAAGAACACTAGGCCCAAATACAGCTCCTCTGCGGTCCAGAGTGTTTGCGTGGAATTGAGGAGTAACTCCTTGGTATCAGTTGAGGATGAGGGCACATAGTGGATGATGTTTGAAAGGGCATATATAGGTACCCCCACGAAGATGCGGAAATCGCTCACCAGCCAGGGAATCACATCTCCTCTCCATTGGGCGCCCCGCACCCGTGTGTTGTATTCCACCGGCTCCGACCGACGTCCTGCGCCGCGTTCGGTCCCATCTTGACGAACGTAGGCTTTGAGGCTGCGACTTTTCCAACATCATGCTACATGCCTTGCTCCATCATGTGGCCAGGAGGCCTTTAATAAAGTCTGCTGATATGGTACATTCAGATAGGCAAAAAATCACCCTTCGTCCAACATCCCTTTGAGCTTCCGATGTGTTGGAAACCCTGAAAGACCTGTAGTCCTGTCGTCTACAGGAACGACCTACACCTTTCCACCCGACCTCCGACTTGCACGGACAAGACGGACCAAGACGGAGCATGGGTCGTGCGTTCCACCATGAAACACCTGGAGCCGTCCCACCATGTGCTTGACTGAAACAGGTCGGTCAACTGGTCCATCTCCCGGTGCCATGACCGGAAAAGCAAACCCACCCGTTGAACACGGCCACTTCCTGGAGGAGCACCCGCCATGGTCCGGTCCGGTCCGCTCCGGTGTGTGAGGGCACAAAAGGCTGCGTTTGGCGGCACATGCAGGGCCCCGCAATAGAAAAACATCAAACAAACCTTTATACAGTAATTGCATTGCACATCTATATATATAGTATAGATATATATAGATAATCCCCTTTGAAATTCATATGGCTACTTGGGTAGCACCATTTTATAAATCCACGCCCCCCATGTGGGGGTCTCTATAAAATCATGCCCCCCAACTCATGCGCACGCTATAGAATCAAAGCCCCTATGTCGTGAAGTGAAAGCTCACCGAAAGTATGTATGAAGTTTTCAACACCAAAGAATCACAACCCCCATCTCACAGACCGATTCCTTATAATGCTAAATGTGCTTGTTCTTTCATCATGAGCCTTCCACGGGAAAGTTTTTTCACCACGAGCCTTCCACGGGAAAGTTGACAGAGCACAAAGTTGAATTAACAAAGAAAAGGTGAAAGAGCACTCAAAAATTGACTGTCACAAAAAAAACACTCAAAGGTTGTTCCTCTATAGAATCATAATCAGTCAGTGACCATCAACATGTCTGCCACTAAGAAATCAAAGTCCCCATGTCACCAGTACAAAGCTCACGGAAACATAGATCTCAGGGTTCTATCACTTTAGAATCACGACCCCCAGGTCAACTAGGTCAAATTGCACCCTTGTCGGAAACTTCCCGTGGTATCTCGTGGTCTCCTTTTAGAATCAAGGAACCTGAGTGTCTCAATTCTATAGTCGCTCGGGAGTACCCAGGTAGCACTAATCTGTATAGGGGGAACCTTAAAGGGGATTATAGATATGCAAGAAACACCTGTTAGACGGGATGCTTTATAATATAATGATATATAATGAATACTTACTTGCACAATCCCCAGTGAATCCCCAGTACATGCCAGGTTTTCTCACTGTCATCAACATGTGACTCTCTGAGCGTGCCGTGCTCCCGACCAAACGAGCCTCCAAACTGCTGAATTGAAAAGGGCAAACTACAGGGGATTGAGAGTAGATGATTGCACAAATGACCCCGAGTTTGGTGATTATGGACCCCCATCGGAGTCATCTTAGGGTCTTAGGGGTAGTTGCGCCGTCCACTCTGAAACCACTGTAAGTGCTCTTCATTTTTGCCTAGGAGACAACCTGGTTCAGGCCGATTCTCTTGAACAGGCAAAAATTTGAGCCTGGGTCCAGGTATGTACACCAAGCAACGAAGCAATGCCTGTCGTGTCTCTGAAGATCCGCTGATGCAAACACTTTGGATTGCTGGAATCCGGCTGGGGGTCTGAAACCATCGATGAGTCTCCCACGATGTCTCCCCAGCCGGTTCACCACCAGCGAGTCGCTAAAACAGGCTGTTCAAAGAACTGGTTCCTTAGGGCTCCAAGTACTTCCTCAGAAGGTATTTGGACCCCTCAAACCCACTCCAAACACCATCTGAGGAAGTATTTGGAGCCCTAGGGGTTGGAAAATTTAGGGAAAAACACCCCTCGAGCCACGAGCCCCCATGGGTGGTGACTCAGAAATGGCCGTGTCTTTTTACGGCAGACTCATAGGAGAAGCCTGGAACCTCTAATTGAATCCCATATCTAAGACAGAAAAACATGGTCTTAATTCTCCAAAAAAGGAATAATTGTCTCAACGAAGTTCTTTTTCCTTTCTGTGCCTCAGGAAGAGGCAATGCTTTCTGAGCTGTCGGATTCTCCAGCTTCGCTGGACTCTTCTGCGACCCTCCACTCCTTCTCGCCGTCTGTGGAAAAACCAGCGCTTCGGGTCAAAGACACGTAGACAGCGCCACCTGCCAGGCAAAACAGGACGTTCACGAAATAGACCATGGGCAAATTGCCCTGATTCAGGTCATTCGGCGTCCAACTCTTCGTTGCCTGGGTCAAGGCGGCTGAAATGGCGTTGGGAAGGCCACCCATGGCAAACTGGCAGAACGCTTGCATCAGGGATTTCATGGAGGGCTCTGCAGTGTAGGCCACATGCCAAAGCACTGGGTTTACCAGGACTTCACCTGCGCCAAGAATGCGGAGTGAAAAGCTCTAGGCAGGTTCCTCCTCACTACTGCATTCTTTGAACATCAACTCGTAAGTTAAGTTTCCCTAAAATCTAGGAGCCAAATCATTCTTCCAGGAAGCTTCCCTTGCCGCCTTTAGGGCAGCGGGGGGAACTTCCTGGAAGAAGCGTGAGCCATCCTGCGTCCTGTGGTAGCTATTTAAGCTACTAGCTACCTCTAGCTACTACTAAGCTACTTACCTCTACTAGCGGCCAAACCCCCCCCCCCCCACATTAAAAAGAATATACAAGCTGCCCACCCACCTATGCCCACCATGGCATACGGCAAAACCATCCAAAACCCGCTCATTGCGCTCATCCTTACATGCTGCCCGTCGGCAGCCAACGGAGCACAATTCGAAGGGATGGGTAAAACCTCTGCATTGCGGCGCGCATACTCCAGGCTGGCAGCCGTGAACTGTGAGCCGATGGCAATGGCTATACCTCGCCAGTCGCGCCATAAGTCAGAAGCAGCCCAGAAGTAACTACACAGTAAGACTATGTAAGACTCTTGTTTCGTCTGTTTTCCCAAGTGCCTGTCAAGACCTTCATGTTGCTGCTCACCTCCCTCCTGAGAAGCTTCTCTGCAGCAGGGACCATACATCGCTCCAGCAAAGGCGTGAAAAGGATCACCGCCAAGGCATCGCCCAGATTGAAGAAGGCTCCGCTGAGCTGCATGCCACCTCCCAGCCGCGTATCCATCTGACAGGCTTGGGAGTAGAAGAGGCTGAACATGGTGTTGTAGAGCACATTGAAAGTGACGTTACCCACAATGATCTTGGGCACGACATCCAAGCATCTCGTCACACGGTCAGGCTCGCCCAACCAGCAGTTGTCGCGGTGCGCCACACACAGGCAACCAATGCATAGCAAATCAGCCAACAGGCTCACAATCGTCAGTGAGTGTGATGGGTAGAAGACTTGCAACACGGACCTCGCTTGTTCTGGCAAGATCATGGTGACGGTTGAAGCCAGCAAACTGATTGAAATCGCATCCGTTAAAGTAAACGGACACCCCTTTCAACCCGGGTAGGGCACTCCACTGGTGGAATTTACGACTTCAAACTCTGACTTCTGCCTAAGACATATCATGAATCATCTGGTCTTGGTCTATAGATCGTCATTCACGAGGGGGTCCTTTCATCAATCCACAGTTCATGGGTAGTTTGGATTCACGGCCGTTCAGGTGGGACGTGTCACTTGAACGGAGCCAAACTCCTCACCCAGGGACAGGATGATGAGTGTAGGTAGCAGCACCCAGCCCAACAATGCCACTTTGCCCAAGACCTTCTGCCGGCCGCCTAGTAAGCGCTGCACTGTCAGCATCAGCACTGGCTCTGTGTTCTTGTCAAAGCTTTCCTTGCGGTAAAACGGCGTGCCCACGATGAACACAAGCAAAGCAATGGCCATAAGGATGGCCATGATCATGTAGGCGCAAAAGAAACCATCTTCTTTGGGAATGCCTGGCAAGCCTGCAGTGGCCACGTTTGCTAAAAATCCAAATGCAATCACCGCACCCACGCTCATGGTGACGTACAAATACATGAAGAAGGCCTCCTTCCGCCTGCCCGACTCTGCTAGGTCATCAAACTGGTCCGCCCCGAAGGTGCCGATGTTAGGTTTCACCCCACCTGTGCCGGGCGCCGTCAGCACCAGGATGCCGACCATGAAGAGCGGGATGCTCTCCATGGCGGGCGTGGCGGCGAAGGCCGTCAGCGCGCAGCCGGCCGCGTAGATGGCCGAGAAGACGAGGATGGTGGTGTAACGGCCGACATAGGTTTCAGCCAGGAGACCACCCAGGAAGCAAAAGGCAAAGGAGAGGAGCGTGAAGATCCTCCGGTCTTGGGATGGAAGTTGGAAGTAAATACCCAAGCGGTCCAGGTGGGGATTGGCCTACAGAAATTCTGGTGGACATCAAGCATCATTCCAAGCTAATCCAAGGAATGCATCAACCACTAGAAACTGCACACTATTGCTTTACGCACAACTACAGCGATCAAAACGAACATATGTAGTTTAAGCATGTCCAAAGGCACATCCTGGTCATGTTTCTAGAACGACAACTGTGTATTATAAACAAATTTGCAATATACCCATGGGTCACAACTGGTGTAAATGTAACTCTTCCTGTCCCATGGATGGTCTGGGAATGTCTGGGATATTTACAATACAACATGTATTGCGCCGTCCAAGTCGCCTCTTATGAAGAACAATGATCCGTCCCCACATGGAGAGTTGTTAAAAAATATGCATGTCAAAGTGGATGGCCATCCCCTTTCACTTCAACATGAACTCATGTTCGTCAAAGGATCTGATGCACTGAACTGCTATCGGCGTTGGTGAAGCCTTGATCCTGAAGCCAGGACTTCATGGTGCTTACCAACGTGTTCAAGCCCACACTCCAGCATAATTCAATCACCACGATACACACGACAGCTAGAGCCATGGCAGTCACTGGGTGCAAGAAATGCAATAACTGTGACATCTGAAAATCATCCGACGCGTAGGAGGCCATTAAGGGAGTTAGAAGCACTTGGAATTGCTGTATGTGTTCTACAAGTGTTGCGGTCCTTTTTGGACGCAGTGATCCTCTCATCTTGCAAGTCGTGCAAACTCTATATAAGCACAGCCCAAAGCTGCAAGACATGCACCTGCTGAATTGAAACAACCCTATATAAGACACCCTGTCGTTTTTGGCGCCAGGAGCATAATTTCAATAATACTCCCCAAATCTGGTACAGTAGGATATCCACGGGCTTTCCAATCCAAGTGGTTCAGCAAGCACGGTGTACATTGCTGAATTTGCACGTAAGTGCCGCAGAATGCAGCAATTGCAGCAAGCAAAGCCCTGAGGTCAAGCATCAACAGTCTGGAAGGAAGAACAGTGAGAGGTGAGAGGAACATTTCTATGAACTGACTCCCTAAGTTTCCCTGGAGTGGGGCATCCCCTCCTTGAGTGGGGCAAACCATTCAACCCAAAACGGTTTTGCAAGAAGATCTACGTATAAACTGTGATACTTGTCCTACATAGATGCATATGTATCATTTGAGGACTCTCATGAGCAAGACTTGCTTCATCCACCCATGCAACCCATGCATCATGTCCGCTGCGTCCCGCATCCAACGCCTTCTTTGGAAACGCAGGTCGTTGCGCCAACATCAACGATTTTCACTCACGTACCTGGCGCAGAATTCGGCCGGTTTTTTCCTGCGGAGCAAAACAAAGTTCTGCTTTCATGGCTTGCCGGCTTGCCTCAAAAAATGAAACTTTGACTTGTATGAGTCGATTTTCAAAATGAACATCCATGAACATCCTAGTTTAGGGTCGATGTGTCTATCTTTTTGGAAACAGATTAAAACAACTTAGATAGAGGTGGCACGAGGTCGATTTTCAATCAACCAACAGGAAGCACTTTTTTCTCATGACTGGCAGGTCGTGGGCTTTTGGACCTCCAATACTCTCAGAGGCTTTGACCTTCCCGCTAAGGACACATCCACGTGAACCCCCATGCGGGTTCCAAGAAATCGCTGCAAGTTCCAACCAATCGAGTTCCGAAATGGGTTACCTTCATGTACGGTCCTGCAGGTCCACAACGGCTCGTCACCGTTTGCGAAAAAGCTGCACCGGCTCGTCACGGTTTCACCGACGTCGCCTGGGGAAGAGATCCGCCGTGATCTTCGGCGCAGTCCATCCCAACTCGCGCAGCTGCTGCGAGAGCCTCGGCGAGCAATTGAACAAAAGCCCTGGCAAGCCCTGACTGAACCAAACACTCCGGACTCCGAGAATCCAAGGACGTGAAGGCTTTATACCTAGAATCCAAGGGTGTGAAGGCTTTGTACTATATGTGAGGGGACTTGTTGAAACTGGCTACTCAAGCAAGATACGGCAAGACACGCAGCCGCCCTGTCCAAGTCAAAAACTCGAACACACAAGACACGCAGCCACCCTGAGCCACCCTGTCACACGCCCCACAAGTCCAACAAAGGTGCCAGGTGGCTGGTTCAGCCTCTTTGCATTCACGCCCAGATCCAAATATCCCACCCGACTGGCCGAGCGCACGAAGACCTCGCCCGACTCGGAATCCTTGGGTGTCCTGAGAGGAAACAAAGGGCGAGGTCTTGTTGTGGAGAAGGAGCTAACGCATTCTAAACATTCAATAACATTCATAAGATCTATTGGATACAGGAAAACCATGGTAGACCATGCTAGACCTGTAGACCACGGAACGAGAAGATTCATGATCCATCATGATCCCATTGCCATCATAGTCCATACCTCGTACACGGTGCAGCATTCATGCCTTTCTAGACAAACGCAAACGTAGGTGCCACAGCACATCTTTACCACAGACCTTCATCTTCCCGCCGTGGACCTTCCTTTTGCGGGGAAACACACAACAAGGGACTCAGTACAACAGAACACTTCATGATACCTCAGGCACTTCCAACTGCAACATACATTCTGCTTGATTCTCCTTGCCCGAAACAGCAAACCTTGACACTAAGCCAAGCTGCACACGGAACTCCACGTCATCGATGTAACCACGTTTCAAGGATTCAAACTGAACCTCGGGAGCACCCAAAAATGTCCCAATTCCAGACACCGGACAAAGGAAGAACACCCCCAAACTGGGGTTCCCACATAGGCATAGCCCTTCTCTGCGTCCAGGGTTTGAATCTCAAATCCACCTGACTTGACAAGCAGTGTGAAGTGGGTGAATCACCCTCGAATTCCACGAAAAGAAGTACAACCAAACGCATTCGAACTCAAACAGATCTCGCAAACCGGAGCCGCCGGGTCACCCGTTCCACCCTCCGACCGGTCCGACCGCGTCGCATCTCGGATCCACGGTTTCCACCGGAACCGAAGCCACCGGACACTGGAAAACGGGGCCGAACAGTTGGTCAGTCCAATCAGTTGGTTCGGAATGCTTTCTGAATTGCCATATCGAATAACATCTTGATGGGGACTCCCATCAAGGACCACGTTGGTGTCACCCCGGAATATAAGTTAAGGAGCCCCCATGAGCCCCCGTTTATCTTGTAAAGCCTGGGTTACAAATGGCAACAAATAGCCATGGGCGCCCATGGGATATGATATGATATGACTGCTCTTATGTATAGAGGCGTACCTCCTGGCAGTGACAAATGGATACAACTGGCAGTCCTGCACTATCCCTGGAGTCTGCAGCAGCAATATCCTCGAACTAGGTACCATACTCGTGACATGGCTGGGCGAACCCGGGTCATCCCAAAACCCTGATCGTCGCCTCCATCGATGTCCTGCTGTCCAACCGGGTAGGATTTCAAGGCTTTCTCCTGAGAGTTGCAAAGTTGATAGATTTGGCATGTCCATCTTATAATCTTATACTCTTGTACTCAATCATTATCAAGTGAGTCCAGTGAAACCTGCAACGATGGAGAAAGAAAAACAGCCATCGAATAAATCATACTTGACCGCATGATGACCAAGCGGGCAAAAACCTCAAGAATGTGGTGAACACCATTCTCACCTTTCTATCTACTAAGTGGATCGGCCACGTCGCCGTTGGTTGGTAATCATGTATACGCAGTTTTGTGTACATCATTGTACATCCAGTTGAAAGCAAAATCCTGAAAAAAGAATACATTGTTCAACACTGGCTGTTGTCCCAGCTTTCTTCTTGCGCTGGTGCAAGTATCTTTTCCTCTTAGATCAGATCACGACTCTCACACGGGGTCGCTGGATTCACGCTGCATCTCCGAGACAAGGAACCATTCAACCCCAGCACAATGCAAACAAAACTGGCAAATTGACTGATCAGGTGACTCACGTGTGGTGGTTGCTTGATTTCGTTGGGTCCAGAGTCCATGTTTCTTGTGTCTGGGAGATGCTTTGACACATGACCCAGGCCACTCATATATGGAACTGTCATAAGAAAGGGGGTAAATGATGTAATGACAGACCCAGGCCATCATGGATGGCCAATACATCTAGACCCAGGTCATCCATCGTAAATATGTCATTGATTGATATTCCTTAAAGTCCCATGAATGGGCTCGGCAAGTCGATCGATGTGATCTTTTTCATCCGAAGGCCAGTGATCCAACGGTCCAAACGCTGTTCGAAGGGATGAATTTAAGGACCAAACACTGCCCATCATGGCCCATCTACGTTCACTTTCGAAGTCTCACAAACAACTTATCAAACAACTGTTGGGCACTCTTCTTCCGTGACCAACAGTCTTTCCGCTACGAGTACTAGGAGCAAAGGGCATCGCTCCTAGGAGCAAGGACACTACTAGGGGCTCCTGGCATCGCTACTAGGAACAAGGACGCCATAGGAAAAAAGCAGTCTTTCCGCTCCACGATGGCCAATCATCCGTTTCTGCGAAGCTTCCAAGTCTCTCATGGCCCGCGCTTGCCCTCCAGATGGATAGGCCCAAGGTCTCGGCTGCGAACCAGTTGTCCAAACACAAAAGAAGATGCACACATACTGTACGAGTACTTGTGTTGACAAACTCATTGAGGTATACAAATGCAACTGCCTTCACCTGCAAAAGCAGGTTCCCACCGCATGGAATTCGTTCGATCAGCTCCGAAAAGTCTGGTTGACCGCTGACCCTTGGAATAATATCTGCCTGTCACCCTGCGACGCGATTCATCCACCAAAAATTGGAGCGTCTTCCTCATCTGCATGTCTGTCATCACCCAAAGACTGCTCCACAAAAGCAACAACATCTTCAGTGACCAGTATTCATTTCCTGCCCCGAACATCGTTCTAGCCCAGCCGCTTCAGGTAATGGTCCTCCTAAGATGCAAAAGCTGGATAATGAATGATAGTGAATGTCTCAGAACATGTCTCACAGCATTTTCAACTCATGGGCCCATCTGCTTCAGCAAATGTGGTCTGCCCAGGCAGTTTGCCTGCTGAGCGGAAGTAGGGCTAGGATTCCAAATGATCTGGTTCACACATTGGAACTTCACAAGGCAACATCATCTTTCGGGAACTCCTTATATATCTGTCCTCAGCGAGACTCATCACTGTTTTCCACTCTTGAAACGTGGTTTTGATCTAGAGAGGAGAACTCTTTAGATTCTTTAGTGGCAAGAACGGAACTTCTGGAATTATTTCTGCCAACATGGACAAGGTCTCCAACTACCCGCTCAGAAGTAAGACTGGGGTATCTCTCAACTACGGTGCTTTTGGGAAGGACTTGTGTCCAATTCTACACATCGTGGGCTAGCCTTTAGCATTTGGCTGAGCATCATCTGCGGCCGCTGAAGAGAAGCCTTAGGCGACTGAGATGGGCTTGGCAACGGAAACCATTGGCAAGATCCTAGTGAGAAAGGAAAGAAACAAATGTAATGTAGACATGTAGACTCTTGATTGATAACCTCCCCCAATTGAATTGAACAACCTCTTTATAAGTGGTGCTAATCAAGAGTCTACATTAAAGGACATCCTGCCAGTTCGCAAGATTCGTCCATGACTTCGTTTGGAATGGAAATCTGCTTTGACAACTGACTGCATGGCGAGTAATTAGTCCGTGTAAGTGACATGGTTATGTGCAATTAGCACGTTTGCTTCCCTGTTTTTTTTCCAGTCAATGTTGACAGTTGATGAATAAACAACACCACCTATAGATGATCCCAGATTGCAAAAATCAAACAATGGGACTGTCTGCATATGTGGGGATCTGTGGAAGGTTTTCTTGATCAACCATCAACATTCCCCAAGAAAACATGGCACTTGCACCCTGCCCTCACTGACCGAGTGTCCCGACTCAGTCGAGTCGCAGTTGGGCGCAGCACCGCAGCCCGCGATCTGCCCCAGGCCCACACCTGGCACCACATTTGCCAAGCTTAGACTACGCAGTGCAAATTTAGGTCTAGGTTTTTACCCAGACACTGCATGGGACTGCCATATATGCTTACATTGGGGTGGTTGAAAAGGGGTCAATGTCAATTATGGTAGTCCAATTAGTCGTGTCGTGCGGTCATTTCGGTGGACTGACCACGTCGGGAGAACCAACGGGTCCAAAGGATCCGTCGACATGAGGATCCGTCGATCCAGCGCGCGCTTCGATGAGAGGAGAGCGAACAAAAAAGAGCTCTGCATGGGACCATCATCGACCTGGGCAGGGGTTCCTGGAGACCCGGGCCGGGGTGCCGCTTGAATAGCATGTATACTTGGAGTCTTTGGGTGGAGGATTCACTTTTACCTTGAGCCCCCAGTCTCTAAGTGATTGCAAGGCTCTGATTTTCCTCTTATGCCTGTGTCATCCTGTGTCCACCCAGCGGGCCATGTTTGGAAGATGATTGAAGATGCATGCAAAGCAACACGCGCACTTGAAATCGTTCACATGCACCTAGCGTAGGTGCAAGTAAGAGACCAAAAAAAAATCCAGTGCATGATACCATATCGTTACAAGACGCTCCCTGAACTCATCTGTTTGGTCTTCGAGCGAAACGACTTCTGTTTGGTCTTCATCCTTTCGAGGCCATGCCATCCACGGCCAGGCCCCTGATGAAGGCAGGGCAGTGTGTGGTTAAACATATGCCTGTTCACTCAGCAGTCTTCGAACTGGCCCAACCAGTCTCGCCTGCTGGTTTGGGCCCAGGAGTCTTTGGCCCTTTCACTTCCTGCGGGTTTGGGCGATCAAAACTGCCGTCCGGAGGCGAGCGTCTAACTATTCGTTGGAGTCGAATCTTCTGGATGCTTCTGCAGGCGGCAGTAGCGTAAGTAAAGCATAGCCCTGAAGATCCCTCTGCGACTGGAGTGATGCACTGCCATTCGGACATGCCAGAGTGATTTTGAGTCTACGCGACCACCCGGGAGGTCAGGTATGTCTCTCCACAGAACATATACTAAAATTGGATACAATTGGTATGGCTTTGCTGGTGCACAAATGGGGAATGGCTACCCGACGATTTGTCTACTGGACACGCTCGAGGTTCACAGACTTTGTTGTTGAATCGATGATTGGTTTTTGGACTCGACTCGTGGAGATGAACATCAAAAGCCTTATAACTTATAACTTATCGACTCTATACAAGTCTCCTCTGGTGGTATTTGGAGACTTCAAAGTCCCAAGTGGCGACCTGTGAAGTCGGGTGCTGGTATAGAACCCCTCTATCTTTTTCGACGCATTTGTTCATCTTCGACTCTTTGTGCAAGAGGTTGAGTCCGAGTCGCAGTTTATGAAGGCTAAATGGAGGGTGTGTGGAGAAAGGGGGTCAGCAAAAATCGCTTATATACTTATATAGTGCATCAAAAATACCTTCCACAAAGTTCTGCGAAGGTTTCTGGAATTTCGTTGCAGTCAGTTCTCCTACTGGCCCACCATTCCACGAACTGTCCTCGAATAGCCTTGGGTTCTACGAATGTCCCACGCCTTCCATGACGTTAGTAGAATAGGTTTTTGCAAAACCCTTTCTGTGCACTACCCTTCCGTTTGCCTCTGAGTTTAGGGGAGCCATCATGATCTCCCCACCCCAAATTTACCAATATTTACCACTGCTCCCACCCCAACCTTCACGCGATTCTCGAAGGCATGCGCCTGGGCTGGCTGGGCGACAAGCCGTCATTCCGCGCGTGACGTACGTACGTGCCGCGTCCAAGCCACGCGTGATGTGGCGTTGCTCGCGGCGCGACGCGATGCTCACGCGTTCGACGCGTTCGACGTTCGACCAAGCCACAGGGCTGTTGCTGGCCCCCAGCATCAGCGCCAGCAGCGACCGGCGAGGTGGACTGAGCCAAAGCCTGACCCCAAGATGGACTGGCATAGCGAGCTAGACATTGGGATACATTGGGGTCATTTGACCTGGGGTCAACCAGGAATGTGTACGGAGCATACATGGCCATTCCACGTACAACGGGTTGACTGGTTGACCTAGGACCTAGGTGCATATGTCCCAAACAGGTTGTCTGAGCGGCAGGCTCGACCAGTCAAGTTTAGGTCTTCGACAGTTTCAAGAAATCTTCGACCAATCAAACCGATCTGAAGATGACCATGATATACCACGATGATCATGCCCACTGTCAACCCGATCCACTTATTTATTTATGATGACCATGCCACTTTCGCACTGTGAACCATACCCAAATCAAAGTGTCAACCTTTGCACTTCGAATAATAGTTCACTTTGTGTCACCACAAGAGTTGGGAGAAGGGTCACCATGCGGTGCAGAAAAGTGAAGGCTAAATGGAGGGTGTGTGGAGAAAGGGGGTCAGCAAAAATCGCTCATACGAAGTTAGTGCATCAAAAATACCTTCCACAAAGTTCTGCGAAGGTTTCTGGGATTTCGTTGCAGTCAGATCTCCTACTGGCCCACCATTCCACGAACTGTCCACGAATAGCCTTGGGTTCTACGAATGTCCCGCGCCTTCCACGATGTTAGTAGAACAGGTTTTTGCAAAACCCTTTCTGTGCACTACCCTTCCGTTTGCCTCTGAAAAAGGAAAAAGGGTCTGCCCGAGTCTGCCACAGGGTGACCCTGGGGCAATAATTCCAGACCAAGCGAATGGATGGGTCAGAAATTGCGCATCTAACTCTTCCAGACTTTTTCAAGTCCAATTTGTTTGGTCTACTTGGACACCCTGTAGCTGGCCCCTTTTTCCCCACTGACTTCGAGCACCGCGTTGATCCGTACACAGACCATCGACACCCAAACCCCAAAACCGAGACCTGTGCCGGGGTGCCTGGTGTGGTCCACGCGAACAGCACCCCAGAGGGGGTAGCAGGAGTCGTGACTGGTCCGACCACCCTGGTAGCGCCTGGTAGTCTGAAGGCCACACATGAGGCTCAGCAAAAGCATCCATCTGCCCCTGCAGCACGGAAAGGATATAGAAATATATAGAAAACATATAGGGAGACCATGGGACACCGCTCATATAGGGTTTGGGGCCTGGGGGGTAGGTACATCCATTGGGTCCAGTAGAGGCTGCTGGTCATGTTCTGAGATCAAGTCCTGGATGATCCTAGAATGCCAGTCCAAAAACCAACGAGGGATGAGACCAGTATCTCTGAGAGTCTACCCTGCACACCTCCAAGCAGGACCTGCCTTTGTTTGGCTTCATGTCGCAATGTTCTAGCCTTCTCTGAAGATTTCATATAAGGGCCACAGCAGTGCTATGAATCTGTATAAGATTATACGCATTTCACTAGTCTAGTCATATATACATTGATGAGATGTAGAAGTACTACTGTAATCCCCAAACTCGAACATCGCACGGTGTCTGAAACCGTCTCCGACCGTCTCCGACTGTCTGCCTCAACCCACGCATCCGCCCAGCACCAGCAGTCGCAGGTCGTTTGTGGCTTGCCTGGCCGGGGTTGGATGATGCATGGTTAGACAAGCAGCATCTTAGTCAGTTTGAGCGTGGTAAAGTTGACAGGTGCAAGGTTGACAACCGAACACTGGTTGTGCAACATGCCTGACGAACAATCTCAGCTCCATTGCTTGGATTCTTGTGGAGTAGGAGTGGATGATAATGGCTAGTGCGGTCAGTTGAGAACTTGTCTTTGTTCCGAACATTTCACTGACACTTCTTGCGAATAGGACAGATCCAATCCCTTGCAGTGGTATGCCTATCACCTACCACCAACCAGAAGTGAACGTTCTGGGTAAAGGCTACAAGTCTATGCGAACTCAGAACCCCACAAACGGTTGGAGGCCATCACTAGTAGCTTGGAGGCCATCGCTTCTAGGTTGAAGGCCATCACTAGTCACATTCCAAGGTCTTCAATTGCCAAGGTCTTCGAGCACTAGTTTCGCCGTGGAGACGGGGAGTGGGCCATCGTCGATCCTCCCATACGGATGCCCGCATGATCCCTGCCTCCATGGCCATGTCTGCAGGAATTGCTGTGGTGTTCTGTCACAATTGACTTTTTACATGGTTCAAACAATCGAAATGCTTTGCACCAGTGAATGGGCGCTCAGTTCTTTGTGGCAAGGTCTGCCCATCACCATGCAGGTGTGTTACACTGTGAGTGACCGCAGTTTTTTCGGGTCATGGGTCCACCGACCTCAGCGTAATCACCTATTGATTCTGTATAAGATCTTCATATCTTGATTGTAATGCTGCCCATGCATGGTCTTGCCAATGTAATTGAGAGTGAAACCGACCATAACATATAATGGTTTGCCGGTTCGTTACATTCCTGGTGCCTCCGCCAAGACCCAGCACCGCGGCGAAGCGAGCAACTCGAAACGCACCACCTTATAAGTGGCACAAACTTCGTACAAACCATTCAAGAAAAAGATAGAGAGAGAGAGAGACAGAGGCAAACATCATTCGTTCCAAAGAGTTTGACCAGCAATAGTGATACTAAACAAAGCAATAGCTCCTAGACTAATCATATATATATATTTTATAATATAATATCATATAATATCACTACTTCTGGCATAGAGTCGAGTCTTGTTTATGTGTGGACCAATGGGAGCAAGCATGGTCCAAAATGGTCGGCTGGCGTCTGGTCGGCCAGTCCCTCCTCCCATCAAAATACATCATGTGCAAAATGTGTTTAAAATATTTTAAGATGTCATGTCGTGTGCAATTCTGACATCCCGATCCGAGTAGAGAGAAATTGAAATGCAGTTCACATCGTTTCACCTACTGATCTTGGAAACGTGCTTCTTTTTGGCTAAGTGCTTCAGTCGTATACGTCACCGCCATCCGCGAGCCTCCCTTTTTGTTTCGATCTCTTCGATCTATTTTCCCCAGCCGCCCTTCATGCCAAACGCCTGCGAGCTCGGATCTTGTTCGTTCACACACCGCGGTTGGTGAAGACGACGGGACGGGACGGGTCGGGAAGACTGGATGGACCACCTGGTCGGGAAGGCTGAAGGCGACAGCACCCAGCTGGGTGCTGTTGGAATTGGGTCCTGGCTGTTCCTGATTCCCATCCGACCACGTGAGCGAGCCGGGACACTCACGAAACACATTGTGGGACACTCACGAAACAGGAGCCTTCGCCCGCCACACCTGCAAAGACATGTGGGACACTCCATGTCAGTCCCCTTTCTTGGGTGTGTCTTCGTTTCAACATGATTGAACTTCAACATGCAGAACGCAGATTCCCTAGCGATCCAAGGACCTTCTCAGGTTTGGGTACGACTGGACCCTCCTGGCACCTACATCACGTGTCTCCAATCACCTTCTCAAAGGGTGTGTGGGTCCCTATAGGGATTACTAGCTTGAAACATCGAGATCTTGGATGCCCCGGAACCCCCACGCTCCAACCAACCCGCGATCGGTTTCTCGCGGCCTGGCCGGGCATTCCCTTGCCCTGCATGGGCGGACCTGGGGGGGGCATTCCATTGAGCAAAGGATGGGTTCGGGGGTGAGCTCACTCTGCCCCGAAAGTCTGGAAGGACCCAGAATCCGAAGACCCAGAATCGAGGTGCTGAACTCCACTTCCTCCGGACCCTCCAATGGAAGGGCTGACAAAAAGGGTTCCGAAGAAAACGCTGTCCAAAAAGGTCCGTCCCTCTGCTATGGAGGCTCTAAGGATTGTTTGACTAGTAGAACTTGGGAAGTAGGACTTTTCAAGTGGGGCATCCAATTAAATACCTCTTAGGCATGATAGACCCTGGGCTCCAAAGACCTTCGTTTCGAAGGTGGGACTGGGGTGGGTGCCATGAGGGTCTCAATCAATACCTTCTGAGGTGGCTGGAGAGGCGGAATCTATGCCAGCTGGAGGCCACATGATCCCTTTCAACACAGCTTCTTTTGTTTTGGGGTACGCGGGAATAGAGAGGATGAAATGGATCAAGCATGCCATAACTATAGTCAGTCGTAGTCTTAGCTGTTTCGTGCTCACTGCCCATGAATCCCATGGCTTTACAGCGAGACCCTCGCAACTTCTCGCCCACCACGGCTGTAACTTCCTGCCACACGGCTGTCACTCAAGTTTTTTGGGTCGTCCCAGTCCCGGAAAGCGCTTTCCGAGCATGGCAGGTGCGAGATCGATCTGATGGAACTGTGTTCCATCATGTTCCCTCGCCCAGAACAACAAATGATCTGGTGTGGCAGATCCCAAGATATTCGGCAGGCAAAGTGATGTTGAACAAAAACATATTTATTTTCCATATAGTTTGCATGTTAAACTCCCGGAAATCAAACATGTGATAATGTTTGCTAGCTTGGCCTTCTTAACAGTTCTTGTATACTGTTACTGGAGAGTAAGTATCGTTCCACCCTAGTTTGGTGGTGAATACTTTGCGATGGCTTAACCCACTCCTAGGACTAGCTGGGAATCCTGCAAGAACATGCCAAACATCCTGGGACCTGTCCAGTCTGGTTTCAGCCAGTGTAGTCTCGGGCAGTTCGTCTGGCACCACTAGGGTGGGTGAGGTGCGGGCATGGCCGACCCCGCCTGGTCGAAGCTCCATTCTGCAAGGCTGCTTGGTCGAACGCCAAACAAGAAAGCACTAAAGGCTTCCAACATCTTCCAACCCTCTGTGTTCTTCAGGCTGCTTCAGGCGGGTTCGGCATCAGTTCATCCAGTCACTCCACAGTGCCAAGTCCTTTTCTGATCATTCTTAATTGCCGTACACAAACACTCCATGATATATGGAATACGTATATAGTTACTATATATAATCTATAATATTACATGACATCATACTTCTGCCCGATTTACGACCCTAATCTTAGGTAACAGTTCCAGTCCCCCATGGATGGTCTGGGTTTAGATCTTCTTTCGTCACTTGCTTCTTTGAGGCTGTTGACCCTCGTCACTCAGCGAAGCTAGTGGCCTGCCAGGCTGCGAATCCAGCCTCGGTGACGAGTCTGGTCGAGGTGACCGATCCACTTAAGTTCAGATGTGAAGAGATCGATCGGTAAGGGAATTGAATTGAAGGATCACTCACAACAACGAAGCATCTATGTGATTGTCTGGTTGGATCTGAGAGTGAGCGATTTCTACAATGAATCACCACCCTCCTGTCTTCTCTATTCTTCACTTCGCCCCGCAAAGCTCCTCCTCCAAACAACTATCAACTCAGCTTCTGCTAACTCCCCAACCACCTAAGCTTCACCGAGCGTCCACTTGTGCAGCCAGACCGGCCAACAAAAGCCGGGAAGGTGCCAAGAAGGTCAGCGCCTTGGTCGTCAGTTGGGGATGTCTGACACAGAATGGATTGATTTGGAATTCATATTTTATAGTTGTCCTTAATCCAACAACCGCACCTTGGAATTTGTCCCACAAGTCATGAGAACGGCTCTGATAGATGTTTCCGCCGCTTCTCGCGCGTACGTTCTCTCGAATAGCACACAACATATAGTTGTTATAACAAGAAAACGTTCCAAGACCCTTGACCACCACTCTGTAGGATGCATTGTCGCAAAATGTGTTTCTGGATGGCTGGTGCTGGTGCTGGCTCTGGATGGCTGGTGATGGCTGGTGCTGGTGATGGCTAAATTTGAAGGTCCCCAGCAGCCCAGCGCCCACCGAAAAGGCGGAAGCCAAGACACCGCCAAGCCGCAGCTGGCCGCCACGTTGATGCCGCACACGCCCTTCAAGACCCGCTCGTGCCCCAGGCGAGCCTAGAGCCGGGCCAAACTGGAGGTGGAAAGAACTTGGGCCATCTGGGAGCTGTGGAGGGGATCCTGACTCCCAAGCCGTCAATGGAAGTACGACAAGTTCTGAACTGAACGACTCCACTAAGGTACGATGACGCGCCGAACCGGGTTGTAGTGGTACCGATCGTACGGTCGCCCTGAGACGACTCGGTACGACCGGATCCCGATCCCTCCAGTCGTACCTCCTCAGGTCGACCCTCCTGGCACCCACCCCAGTGTCACCTTCGAAACGAAGGCCCTAGAGTACGCCTCGCCTTATCCTAGGGCTCCAGTCGTACCTCCCCAGGTATTTGGACCCTCTAAACCCACCCAGTCCCACGTTCAAAACGAAGGTCCGACTGGAGCCCTAGGCTTAGGGTCTAAACGTCTATAACCCACCGGCGTCATCGGGTCAGCGCTTCACCGAGCTGTGTCGCCTTGAGCGGCTCGTGCAGCAGCAGCGTGCCCCAAAGCGTGGTGAGCACTCCGAGCGGCCCTGGGCGGGGCGGCTCCCACGCCGAGGCCCGAGGCTTCCGGTTTTGCGGGTTGAAGGCAGCTCCTATAGGTACCGAAGAAGGGTTCCGGGATGTGCTTGAACATGCCTGAACACGAGGCGCGACCGAATTCAACTAGGATGTCTTTGAACATGAGGTCACCCATTCAATCATTCATGAGCTCATGGGATCTCACGGGTGCATGGGCCCCAAAAAAGTGGCCGGACTCCGGACCCTTGTTTTTGGGGTCCGGACCAGTGTTGACGTCCAAGCTGCGCAAGGCCTGCGATGGAATCGGCCAGAGGTGCTTTTCCAGGATCGGAGGCTTCAGAATCAGCAAAGGGCCTGGCGGTGAGCCCAAGCCAATAGGCCCGGTGTTCGAGGGTTGAAGAGGTGAAAAGGTGATTTAAACTTTGATGAACAATACTATATAGATCATACAGGATCATACTAGATCAAGGGGCAAGTGGTGGTATAAGGGGATCAACCATGCCCAAACAGGGTCTCGGGATACTAGTAGGAAAAAGATCCGCAAGCTCCGGAGAAACAACAGACCCAACGGTTGACCCCATGGAGGTGACACGCTGGAAATGGAGGTGACACGCTGGGCCTGAATTTTGGGCACTCGATGAAACATGTGGAAACCAAGCAAATCATCCAAAGAGCAGGGGTGTCTGACTGATGCGCTTGCCAAATGATGGACAGCTTTCAGCTGAGGGTCTAGCATGCAATTCTTCACATTCACATCCTCATTCTAAAGCTTGAATTCTTCACATCAAGTGAAGACCTTGGAAAGTGAAGGCTTCCCAAATTCAAGGCCTTGTCGTTTATATGCTCTGAACTCCGATTCTGACTCCCTCAGTTCTCCCGAAAGAAAAAAGGTGAACCTTTTCCCATCTGTTCATATGTAGTGAGGAAACCAATCCCTCAAAGGGGTTTGCAGGTTGTCCACTCACTTGGTAGGCCATCAGATTGCTGACTTCATCCCTGCCTAGTGTGGCGCACCAGTAGCCATCGGCCACCAAAGCTCTTTCACCCGGAATCTCCATCGGGCTCGCGGTGACACTGGTGGCAACGCGGTGACACTGGTGGATGAGCCAATGTGTGGTCTGCTCCATTGGATGCTTCTGCCATGCCAACTATAAAAGTGTGGTAAACAGGGGAAAGTTCTGACTTCATGGTACTATCTTTGAGTTTTCGGTGTGAACGTTCTGACTTCATGGTACTGTCTTGGAGTTTTCGGTGTGAACTTGCCAAGGTGCAAATCCATGCATCTCCTGTGTGAAAACAGCCTCTCGGACCTTGGCTCAAGTTCCCAGCTGTCATCTTGGTACAAAAGGGTGTGAATGTCTACAGGGGGATCCCCTTTCTCGCCAGGGTATACACTGGTCTATGAATCCAAAACCGAACCCAGGGAAGGTCGGAATGCCTGGAAGGTCTCCTCCATTCTGGGAGGTCTCCCCAAATGAGTTGCTGTTTACCATGGACCGTGCTGGGCAACTCGCATTCATCTCGCTGACGACTCGAGTTCATCTCACTGTTTTGCTGTTCATCTGCGCATGGTCTTCGATACAGGAGATAAGCAGCGAGGACAACCACGCAACATGAATCGCCGTTCGGCACCTCACAAAGTTGTCATGTTCTTTATATCTCAATCCCATGTCAGGGGTCCCCAATGCCCATAGCCATAGCCAAATAAGTATGCATGAACTCCAAAACTGCTCACATCAGCCAAGACCAGGACTGGCTGTGGGTCCAGACCCGGGAGCCCGGAGACTCGCGGGGTAGGTTTCTCCCTCCCGGGTAGTCTATGTAATATTTAGCACGGTCAACCCGTCGGTCCTCCAGCTTTCAGCCATAGCCAGTTGGCATGAGGAAACACCGAATACGCTGGAAGAACATCACTGAGGCACCCGAACAGCGCATGAATTGCGAAGCACCTGGCGGTTTTTTTCAAGCCAGGTGAACACAAACCAAACGCACTCCTTCAACAGCAATTTTGTCCAGATGTTTGGATCAACCATGGAAGTGGGAAAACCACCTATTGAACATGGTCACCCAAGGGCCATCTTCCACTTCTGATTTTTATTTTTATTTCGGAGAGAGTAGAGATTTGTCTTGCCAATCTTTTTGGTCTCATGCACAACTAAGACTTCTGATTGTCCGCTTTTGTTTCCTGGCAGGGTGCTAGAATTCATCTGCCCCCTAAAGTTCCCCATATTCCCCCCTTGTTCACTCTCATCCAGCAACACCCATCTATATATCCTGGTGTGCTAAGATGTTGTCATGACGCCCACAAAAAGAAAACACTCCCAGTTATAGTTATAAACTAATACAACCACTTCGGTGCTTGCTGAATCTTGGTCATGGTGAGGCCCAAGTTTCGCCATTTCTCGGTCACGTTCTGCCCGAAATCTCGGTCACACTCCATGTTTATCTATATATTATATACATTGGGTGGTTGACTTCAGGGTGACTGTGTCTAAATCTGCCAGTCCCAGTCCCAAGTCGTGTCTCTGAACGGAAAACAACAACGACAACAGGGACAGCAACCACAACCACAACAACCACAACCACAAAAACAAAACACACACACTAAAAAATAGAATTAAAAGCAACAACAACAACAACAACAGCAACAACAACAACAACAACACACCCCAAAAATACAGCGCTCCGTCTTCCACCTCTTCGTCGTCCCTGCCCGTGGTCCGGCCCGCCGACCCGTTGGACGGCCGCGCCGCGCGCCGCGCCTGTCGGTTGCAGGTCGAAGGCCTGAGGCTTCATGTCCTCGCGAAGCCGAGCACGGAATCGTCTCGGCTGTGCAGTAAGGGTCAGGGCGCATCGGCTGTGTACCGGCCGGTCGCAGGGACTCTAAAAAGAGGGAAAACACGAGCAATGTAAGGTGCCGTACCTTTTTTGTCACGTATACTTATAGTCACGTATAAATACTTAGTCGTATGTGTTTGCTTTTGGGGGGGCTGGTTTGGGGGGTTGCATCTATGAGCCTGTACATGATGAATAGTGATAAATCATCCATCGGAGGTTCTGATACATCCAATTTGTCGCGAAAGATCAATCGCAACACTTCTCACACTGTTCCGGTTCAAACAGATCCTATGTTCTGCGCTAGTTTGTGGCAGAACAATTTCTCCTGACTCAGGGATTCCACTGACAGGCTTGACAAAACCCAGCCTCAAGTGCCCATGACAGTGGTAGCTTGCTTGATAGAATCTGCTGTGATTGAAGTTGCAAGACACTATGTAATATACGTAATATAGCCATTGGTAATCCCCTTCTATACTTGGCTTCTATGGCTTTACAACCAAACCTTTGCGAAAGCGCTTGCGTGGTTCAGAACAAAAAAACATCCTCACCAAAAGAAGATTCGCAAATGCGCGAAAACATCACCCTCACCAAAGCAAAGATTAAGGTCTACGAACCCCTCAATTAACGGCCTGAAGGGTTTAGCGAGGAATCATTTCATCTCCAAAAGAATCATGGTGGTCGCATGTTTGGGTCGTAAGCAATTCTCTGGTACAAATGTCAACATGCTTCTTTGCCAATATACCCGCCTTCAACATCTGTATCAGAACGATTGTACCTTCAGTATATGTCAAGTATGCTGTTCTTGATCCCACCTGGTACATGTGGGACATCTTTAACCTATATGCTTCCTACCTGTTGCCACCATGAGTGACAATTCTAAAAGCCTCCTCAACAAGCAGGAGGCCTTTCAAGCACAAGTTGCTAGGAGTGAACATGCTCCCGGTACCATGTGCATTCTGCCAGGTGATGGCACTCTTTCTGTCGTCCACGAAAGGTGGCCCCGGCGGCTTCAAAGGTTCGATGGCACGCCGCTGGGGGTCCCCAAGATGTCTTGAAAACATGGGGGTCCACTGGGTCCACTTCTAAAGCACAAAATCTTGGGGGAAAGTGCTGCAAGACCTGAAACCACTTCTAAACCAAATCTTGTGGAAATCTGGTCTTCTAGATTCTACACCACTTCTAAACCAAATCTTGAGAAAATCTTGTCTTCTAAATCACTTCCAAACCTCAAGCCACGTTTCGCATCACATGTTTACTGTCCTTGCTCAGCAAGATGGCAAAATTCACTTCAGTGCCAATGGGAAAGGCTCCCACCTCGGGCGACGGCAGCACTCAGAGAAGAGGAGGGTCCTTGGCAGTGGGTTCAGAGTAGATGGCACAAGTTACCCCAAGTTTGGTGGTTTATATGAACCCCCATCTGAAAGAGGTGTACGGGTTTGTGCTATCTATATACTCTGAAACAACTGTCTACACATTCATGATATGTATAAAATTGTTTTTTTTCCGCATCATATTTGGGTTCTATCTTGTGAAACGTTGAAGACAAACAATTCAATTAAACCCATCATCATCTCCTTTATTATTCTTAGACTTCGGAAGGTTTCTTCAGGTCTCCTCGAGGTCCTCAAAAGAACGCCCCCAAGCGGCAGTGCTGCTGCCTTTTTGCGCCCCGGTTGGCCCGCCAGGCGAGTGTCATCTTCTGGCCATGAGAAAAAACAACTGAACAACAAACAACTCAACCTTCCTGGACCTTCAAGGGGTGTCCAGGCTGGAGGTCCCTTAGTAGTGTAGGGGCTTCCAGCCAGGTGACCCCTTTGAGGGTGCTGGTTTTGGCATCAATCGGTTGAGGCAAACAGTTCGAACAAACGCGAACCTAAACAACAAGATTCTTTTTGCCCCCTGAAACCTGCTGAGCCGACCCAGCTGCGTTCTATCTTTCTGAAATCACTCTTTCAGTTTCGGACAATGACAGGTTAGGGGCCCCCACTTGTTTCCACCCAAATGGTTCTGCAAATTCCGCTTCTCGGGGGTAGACATCTGACGGATCCCTCCACGGTGGCGCCTGGTTCTTGTGCACATACACATCATGGCCGAAGACCGCCTGTCTCTGTCTTTTCCGTCTAGGTATTGGAAGGCAGGAAGGTGGCTAGTTGCTAGTTGAGGTTATGGCCATTCAGTCATCTCCCCAGGAATCCTCCAAAAGGTTACCCCACCCTGGGTGCATGCAGTGCATGCACAAGAGGTTATGACCATTCCCGATTCCCGCACACCAAGTATTTTCAGGCATGGGGCCCTTGACGTCCAAAGATCTTATGTTGCTCTTCGCCATCTCAGTCAGATATGAATAGAATGTGGAACCTTGACCCCCAAGAGTTTCTGGTTGAATATCCTGAACTACTTGGATATATTTGGACCCGCACCTACCACACTCTTGCTGAAATCAAATATACACTAATTTACATGAAAAGTACTCAAAAATACTCAAACCACATGCTTTAGACGGTGACACCATCAAAAAACACACACACACAATTGGTATGGTAGATCGTATTCCTTTCTGGGGAGTTTGAAACTTGCCCAGTAGCCATTTTGGCTCAAGCCATTTTGTCTCAAGGGCCTGCCTGACATTTGTGCTCTAGTTGAGCTAGCTCGGCGCGGGGTCCTTTTGCTGTGCATCTCGTCGCCATGTTTGAGCTGGTTCATTGTGGATTGGGACGACCGCCTGGTTGGATGGTTGCCTTGGCTGTATATTGCACTGGGTGGAGCCTGGTGTTTCCTGAGGTTACCTTTGATGTATTAAACTCGCGATTAACCTGGAATCCATGGTCTATTCTCCGAACCTTCCAGGGGGTCGTTGCCTGGGAGGTCTAGGTAATTTGGTACACACACATGTTGCCTAGCAAATTTCACGCCTTAACAGTTGTGCAATCTACCAGATGCCCTCTCTTGGCAGCCCCATTCCACTTGAAACATCTTGAACACATTATAATTAGTTTTGATGCAGTTTGATGCTTCATTCCAAACGAACACGTCTTCACACAGTTGGAGTAGTCGATGGTCATACTTTGAAGTCATTCATTCAACGGTCAAAACTAAGATCATCTAAGATCTGTCAATTGACGATCAATCATGCCCAAAGGCTCATTGGACTCTCATAGCTAAGGTTTTGACCCTCACAACTACAGTAAGGGTTTTGGACCTCAAACCTGTAGCAGTTGGTTCGGGTCCCGGGTCGCCTCTGGGTGGATCAAAATACATCAAAATACACGACTCGAACGACTCTCATGCGGCACCGCCCCGGTCCGCACGTGGCGATGGTGCCCTCGGACGTCCACCCGCCTTCAGCTCCGGACAGTCGATGAAGCCCACGCCGGTGGCGCCTGTGACCTGCTTGATGCGCCCCGTCCTCGGCGGGCGGGCGCCGGTGTTCGGATCGGGCGAAGAAGCGCGGAGAAGGATCCTTAAGGGTTTTAGGCGTCAAAGAGGCAGGGTTTGGGTGGGTGGTGAAGGTGATCAAACGGGGGAGGATGGCAGGTTGGAAGTTGAAGATGGTTGGGGAGATTTCAGTAGATGTCCAAGAATCAGAAGAATATTACTAAGTGATGGTGAAGTCTTTCAAACCCAAACAAAGACAACTACATGGTACAAGTGCTTGACCATCCTGTTATCATCCGTCTGATCCACGTCTTTTTGGGGCGATTCCCGTCTGTCCACGTCTTCGCGGATTGGGTCCGGCCGAAGCGGCTTCCTCTCCGTTTCGGACGTCGCGTTTCGCTGGGACGGTCGCGAAGCCCTGGGGAAGCGAAAGCAGACCTCAACGGCCAGGAGCACCAGCCACAGCTTGGGGTCTCTGTAGGACCGGTCTCCCGCGAAGGTCCGACCGGGAAGGTTCTAGTACTGGTCGACCGGGTGGCCCCCAGTCGCGCGGGCCGAGGCCCCTGCGCGCGGCGCTTGGTCAAGGAGTCCGCCGGGGCATAGGTGAGGTCCTGAGAACCGTTCAAGCACCAGGACCTTCCAAGTTCGGTGCTTCTTGGACACCCCTTAACCACTAAGAGGCTCTTTATGGACTCAGAAGGGAGGTCCTGGCACTTGGAAGTGAACTGGGTGTTGTAAGCCTACTCACCATGACCGTGGAAGTAGATATTTATATCTAGCAGGCCGTCATATCTAGGAGTGTGCATAGTCTTTTTTCTAATCTCGTTTTTACCCTGACTGATCAGCAAATCAGCTAAACCGATCATTGCTTGATTGACCTTATGCTACAAACGTGAATGCTTTCTTTGGGGGAAATACAACACATAGAAAGTCAATCAAACAAAGGTTACGGCTATGGTTCATGCCACCAATCTAAAAGATTCTAAAAGCATGTAGACGCCACTTTTCTGTGTACCACCCTCCCCTTTCGACTCGGTGGGACTGGGCCATGAGATTCCTTTCTTGGGCAGCTCAACCAGCCCGTGCTCGACCTGCTCAGAAATTCAAAACATTCACCAAACCGCATCCCCACTGGGAGTAAGACCTCTCTTCCACTCGCAGGGGTTGCCTCCTCTCCCGCTCGCCCCTTTGTACTTCGGCGCCGAGGACGGCGCCGGCACCGCGCCGTTGACGACGCCGGGCGCCAGCTCGGGTCCTGAGGGGCGGCAGCGTGCCATGAGTTGGATGGCTTCGTCAGACGGTGGTTCTCCACGACGACGAACGTGACGACGACGACGAACGAACGTGGTTTAACACGCCATTGGGAGGCATTCACCCGGAAAAAGCCGACATGGTGTGCCTTGAAGGGGGAGTCAACCCAGCGACCCTTTTGACACAAGATCGGCCTAGGCAAATCGGTGACATCTCGTTGAAACAAATCCGAAAAGCGATGAGTCATGATGTCCATACCAGGACCCCCAAGGGGTGCTTATAACTGCTTAAATGGGGGCTCCTGGTACAGTCGCACCAAATCCAGCTAAAAAGATTCAAGAATTCAATCCTTCATGAAAGATACGTAGGCATCCTGCGGTCAAGATCAGGCCCTCCGAGCCCTTTCAAGTCAACAACTTGGCAAGTCTTGGGCCAGTTAAGTCGTTAAGTCAACTCAAGTGATTCCCATTCCGAGGACTGAGAGTTCTGCAGAACCAGCCCCCAAAAGTGGCCCAAAAGTGCCCCTCCAAAACACGCTGCGGAACAAGAAAACACGGCGCCAGTGAAGACGATCCCTAATTCATGTTGCTTCATCCCTAAAGCTGAATGACTAAATGTATTCTTCTTGCTGCCATGTTCTGTCCGGCAAAAAAAACAACAGCTCTGCACCCGAGGCTCTTCTTTGAAGCGTTTCCGTGATGACCTGGAGTTTGGATAAGGCGACCAGCGAGGACACGGATGCGGACGTCTCCGGACAGTTGGAGGACCACCAAGCTGGTAGCAACTTCCAAGCTGTGGATATTGTTAGGTCCTCTGAAGAACCAATGGCTTCATGCTTTGGTTCGGCAGAAATCTTCTTTGCTGCATGTCATCAACAAGACATTGTATTTATAGCAATGTACAATTTCATATATATATATATTAATATATATATATATAACTATAGTGTATAGTAATAATACGTGCTGTTGGAGGTTTCAATGCATCTTTCTCAAATGCTCGTCTAGCCAAGTCGATCCAGTTCTCAACCAAACAAACACCGAAGTCCGGGGTGCCAGGTGTGGGACAAGGTTCACAATCGGATCCAGGGAATCCATGTGGGGTGACCCTCCAAATAACTTTTGGTTCAAACAACCTCAACATGCCATGCTTTAGGGTTGAGTGGCTCAAGTGTCTTTTGTTGGTCACATCCACCCCATTTCATGCAGGTTTTGATGTGCTTTTATGTATGAATGTCTACTGTCTATAGTTTTAATATGTGTTAAATCATTTTCTATGGGGCCATCAGGTCCCATACACTCCATACGACTGGAATCGGACTGCCGCCCCAGACACACACCCCTGGCACCACCACCCCGACGGCCGTGCCACTCGGCAGTCCGTGCCACTCGTCCGCGCCGCGTCCGCGCCGCAGCGGGACGATGCGTCCAAGGCACTGTGAGCAGCGTGGCATCGTCCAAGGCCGCCAGGGCCTGTAGCATGGCCCTGGACGTGGCGGATGGATGGCGCGAGCGGATGGAGGGGATGGACGTGGAACCGAAGAACTACCTCAAACAATGGCATATGGACCCGAACCAAAGGTACTTGCGAGGTACGAACTGAGACTCCTGGGACACCAAAGGAAGCCGTTCCAAAAGCCGGACAAAAAGAATGTAGTTGCTGCAGTATCAGGTGGTGTTCTTCCCAGTAGCTGCTGGAAGACTGAGTAGCCACAACGTGTTGAATGCAACACCACAAAAAAGTGGTTTTGGTCATGTGCCCAAAAGGTGCTCAGGTTAACTCAATTCAACTCAAGACCTGCACTTGAGACTTGAATAATCACGGCCTGACACATCCTTACACACGAAACACGTATACCGTATACACACCCATGTTTAGCCTGACAGGTCTAGGTCTACCTTTGTTGGTGTCAAGCTGTTTGATCCTCACAAACCCTGCAAGCCGCGCCAGTCCACTGTGGCCCCGCACTGTGTGTCCATGGCCCAACCTCAGCCAAGCGTGCAACATGCAAAATGTCCGTCTTTCATCCATAGAACAAGCCAAAAGGATCCAAAAGGCAAACATGTTGCGTTATGTTGCGTTGGAAGATCTGTGTCGTATAACCACATGCACCACATGCAGCACTCCTTTCTGACTTCAAGCTCTCAAGTCCGAGATAACATGATCCCCCCAGAAACATGATCGTCCTTCAGGAAGGGCAGTGGAATGTCTGCGAGTGAGTTCAGGAAGGTAGGTTTGGACATACGGTTACATCACAGAACACCCCCGACACCAAGAAGATGATGATGTTTTATTTTTTGAGGGCGCTTTTGTCGTCTGCCCAGTTCTGGGTCGATTCGGTGCCTTTCTCTTGGGTTTGGACTCGGCCGCTATTAATTGGAGTCGCCCTAGCAAGCCACTTGGAGGACCGAGGGATACCGAGGGTCCAAATACCTTCTGAGGTACGTGGAGGTGTAGTGACCTCGGGCCGACACCGGCCATCGCCCACCGGTGCTGGGAGCCTCCGCCCAGCAACGACCGCGACGCCCAGGTCGAGGCAGTCGGAAGGCGGGAGATGGTCCACGGTCTCACGGTGGTGGGGCCTGCGGGGGGCCCCACCTGATCATCTTGACAGCTACGGGCAGGCGGCGAGTCACAGTCTTACAGATTCCACACCCTGGCCATGTGAGTGCAAACGGTGAAAAACTTTCTACCAAACCTTGGCCATGCTGTCTCTGATCAAGCCAGCGACAAGGAAAACCCATCAAGCAGGCTTGATATGATATGTTGGTCGTGTTGCGTGGGGAAATGCACGCATCTGTCTACGCACAAGAACATAACGCACGAAACAAAGCCTGTCAATTCAAACAACTGTCAACTGGCCTTGCATTTCTCGAGGGAAATAGTTTGTCTGAACACGACCGAACCAAAAAGCCATAGAGCCTCTATCTGCTTCCAAATGGGCAACCCTACAGGTCTCCATTGGACACCCATTGGAAGTGCTAGGATATGAGCCTTCTTTGGTGCTGCATGCACTTCACAGAACCTGCTCCGCCTGCACCCTCGACACTTTTTCGGGACACTGAAGTACACCGTTGACGTTCTCAGGTTTTCGCTGTTGCGACAAGCAGGCTGCTACCTCCAGCGGCGAGAAGCTCCGAGGATCTTGGACGGACAATTTGAATGTTTCACGAAAAGTTGATCCTGAGGAACATACGGGACCCAAATTCATCCCAATTTGAACAAAAAATACCAACATACCGAAAGAAGAAAAAGCCAGCTCACTGCTTACCGAGCTTACCTATTTATGCTGCAAGTCTCGTCGCTCCTTGTGTGGCACAAGGATTGGTCAGTTCAGCACATGACACCACAATGAAAGAAACGTCGACACACACAGACTATCCACGGGACCGGAATAGGTACCTACATGGATGAGTCATTTTCTCGGGCCACCCCCCCAGACCCCCTACCTACTCACTTCGTTCGCCAAGCACAACTCAGCTGGCGCCTTCTACGAAGGCTGGCTTTCGTAATATGTCTATGTTTCTGAGGTTCAAGGACTGGAAGCTCCAATCTCCCAGTTCGTTTTCCAGTCTTCTGGGGGTTTTCCATTCTGAAGCACGACTTCTTGCTGGTGATGGAGTGACGACCCACCGCGGATTTTTCCACACCCATCTACCGGAATGTGACTGGTGATCTACTTTAAAAGCATATGAGCAGGAAGAATTCGGATTCAGCAACAGTCCGCCTCCAAAGAACTTTTCAGCTGCAGGCCCTCAGCGTTGAGACAATGACTACAGTGCAAGGTCTCCTGCAGCGACGTTCTCGGAAAGTTGTTCCAGGGAGGCTCAGCAAACATGAAGTACTGTGCGGAAGTGAAGAATTGGGCCACCAATTCAAAGAATTCGGAAAAGCTGAAGCAACAACTCTTACCAGCTTGGAACTAAGTAGGGGTCTAGCATGAAACCAAAAACTCTTACAAGGACCTAGGACCTAGCAGGATGATGCAAAATGCTTGGAACTCAAAACCCCACCATTCTTTTCATGGTCTTGGACTCCCAGAAGCACTTGCATCGCCTTGGAAGCACACCGTTCGCATTTGGAGGTCTGTCTGCTCTCAACGGGTCCTTGAAGACGTGGCACCCTTCGCAACTCTCCAGGTAGGGGCCCGGTGGAAGTCGCCGGCCATTGGGCACGCCTTGACAGGTCCTGCCGGTGCGACGGTCACACAACGGGCATTTCTACTTAGTCATCATAGTGGTTCTCAAATGTTGATTCTAGATCAACAAAAAAAGAGCTCCCAAGAGTGGACACATTGTGATCACACGTTCTGAGTCAACTAATCAACTATATGTCTATTACTATTACTGAGTCTGCCTCTACCACTACCACCAGTCTTTGGGTTTTCCTTCCAGTCAAACCCCCGCAGGGGAAGCCCGACGAGATATCAACGTCCAAGTGTCAACTTGCCCTCTCGATTGTGAAGCTCTGCAGGACTTTGGCATCGCGACACTTCATAGCTGCTGACCAAGCGCTGCCCATCCGACTTGGCGCATTCACCTTGGAGACCAAAGACCCCACAGAAGAAGGCGACCAACATCGTGACACCCCGGTCTTGAGATACCAGGTTGTTCATCGTTGTGCTTTGGACGCTGGGTTTTCAATCAGTAGTAAAAAGTAACTCTACTATAGGTCTCTAAGGTTCTCTATATGATTTGTCCACTTGAAACCAATAGTGACCCAGCTCTCCAGTATATGGCTGTCAAAACCTGGAGCCCCAAAGCAGGGTAGGTTGCCCTTCCAGGTAGGCCAAGGTCTGGTTCTGAGCCACAGCCATAGTCACAGCCTTGGGGATCTACATTGGGGATCTCCTGCCAGGGGCCCATCGATGCGCCCAGTGGAAGCCTGATCGGTTGCAGGCCCACATCCATCTCGATGATATCGGTTGCGCCCAATGGATCCAGATGGATGAGGCCCTAGGGCCCTAGAGAACATCCATCTCGACATGTTCTCGTGTTCTTCACATCCGCTCCCTGGCCTATCCCGGACGTCCCAGTGGCAGCTCAACACATCGTCCAGCTGCTGACCTGAAGCGGCTGAAGCGGCAGCGGCATCGGGTCGGTTTCCAGGGTCGATCGACGTCGGAAGGGCTAAGAGGAAAAAAGACACGGCAGCTGAGTGGTCAAATGCTCAAACCGAGATCGGCAGCATGTGGCAGGTCTCTCTTGCGCAATGTCAACCATGACATACTGGACAGCGGAATCACCAATGCCTTCCCTATAAATAAACCTACAGATTCAGGAACATGTATATAGATACTAATAATGCTCGATCGCTCCGAGTTCCGGATATAGAAGTCTTGATGGGGAAGAACACCACCAGAGCCGGAAAGCTCCCTGAGACCTTCATCGCAACAGCGGAAAGCTTAGACCACCCTTGCAGTCTAAGCTTAGACCCAAAATCCCCCGACACCTTCACATGGTCTAAACCCATTTTGTCGGGTCATCCACCGCCTCAACACCTCATCCCCCAGGGCAAGGCCCAGGGCGGCGATGATTTCATCCGCTTGGATCGGTCCAGGCCAAGGAACACTTGGAGCAACTTTGCTTGTAGGGTCCAGCCAGCGAGCCGCTACAAACAAGCTCTCCATCCTGGCAGACCCAGCGGACCCAGCATCCAAGAAAGAAAGAGTTGCCCCACAATCACTTGGATTCGTGATGATTGAACGTCAGCCTCCACTCACCAAAAATTGAACATCAACCTCTATATTCTCACCGACTCCCCCGAAACACCAGGGTCAGACGGTCTCGTAAGACCTTTCACAGCAACCCAGTCGTGCCCAGTGGCCAACTTGAAGGACTTCGACATTTGGAATATAGGTGAAAAGGAAGGACTTCCGCCGTTTCCTGGACCAAGAACATATAGGTTTCATACGTTTCCACCGCTTGTGACCAGTGCGTCTTCCCGGTGTTTCACTGGTTTTGTAGGTGATCCACGTACTTCCGCATAGGGGAAACCTATATCATATCCCACACTATATCCCACATGTTGTCGCAAACATAAAGTGAAGAGTCCACTGAGGAAGATGAGGCAGTGAAGTTCACCTGTGGTGTCCAACTACCAGGCCACATTCTGTTCGAATGGATCAAGTTTTAGCGGTTGTAAGTGCGAGGCTGGATCTAAAGACCAGTTGCGTCCACATCAGGTTCCCTTGCATGCTTCCCACTGCCTTCCCTGCAAAATGCTCAGCATGATTTCATGCAACAAATCGCCCATACCTCTTGGCTTGAATATGCTTGAATCAAACCACCATGGATCACTCCTATCCACCCATTCTCCTCCACCTCATTTCACCCCGAAGACCGCTCGGCGCCTGGTTTTCCAGCTGCGCCGGCCACCGGCAGCGCCCCGCAGCTGCCTCCGCCGCCACCTGTCGCCCGTCTGCCCGGCGGCACAAGGCACAGGAGACGTGTCCAGCCTCGGAGCGGCAGCCTTGACCTCGGACGTGCTCCTCCGAGCGCGAAGCGGCGCGAAGCGGCGCGAAGCGGGGGGAGACTGTTAGATGGCGATCTCTTGCTGGGAGACAATCTGTTCAATTGAGGTACAGTAAGCAAGTGAGGAACATCAGACTTGCTTCCAAGTGACAACAGACAGCCGTCCAGGATGGATGTATGGCCTAGTTGGAAGATCCAGGTATCTACATACCAAATAGTTTGGCATTTGGGAGTGAGGAACAGCATTTGTACATATTGGTACAATCAGCTTTATTGCGTCAATGTGACATGGTCACGCATCGTTTGACTCTGCTTCCCATCATCCCGTCGCCCAGTGGCAGGACTTCAGATATGGCCCAGGCGGGCAGGCGAGGTCGTTGGGGACCTGAGGAAAGGAAAACAACAAAACAAGTGATGGAAATAGGACCTGGCAGGTGGTAATACACTCCATATGGAACTGAAATGTGGACCTAGGCCAAGGTCATACACTGCATTATAGGGACTGGAATAGGTACATTCAACATTCCGGGATCGGCGAAGCGGGAGACAGCGAGGCTCGTATGGTCCATGACAGACGAGGCTTAGAATCGACCTCATAAGCTTTCTCTCGGCTCCCCGTGACCTCTGGGCTCCCTGTGACCTCTCGGCTCCCCTGTGACCTCTGGGCTCCCCTGGGCTCCCCTGTGACCTCTGGGCTCCCCTGGGCTCCCCGTGACCTCTGGGCTCC
>CAXAMN010024361.1:1981792-1995843 GCA_963970005.1 Durusdinium trenchii | reverse complement strand
CCTCTGGGCTCCCTGTGACCTCTGGGCTCCCCGTGACCTCTGGGCTCCTCACACCGGGCATTTCTCCGAGGGACACCTCGACACGTCAGCCGGCCATTGTCATTGTCCAGTTCAGCAGGTGCTGGGCAGCGTAGGACCTCGAAGCTGGCGGGCACCTGAGGGAAGCGTCGGGTTGAGTCAGAGGTTTTTGGGATCCCGAACGCGACGTGTCTGGGGCTGGCCTATGTACCAATCAGTTGGGGTGCTTGAAAAGGGCTCGTCATGGCATATTCCAAACCCATGGATGATCTGGGATAAGTGAGGACACTTCCCCAAAGACTGATCGGTGGATTTGCCCCTCGGAATCCAGCCCCGAAGCAATGGGAAGGGTTTGGTTCGGGTCCCATTCCTATGGGTTCGGGTCCCACCCCTGCCATGGAGGGGTCAAGGATTCTTAGGGGTGGGTTGCCCATCGTTTGGGAGATGGAAAAACACACTGGAAAAAAGACAATGGAATTATGTTTGTTTGTTTGTTTGTTTGTTTTTTCAACACACTTTTATATCATTAATGTGGTGGCACGTCGGATTTGTTCAAACCATGTTCAAACCCGATTCAAACCCACATGTGTGTTTTTTTTGGACGCACGTCGAGCCCTTCCACCCGCCGCTCCGTCTGGTTTTCCCCTCGACGTCCTGCCTGGTTGCCGGAGGCTGTGCCACAATGGCTGCAGTGGAGCACATCGCCTGAGAGGCAGGAGTTTGTCTGTGAACAGTGTGGTTGTCTGATTTCCTGTGCGAGGCAGCTGCTCGAGGCAGCAACCCGTGACGTCAGCTCCTGGCACTCATATTATCACTTCCCGCCACCATCGAACGGAACGTGTCAGCATGTCCAGGTGAAACGAAACGCTAAGGAGTGTGACTGACTAAGTGACACATCAAGTCTTTACGTGACTGACTGACCTCGGCGAAATCCTGTTTCAATGCTTCCAACCATACCAGGGAGCCCGCGCAGTGCGGGGGTGGTTCATGTCTCTAAGGAGCTATCAGTCATTAGACACCGCCCAGAGAAGCCGTTCCGTCGGCGCCGGAACCCGAAACGCACCCGGTTTTGTAGCAGTCACGAAGCTCCGGAGTCGAGTCCCTAAACCCGAGACGCACCCGGCGCTGGAGCTTCTCCGGCTTCATCCGTTGGTGAAAAACCAGAAACAACGCTGGTGACCTCCTGGGTTTGGAATGGTCTCAAGATGTCAAACCAGTGATGTCTCACTGGGTTTTCTATGGTTTTCTATCGGTCTTCACCGAAGCCTTCACCCCTATTCTCCACTCCAAAACATCCCGTGATGTCATCGGTCACCGATGAAATCTGGGTGAAGCTCCTCTGCTCCTTGCAGCGGCAACAGCGGTAACAGCTGCTGGCCGCACGGTAACGACCACATCCAAGCGGCCCTGCATGTCACAGCCCTTGCAGCTTCGCTGGTAGCCGCCGCGAGGAATGGACGCTGCGTTGGGCTTGGGCTCGCACTGCAAGCGGCCCTGGATGTTGTTGATCTGAGGCAAAGGGCACTTCTGGTACCTACAGGGCAGAGCGGCAAAGCATGGTTGACAGTGTCTGGGGACACCCCGCCAGTTTTTTCCCAAGCACCAAACTGTCATCTCAAGATTGTCAAGTGAGGTCCGCTCCTGTCTCCAAAACCGATTGGTTCGACTGTATGTCCTCATGTGTCATCCAAAGCCCTTAAACCATGCATTTTAAATTGTATAACGCGTGAACTATAGTGTTCCTTAATGTATAAATCACACACACTCCATGTATGCCGTATATGCCATACATTGGGGTGGTTTTGGGGTTCAATGTAGACATATATGGCAGTCCCATGGAGCGTCTGGGAATTACACCCCCCAGAGTAATACAGCCATGGAAGCGGACCATGGTTCCTTGAAAGGCCCTCTTCCTCCACAAACAGGTGGTGGCATCCACTTCCATGTGAATCACTCGGAGTGTAGCCTGACTAGAGGAATATCTTCGCTCCCCAGCTTGGAATGGGCTTATATGGTGGGTGATCAATATTCCTTCTTATTGCTGAAACGCCATTCTTCGCCTTATGTCGACCTTTCAATCAGTACCGTATCCTTGCTGGATATATTCTTATACATCAAGCTGAGGCGCTCCAAGTTTGAGGCAATGGACGGCGACCCAGGCGCTCGGCAGTGGCTGCAGGTGAGGCGGGTGCCCGAGATCAAGCAGCCTCGACACGAATCCAAGTAGCCTCGGCAGTCACGGCCGTCGCACCGATGCCCAAGGGCACCACTCGAAAGAACGACCGAGTTTGGGGCGCCGCCGTGCGACAGTGAACAGGGTCGGACTCGCCAGGAGGGTCAAGCCGCTTGACCACTGGCGTTCTGAAGGGGGTTGACGACCAAAGATACACACCCGGATGATCCTGCCTGGGTGTCCTGGCTAGGCTACCCCCTAATTATAGCTATAGGTCTCAGGCAGGAAGTGCTAGGCAGGATGATGCACCCGGAGGCAGGATTCACCTGTGACCACCCTCGTTCGCCTTCGGTCGAAGTGGTCACCTGTGAACGGAGGATGCAGCTGATGTCTCAATGATGAATCAGCTAAACAGGCTAAAAGCATCCAAAGGAGGGTTTGGCCTATATAGAATGCTTAGGGTTGAAATTGGAAGTTTTGTCTTCTTTGATCTTCTTTGCCGAAACTCTCCCAAAATCTCGCCAGTTTTTCCCACCTATTTCAGCACTGTCTTCCAAACCTCCTGACCAACCCACCTTTTGATTTTGTGGGGTGTACGGTGTACCCGCTACAACCCCATTTTGCTTGGTCCGGATGCACGCCGCAAAAAAAACGCATATATCGAGGAACTCCCTGGAGGCAAACCCTCTTGATTGGGTAATGGTTTCTCCTTCAGCTGCTCCTGCACGCGCGTCGCGTAGGCCTGGGTGCATCGTCGATGAGCCCGAGCAGTCGCTCACACGTCGCCCCGACAAAGTGCTGACAATGATCGAGTGCCGGACGTGCTGGCGTGTTCCTAGGGATATCAAACACCAATAAAATCCGGAATCCAATGCACATTCTATAAGTACTTTGTCTGTTTTACGTGTTTTCATATGTGTTTACATACGTTTTCATCATAATGCATGAATGACCCTGTCCATCTAAAGTACATGGTTGCAACATCCTGGTGTGATACCTCACATTTGCCCTATAATACACGCCCAAACTCGAAATTCCACATGGCTAGCCCACACCTGGTGAGGAACACCGAAGACCGAAACGGACCCACGAACCATCGCTGTCCAAGCATCTGCTTGATAATCCAACGCCTCCTGCGATCGATCCCGTTCGCCCTCCGACCGACCGAAACGACCCGCCAGCCATTGACTCGGCCACGGGTACCTGGAAGGGTATACAGCTTTGGTGCGCAAAGAGCCTAAATAAGAAGCTCATGTGTTTGGGGATGTTTTTGATGTCGGCCCATCATCTGGAGGATCTGGGTACCGTCCTGCCCCACCCTTTGCAAATCCAACGAATGGAGCACGCTGGGATGAAAATCGGCAGAAATCATATGGGCGTGGACATCAGCACAGCAACAAACATCGTGTGCACGCAGACATCAAACTGCTGGCTCTCTTTGGGGTGAGACATCCAAACCACAAGAAGGACCTGGCTCCATTTTTTTTCAGTACCTCTGGTTCTTGCTTCTTGTATCTTGTGTGCAAGGCAAGCGTGTAAGATCGTGTAAGCGTGCTCCTTAGCGTGCTCGTCTCCTTAAGCCCTCCGACAAAAACACCGAAGATTCCTGGATTCAAGAGTCGGAGTCGGACGGTCCCAAAGCCGCAAGAACATCGACCACTCACACTTTGGCTTCATAGTCTGTAAAAAACAATGTACAAGCCTGGACCTCCCAACAGGTGTCTATGAATATAGCTGATTTAGAGCTTGAGAGGCGTCTATTACCCATCCCTGGTGTGGTAGAATCATTCTGAGCAAATTATATTAATTCTCACCCCGGTGCCCCGTCCTTAATTCCTAGAATTATGTTCATTTCCTCGCCCCGGTAATTCTGTTTCGAAATTAGTGGGTCCGGCCAGCTGGACTTCTTTCTTCCCTCCATCGGAGGGTCAATCCTTCCACCTTTTAGGCGGGGACAAGTCTTCCGAAATTGACTGCCTCTTGTTGGCATCTGTCGGAGCCTCCCCCAAACTGACGGCCGCGTGCTCTTGTCTGCTTAGCAGCCGCCCATGGGTGTGTCGCCAACAAACAGACGGTAGCACGAAGGGTGCCAGCCATCATGCTTGGCATACATGTCAAGGATGTTTTCGGAGCCCGAAAAGTTGTTTTTGGTTGTCCTACACCTCAATACTCCACCAAACAAAGTACCCCGGGGAAAAAAAAACAAAATGTTAATTCATGTTAATTCATCCCGATAATTTCAAAGTCCACCTCGTCACCCCGGCTGGGCCCGCTATAGTGGTACACTTCTCTCCAAACTGTCAGAGTCCTTCTACCTTCAAGAAGCGGCCCGATGTGCTCCGCACGCTCCACCTCCCGCGCTTCATGTCGATGTCATCGCCCTGCCGAGGTTCCCCGACTCCGTCCTGATGGGTGGCATTGGGATCAAAGAGCTCTTGCAGCCCGGGCGAATAGCTGCCAGGGCAATACCTCGGTGGAAGAGCTCTGGCCGTGCGAAACGGGGAGAGCGGATCCAGGGAGGGCGTTCCTGTGGAGCATCCATGCCCTACACGCCAACCGCCCACCGTCATGTCTCATTCTTAAGACCTGTCTCAGTGACGGGGTGTTTCTATCTTGAATGGTTCAATCGATCTATGTCAGATATGTTCACATAGGTGCATAGGTGCAGGAGTCTGGGATTATCCACTATGGAAAGTAAATGAAAGTAATATAGTGAATTGCTTGGTTGGTGACTCTTAGTGGTCTTAGTGATCATTCTCAACTGAAACGTGTCTTCCAAACATGTCTGGGAGACACTTGTGTGTCTTTCTTTTGTAGGGGTGTATAGAGTCTGCCTTCAAAGTGCTCAAGGGGACTCTCAAGGGCCTATGACTGGTTTCTTCTGAATGAGGGTCAGTCTCCTTCACCAAGCTGGAATCTACATATCCACTTCAGCTGATTGGTGTCACAAAGTACTTGAAAAATGTTGTCAAACTTTCCTCATCCCAGGAAAAGATCCAACATCCAAAGTAAGTGAAATCGGCTCCTCCCAAAATGAACCCCCCCAGCACCTGCCGAAGATAGCTTCTTTTAGATCAAAAGAGATCAAACTTCGGAGGAGGTGCTCCCCACCCAAACTGAGGGGCTGCTAATACACCTTTGATGTGCACAGATTGAAATGTCTGGGCAACCACCAAATACATCACCACAAATATGGATTCCTGCATCACTAGTCCTCACCACACCTGTCCACGACCGGTCCAACCACCTCCAAACGAAGCACCAGCGGTCCCGTCTTCCACCGAAGCACCAGCTTCCCGGCGCGTCGCAGCGCTTGGCCTCCGCGCTCGCCGCCCAGCGCCGCGACGAGGCAGAGACGTCGAGGACCTGCGCCACGCGGACGCGGCGGTGGTGGCCTTGGAGCGATGGAGAGCGTTGATTCGAATCCGCCGAACGGACGAACCTCGCGTCGACTAGTTTTCGCGATGCGTATATAGTTGATGTACATTACATTGACTACAACTGATATGTGTCAATTACTAGTGACTGGTGTATGTAGTTGATGTACATTGATTACCTTGGCTATACAACTATACTATGATCTATTATATGTGTCAATTGAATGATGCCATCTGTATCTTAGCACATCGGACCTGTACCACTCAGTACTTCAACCGCCACTGGGTCCGCAGGGTCCGGGTCGGACGTCGAGGCGCTGACGTAGACCTCGCGGAAGAGGCGCTCGTCCAGGGAGCCGCGGCCACAGAGACGATACACCCTGAGGAGCGTGAGCGTGTCGTGGCGACCATCCATGGGACCTGGGAAGAGTTACCTCTACCCAGACACGGACTGCCATAGGGGGAACTGCCGCCCCAAACAGACCCCCATGGCACCACCCCTGGCCTGATCGGCAAGTGTCTGGGTAGAGTAATTATATATGACCATCCATGTCATGGATATACCTTGGGACCTTCTTCAATAAGGGTATTCTTCAATCAATGCACCTCCAAAATGGATCTAGATAGATCTATATATAGGTAGATCTAGATAAATGGCATGTATGGCCCGTGACAAATCTAATTATGGCCCATCCATCCATTGGCCGCAAACCATCATCCATTGACCCCACTTATGACCCCAAGGTGGGGAACTATAGTGCCTGGGATCGGAAGACATGTCAAGCAGCACCCAGACACTCCATGTATGCCATATATGCCTCCATTGGGGTGGTTTTGGGGGGTCAATGTAGGAATATATGGCAGTCCCATGGAGTGTCAAGCAGCATGCAGCTCTCGACCGATGTTACCCCCCAAGGCGACCCCGGTCGAAGAGAATCCAGAAATGAGATGGCCCAAGTCCCATGCCCAGACGATCTGCGGGACTCTTTCCATGCCATACCTTTTTAACCCAACTCCTCTCACACGTTGGGCCCCGGGGGTTCACTTGACCTCCGTTGGGAAGGCGGTCAGGTATCCGGGTGACCGGTCGACCGGTCTGCCGGGCTGCAAGTTGATGGGGACATGTGATGCAACTCATGTATAGTCAAACTTGTGTTCTTCCATGCAAAGCCTACGGGCCTACTGGCTAGTTGTGAATCCAAAGATCGTCTGTTCAGAGTGGTCAGTTCTGACACCTACAAGTTTATTCTGCGCTTTAACAAACATGGATGAACTGTGGACCCGAAAGGTTTGTCCGAGTGAGTTCTGACATCTACAGTACAAGCTTATTCCAGGGTATAAACGTCAAACCATGTCAAAATCTTTTGCTACAGTCCTGGAGCTTCCCAGTGACATTTTGATCCCCGGGGACTCCAAAAAGGCCAAAACCTTGCAACGCCAGATGAATCCTGGTCGCAAAGGTTATATAATTGTTTGCTTGAGGTCACACCCTAGGTCCTAGTGTTCAAACATCATCCAGGACAAACAATATACTCTATATTGTGCCCAGGACCGGTTGGTCTTAGTTGTTGAAGTGTCCTTAGGCACCAAACAATGGGGAGTGTGTCCCCCTTACCTGTTGCACCTTCTTTCTTGCAAATTATGTCCAAACATGGAAGACATGTTTTCATCCACCACAGAGAGGCCTGAATAAGAACTGGATGCAAGTGAGGATCAAGGATGCTTCCATCATCTTGCTCCTTGGCTTTGCTGATTGGCCAAAATTACAGTACATGTTGAGGACGGGAATTTGAGAGTTTCTTCCAACATGTTCTAGTCCATCACCAAGCAAACATAGAGATGATCGTGGTTTCCTATCCCATACACTCCATGTATGGAATTAATATATGCCTACATTGACCCCCAAACCAACCCAATGTAATTAGGCATATATGGCCGTCCCGTGGAGATCCATGGAGCATCTAGGTATGTTTCTATCTCTTTGACCCTAAGCGCAACAACTCGAGCACCTCCAGGAGCCTCCTTTATCTCTTTGCATCGACGGTCGGCAGGCCCAAGGCACGGCTGGCCGTCTGGGAAGATCCCATACTGATCGCAGTCGTCCTGGTCAGGTGATGACAAACATGTAGACTCTTGAGGACCATAATCCCCCTCAATTGGAGGGGTTTATTAATCGTCTACATTACATCTCCCCCATGCATAGATGGTCCAATGGCTTCATGACAATCTATGACGGACATGTCGCTAGACCCCGTAGCTCGCCGGCGACTCATGCGGTCCCTGCCTCATTGCAGTGGCCTCGGTAGACGCTGTTGGCGATGCGCGCCATGTGCTTCGACTTCCCGACGTCGTCCTTCCCACCGCCGCCGGACCAAACCAAGACATAGTCAGCCAAGTGTCCTGGACGGGACACAGGTCACATGGAGGAGTCGCAAAAAAGAAACACCGGAGGTTGCTGGAGCTGTGGTTGCTCAAGAGTAGAATTGTCCCTCCTCGTCCCCATTCTGGTATATTCTGGTAGAAGAGAGTAAGACGGAGGCAGAACGTAAGAGCCAGTGGCATGACACGGGCAGACTTACGTGCAGTAAGTGATTGATTCACCAGTTTATAGCGTCGCTGTGGGTCACAACCTGCAGCCCTAAAGCTTAGGTTTTATCATGTCTGGTAGGACATTCTGTTCACACCTGAACAAAACCATAGAAAATCCAAGATCCCTAGAGAAGACTCAGGATACATCATGAAATATCAGTACAGTAGTCCTTCTTGAACCAATTGAAATCCTGTTCCAAATATATGGGTGTCTATGAAAATAGTGAGACTTCCGGAAGAAGGGAGAATGGACCACTCTACACCCATTGGGCCAGGGGGTCCCCTTATAATACACACACCCATGACCTCTCGGTTGAAGTTCCCCCCGGCTCCAGTCCCTCACGCTTCACTCGCGCGTGGCCAAGGCTCGAGCGATCTTGTGAGCTTCCCCTTGCGGCGAGGACAGTGCCAGGCCCAGGAGGGCGATATGCTCGTGGTTCCAGGTGTTACCTCACTTGGAGAGTGTGGAATTCGCCCAAAGACTATGCCAAAGACTCCAGGTCAGTGTGGCATAATTATACACAGGGGTTGCAGAAAAATGCTACTCACGACAAAGTCTGTGCGGTAACGACTTCTCGATTTGTGCGTGTCGAACGGCCCTCGACACAAAATCAAAACAAACCCATGACGCGGCGCTTTTCCAAGGCGCAAAATGGCTCAGTTGGGCAAGCTTGCGCAGTACACAGGGGAGCGGCGAACAAACATGTCGAGCGTCATGGAACCGCATTCAAGTGCAAACTTTCAGCTACAACATAGGGATCTTATTTCATACGACTGTGTGATACTTCGTGTCTGAGTATGACATCAGGCTACCCCCGACCTCGCCCAGGAAGGCGAGGGTGTGACCGGATGCAATACATGTGGATCCGCTCACGTCTGTCTCATTGGATTTGCCACCGGAACCGGGGGAACAAAACAATAACATGGTCCAGCAGCCAGGGGATATACGAATACCCAGTTCGAGAGGAAAAAACATAATAACTAAATATTGCTTAACATTTATTAACCATATGATACGAGAATATACGATATACAGTATATATCAAAATCATCAAACCAAAGAAGGCACAACCAGGTTCTGCTACCTTTACCCACTTGAGGATTCACTCAATCCTGGTGGAAACCCATGACGTCCTGGTCGTTTGGGTCCCGCCAGTCGCCGCGGAACTCGGAAGGGACAAAGCCCATTGGATGGTTGGTGCTGGATGATGTACTCCTGATCCAACTTCCAACTGACTGGATGAGCTACTTACATGGCCCATCTATATATGGGAACACGACCTGTCTGGGACAAACATATTGACATCCATTGGGCGTGTTTCATGTGGGGTTTCTGGCCGGCCAATGGGAGCCAGTTCCCCACGGAGCCTCTGGGAATCGACCGCCCGAACCCCGTGCCGGACCGGTCGGATGGCAAGTGGCCGTCGGCCAAGGTGGTGCGGTTGGCCAGCCCGGCGATTTGATAACCTGCAGTGATGGTATGTCATAGGGGTTTGTCATGGTTTGTCAAAACATCGGCACCTGAAACAAGATTGAACATTCGATGCTGTGTTCCAGCAGTTGATTTTTTCAATGCGTCTCCCGTACATCTGCAAGTCTGCAAGCTCATTGTCTCCCTGAAACAATCTGGTGGCGGCAGCTACTGGGCACGTGCCCTGATGCCAATTGTGCCAATTGATTGTGCTTAAGATGCACGGGAAGCGGCCGGAAGCAGCTTGAGAGGCTGTGGTTGTTAATCACTGTGACTAGGAAGGCGATTGTTGAAGATCAACTAGGTCAACTGGTCTTCTCCTAGATTTGCTTAGTTTTGCAAGCACATCCATCGCGTAGTTGTGATTATACGTAATATGCGGGGGCATGCGAAACATCACGAAACCCTTCTTTCTGAAACATGAATGCTCATGTTCACCAGCTCTTTTTGGTGGGGTTCAGTTGCACTTGTTATCATGTTTGTCTCAAGAAAGAAAGAAACCTTCACGAGCTACAGGCGGATGGGTAGTCTAGAGGCACTGGGTCTCCCAGGCTCAGGATGACCGGATCTGTTTTGGGGCCACCAGTCCTCGCCAAGGCGCCATAGTCCCACCAGGCCATGATCCGTGCGTCGGAGGCCGTGTTCTGCCGCAGCCAGCCATAGGCCTGTCGATAGTCATCGATGAGCGTGCCATCCTGGAACAGGATAAACAATGGCCACCACCCCATGTTGATTGATGCTGAAGATTTGTGCTTAAGAATGCAGGATCTGGTCACTCTGATCCGGTGCCCAAATTGAAAGATAGAGTTATCAGCAAATCAATGCACATCATATCATATATGAAGTGTTCAAGTGTTCCTTTTCCTCCCCCCACCTTTGTCAAACGACGCGCCACATCCATTCAGAATCATTCACATGACATGTCCCACATGTCTTCCTTTCCCTTCCTGCCCACCCCAACGACCATTGCGAGGCTCAGTCCTTCGCCTTGGTCACGATCTGTGGATGAGACAACGACCACCGCGCCTGGCGGATGGGGTGCCACCGGCGGTGACGAACGGTAACAGCATCGTTCCAGCCAAAGGTCGATGGAGGCCATCGTTTCCGAGCAGAAGGCATTCCAATGTTGGCAGCATGCACTTAGGACTTGCCTCTGGAAGACCAAGTGGGAATGGCAACGAGGGAATCTGTGCCGAGAGACAGCTTCAGGTCAAGAGAAGCAGCTGCGAATGACACTGCATCGAGCATGCCGTGCCTTTGCTCTGGTCAGCATGATTGCTATCTTGTCAAGGCATCCACTCCCAAAGAACTATGTTTTTGCGACACAGCATGACTGACACACCCATCCCCCAAGTTAACAGTGTGGGGTTCGTGGCAGAAATACATTCCCAATAGTTAGAGAGCACAACCACTCAGAAGAAGCTAAAGAGTCACCACCCACAAGGTCATTGCACAACTTCCACACCTGGATCCACCAAACAGCCAGACCGCCCGCGAGCACCCCGCGTGAGCGCCACCCTGCGTGGCTTGGGGGCGCAGCGCCGTAGGCGCCTTGTGATCGCAGAAATGCAAGAACTCCTCAACCTGGGGCTTGAGCAGGTAGCCTCAGCTGGGCTGCCAGGAAGAGGTGTGGGAGCAGAGCCTCTCCGCAGCCTCTCAAACATCGTCTCAGTGCGTGAGCTGAATTCGGGATGCACATTGGTGATGTTCCTTTCTTTGTGTTGGTCAGATATGTATGGTTTTGGACAGCTGGAAGAAGATGGAAGAAGCCTCGACATTGCTTGGCCCTTGCAATTTGCTTTACGAGCATGTTTGTCAATTGGAGCATCGGAAGCTTCAGAGGGAAGCCTGCAGTCGGACTAGTGACTAGTTGCAAACATACACCAATTATAGGGTGGTTTGGAAGCTTCCTTCAACAAGTCCATGTCGGTGTTCCTCTTCCAGTCCCATGGATCGTTGCTTCTGCTCGGTGAAACGATCACCTTGGGCCTTGGGTAGAGGCAAAGAAACGTAAAGGCAAATCCCGCAAAACAATTTGGTATATAAATTATATGAAATATGTAATATTAATGTATAACACACATACATATATTATAAAATAAATCGTGAATCGAGTTGAATTTCAATACACGTGTTTATGTTATTGAAGCAAATCCTAACCTGTGCCAAACAAATCTGTCCATTCGGCATTGAACATCATGGAACATATTGTTTATCTTAAAGTTCACAGCTCAGCCCCATTGTTCGCCACAGCCACACGTGCCCATCACCGCCGCCAGCCGCAGCAGCCGCGGCACTGGCTGGTCCAGCCAGGCCCCGCGGCGGTGCTCGGAGCGTCCAAGGCGGAACTCGGCGGAGGCCAGGGCGACATCGGCGAGGAACGCCACGGCGCAACCTCTTCGACGGCGGCCGCCAACCCGTCGAAACCCCGTTCGGCGCGCGGAGGCCGCCGTTCGGGGCGAAGTCGAGCACGAAAGCCGTTGGGAGTGTGAAGGTCTCTGGCTTCATGGGACTGGAAGAATGACTTTGGTATTATGTTCAATGCAAGTCAACTATTCCAGTGCCATGCGGTTTGGGAATTGGTAATTTTATAGACACTTGGGCACCTGAAAAAAGGCCGTTTAAGCATGTTTAATCAACGGAAGACGGAAGACCTTCTTTGAGTTGGTCCAACAGGTAGTGGGCACTGGCAGCTTCAGTTCAACTCGCGCTAGCTGCGACTGCTCCACACCCAGTGACCAAAACAACCCCCAAAATCCTCCATATATGTGTTACCCGGGTGGTTTCAGGTATCAATACTAGTACAATTTAAAACATACAAATTGATAAATCATGATCTATATATATATATAGGCATGCATGCATTACATGCCGTATGTGGAAGCATGTGGATGTCTTTTTTACCGGGCTCACATGGGTCCCACATGTGTTCCTTCTCGTAAATAGAGGCGAACGTGCGTTCATCAGACGTTGGTGCGTTTCACACCTTGTGATGAAGAACTTTCAGTCGCTGTGGGAGCTCCCCTCTTGATGTTCTCTGCCCATCAATCAACCATCGACCTGCACCATCTAATGATGTCCAGATGATGTCACATGATGTCAGTTATGTTCTGTTCTATGGTCCTATCATGATCGAGAACACATGGTTCTCTCATTGCCAACGTCCGGTCCTTCGCGGGCGACTCCGGACCGGACGCGAGCGATTGGCGACGCGCGACGACGGACGCCTGTGAGGGTGGAGGCAGGTAAGGCCATGAAGATGATCAGCCTGCGAAGTGTACCAACAGTCCCAGACCATCCACGGGACTGGAATAGCCATTACATACATTGACTGCCCATGAACCCAATCTAGGTATATTTGGTATGCATGGTCTGGGAGTGGTGCCTTTTTCTTCCAGAATTCCATGTTGCCATGATCTTGCGACCCCCCAGTGAGTGGCGATTCTGGACACCACTCAAAGCAAAGCCCTGCAGCGGGGCAGGTCTTGTGCTTTCGGTGCAGGAGCTCAGCGCCCCTGACCTCCCAGAGGGAATACGTTCATGAACAATGGCCCACGCCAACCTGAACTAGTTAGGAACGCGCACGGTTCATACAACTATAAACCCAAACACTCCATCTATGGCATGTGTGCGTACATCGACCAATACAACCACCCCATGCTTCACCCCAATATAGGTAAATATGCAATACATGGAGATTTGGGACAAACTTGCTGGTGTCATTTCTTTTGACCAAACGCCGAACTGGGGACCACACTATCAGCTTTCCCTCGATGATCAATGGCACCCCGCTCGTGTGCCCGGACCTGCATTGAACATGTGTTATCCTTGTTGATGTCTGCTGAAACCCCGCTTTCATACTACATAGGTCGAGTGTTTCCCTTGACCTCTGACCTGTTCTCACCTCACCATTCCCAACCCCCCCTCATGCGGTTAGCGCGAACTCACCTCAACCCCCCAGCCACCCCACCGCTTCATCTTCCGCGCAAAGAAGTAGCTGACGGCACCCAGGGCCAACATGAACCAATCCGCATCCGCTCGCCAAGGACGCAAGAGGACCCGGAGCAACACGATGAGAAATCCCACAGGGGCAGTGAAGCAAAGGCCTCCTGGGCTCATCTGTCAAGGGGGTGCATTCTGTTTCTTGGAGGATCCTACTTAATCTAATGGAAAATACCAAATTTCCACAGTTCCCTGAGAAACACGTTCCAAAGTTAAGGGACATGATTGAATCTTTCGTGTCCCTTCGACCGTCGAGGTCAGTGGGTCATTGATGGTCGTCCAGGGACCAGCTGCAAAACCCTCCACACTCCCCTTGCACCCTTTTTCTTGCAATGGTAGACACAAAAGGCCAAGCCGGCGTGCAGGTACCACTGCAAGCTGGCAGGCCACACTCCAGGTCAGGCACTTGGTCCACAAGGGG
>CAXAMN010024361.1:1969291-1981782 GCA_963970005.1 Durusdinium trenchii | reverse complement strand
GCTTTCCAAGCCATAACCTCATCACTGTCCAGGGTGAACTGTTAGGGGGGGTTGGGGATCTCGGGTTGTCCCGATTCGCCTCAAAGCCTCAGCCGCCACGCGAGGAGAAGGTTATCGCACCGGTTCGCAGCCTCGGCCGCTCGAAGCCTGACCGAAACCAGACCAGCACGCTGACCGGTCGGGCCTGGATTGCGCCCAACGTTCCAACCACAAAGAAAAGGCTGTAGGCCTCAGATGTGCGGGGACTCCTTCGCCCTCTTCAGAGTCTGGAAGGGGGTGCTTTGGGACGCCGTTTGGTGATCCGCTTTTGGCTTCAGATTCCTGAAGCGACCGGTCTGGACCTTTGGACACCTTCAGGAACTTTGGAAGGACTGAAGGGTGAAGAGGCTATGATCTACACTCGGACTGACTAACATCAAAGTGGAAATCCTTTGTTTGTACAGGAAAGTAGTCTTCCTTTCGGCGCCATGTTCCACTTCCATGTGATGTGTTCGTCAGAGTGTTTTTCGCGATCTGGGGTGGATGGTTCCCAAAGTCTACCAGAACCCAAGAACCTGAGAGTTCTGAATCTCCTTTATACCAGGAGTCACCAGGTCTCGGGTGGTGTTTAGTCCCATCCAGTGAGCGAATGTGAGCCCAGTCACCCCGACTTCCGTATCCTCCAAGTTCGGCACCCAGTCTGCTGGTTGTCTGGTGGTCTTTTTAGGAGGGAGCGATGTATTCATGCATCTCAGGATAAGGGATTTGACTGCGGCTCAAGCATGGGCTACACCAGATACCCCCAAAACCGATGGGTCCAAAAAGAATCGTGATGAAGCCAAACCCATGCAAACACTGCAGTCCCCCGAAACATCTGTTGATATTTAGCGCCCAAAGAACCCTTGTTGAAGTCCCTCTTCGACGCAGTCAGGCCACCGATCCCTGTGGCTGTCCGAGTGGCCGCGTAGAGATTGCCAGCGGATCCCAGGAAGACCAAAAGCCCGGCATGTAACCCCACCATGTTCCTGGTCGAAAAAAGAACGGACTTGGGTGTGAGGGCAGAAAAATAGAAACGGCCAAGTGATGACTGGAAGATAGCAGGAAAAGAACCTGGAGTCTTAAAAGCATTTCAAGAAGTTGTATACTGTATAACGTTATTTCCGGCATCTTCACAAGCATCGAGTCATCGACTCATCCTCAAGCACATCGAAAGACCAGTCAAACACTATCACAAGCTCATCTGCATTGCCAGTGAACTTTTCAGGGGAAACAACTCTCACAGTTCACTGACCCCTGCAGAGTTGCGCCATGAATTCACCACGTCCCCGATCTCCAGTTCCCTCGTCTGCACACTGGACTTCGAAGAGTATTACCCTACACCTCCAAGTACCTCAGGTTCGGTATGACTGGACCCTCCTAGCACCCACCCCAGTCCCACCTTCTCAGAAGGTACGACTGGAGGCCTACTATACTATACCTGCTCATGATCCGCTCCGAGGTGCAAGGCGAAAATATATCCTCCCCAGGAGGCCGCCATGAAGCTATAGGAGACCCTGCAGGGGCGGTGAGAACACCCCGGAACCCGTGATCGCTTCGCAAGTACTTCGACCGCGCCGGAAGCATGCGCCGTTCGTGGATCGGACTCAAGGAGAACTTGGATCCGCCAGCCGATCCGGTGGTTTTTGGGAGTCCGGAAAACCGAACAAAGGCGAAGCCGAAAAAACATGCACATGCATATGTTGGACAAACAATATGCATATATCGAACAATTGCAATTGCTCTGTTTATATTCCATCTCTGCGGTGCCCAGTTCACAAAAGGCTTACCGTCCCCATAGTAACCCGCCCCCAAACTCCCTCCATCACAGAGATGGACTGCTCCAGTCCCCCACGCGGGGCGCGAGCGCCGCGCGTGGCGCGGCCCGGAGCCGAGGGGCGCGGCGCAGAAGCTCCACGGCCAGGAGAGTCCCGGTCGCAGGGCGCGGCACCAAAAGGCAAAGGTGGCCACCATGGGGCCGATGGCCACTGCCTCGTTGTCGAAACCTGCACAGGGGGAGGGGGCAGTGGGCCCGGTTGGGGTGAGTGAGCAGTGGGAGGTGGGAAAGCAAGAACATATGCTGAAAGATCGCGGAGATGGCAAGTTGCTAGAAGCTATAGGGCGTTTGGAAAGAGCAGGAGAGCATTGACAGGTTCCAAATGTATCTTTTTTGACTGTATACTTTGCATCCTAGTCCTGCACAGTGACATGCTCGGGATTGAGATCCACCGTCTCATGAAGAGAATCAACAGTGGATTGATGTGGACCATATGATAATGATAGCATCCCTAAGGATCCAGTCGTACCCTCGTTTCGAAGGTGGGACTGGGGTGGGTGCCAGGAGGGTCCAGTCGTACCGAACCTACTATAGGGCATGTCATACTGAGATGAATTCATACATCCAGAGTTCCAATCGGCTCCCAGACTCGCACCGGCAGCAACCCTTGAGGGAGAAAGGTGCAGCAGTACTCGCGCCTCCAGTTTGTTTCGCTTTTTCATGGGGCTCGGCTCTTGGACTTGTCACTACCTAAAAATGGTCCATGAGCCATTGCAGGAGGATTCATTCGATTCTTGGAACTCCTGTGGTGCAAGTCCATTGCCATACTCCGCATGCTGTAGAACTAGCTCATATTAGCTCCCATGCAAATAGCTCATGATGGAACAGCAACATTGTATAAGTAAGTATAATACATTAGCTACATGAATTACAACCCATGGACCCATGTTTGCCAAAAACACATGCAGCGTTCCCACCCAACCATCCAAGCCCAACCGTCAACCAAACCCCATCCGTTCCCCCAAGCCCCCGCGCCTCCTCCAACGGAGCGGCTCAAGTGCGCCGGCACGATCGCCATGCACCGCGCCGCCGCCGCCGCACCCAGCACCGCCGCACCGGAGGGCATCGGGCCAGCGTCACGCCCGGCCAGGGCGTCGAAGGTCAAAAGCCCGGTGAAGAGGCTGGTGGCAGCGCCGAACCTGCGAGACGTGGTGTCGCGACACGCGACCCGCGACGAGCGAGAGGAACGCCACATCGCCGGTTTCAGGAACCCGGTGACCCATGGCGAGCGGTGAAGCATGTGACCCAAGAGTTTTGGGGGGGTGAAAAGCAGGGTGGTGGAAAGCAACACAATCCGGAGCGAACGACACTAAACCAACTCATCCACTTCCAAACCCATTTGTAGATACTTATGTATCTTATGTTCCCTTGTTTTTTTTGAGCAAGCTACACCCCAAATCAAGCTGACCGCCATGCGCTTCATACAAACCTTAATCACCAGAGAACAAGTTGTCATTTTTGCACAACTTGGGGCTGGGATGCACCTCACCTTTTCCAACGGTGTTCTTGTCTAGCCACACTGATCTGGAAAAAATACGTTTCAAGTGAATTGGACGCGTGTTCAGTGGATAAAGTCTATACGTGGTCAAGTCCTGTTGAGAAAACAAGCAGAGGTTCCCCCTAGAAAAACACACACACACACACATTTGTGGAATTTTGTGGAAGTCATGCTCCAGCATTGAGATCTGGCAAGTCGGTTACGAACCTAATTCCGCGTGTTTTTGATGTTACTATATGTTAGTACTGCTTATTTTAATGAAATAACAGGACCCATTTAGTCTACAAATCACACAACATAAAAAACATATATATGCTTTATGATTTTGTGTTTTAACTTCTAACAAAAAGTAATATATTCCAACATTAAAAAAATAAATCCACACGAGAAGTTTCCATTCAACATTGATAAGTGTGGGCACTTGAATGAAAACACATCCGCTTGAAACACGTCGGCTCTATGTGTGTGCCTTTTTCTATGCCATAAAATCCCCGCGCAACTGTATCATACGCGTCGAACTCATTCTCAGCGAATAATTACTAGTGTTGCTTCGAACTCTAACCTACCCGACCAGTTTCGTCATCTAACCTACCCGACCAGTTTCGTCAGAATATGTCTGTTGTTTGTGTATTTGTTGTCAAAAACTGGTGTTTCGTTCTGCGGTCGTTCTGCGTGTTGTCATGTCGACCACTGCGCCAGACCGCCGGGACAGTTTCATGTCGTGTCGGTCCACTGTTCTGTCAGGATGTGTTGGGACTGGGGAGGCACTGGATGCGCTGCAAATAGGATGGGTTGTCTATCTAAAGTCTAGCTAACCCATTCCTGTGTGGTGTGGAAACATGGATCTTGAAGTTCCTCTACCAACTTGTTGAATCTCAACATGACAATGAGGTTGCAAAGCAAACACCCCCACACACTAGTGAACAAATACATGAATCATGAAACTGTGCCATGCATAGGCATTGTTCATCATTATTCACATCATGTTTGCAAGGACCCTCGTAGCCATCTGATTGCCCCAGCACAACAACACAGCGTACAAAACGCAAACTCAAACCAACGAAATATGTCACATACCTTGAACATCCTTAAGCCAACTGGAGTATCAACCACTAAAGGTCAAGCAAAACAAAATCAGTGGATGTGTCACGAAACCACATGAGATCCATTATATAAATAGATCCGTGATCCGTCAACCTGAGACTTCGGCCACTCAACCAACCGGAGAATTCGGCCAAGCAACCAGGCAGGCATGTAGCAACAAACTTGGTTGAGATCCCAGGAGCTATCCCAGCGCTGCAAAATCTGCCAGAGGAAAACCGCCGTGATCTGCATGCCAGGATAAATGGTCCTCATCGGCCAACGAGTCCGAACATACAGAAGAGTTTTCACATGGTCCGAATCGAACACTTGTGCGACAATTTGAGATGGCAAATGTGCAACAAAAGGGACCAACAGGCACAAATTCGCCGCACGTCACCTTCAGCCGGATTTTCTTGAGATCAGCGCAGCAAAACCTGTCAAAATAAAACAAACACAACTGAGGAATCCGAAGTGATCACCCCATCCTGGCCACTATAGCGTTTCAGGGTTCATGTAGTATTCCGTACATGGAGTGCGTGGGATAGATTCGGATATATATGGCTGTTCCTAGAATGAAAGAGTGGTGTTCATATATGATGCACTTGGGTTGTTTCTTAAGGTGAACTAAAACACAACCACCAGTGGAGCAGAAAACAAAGAGTGGGAAAAGCATACAAAGGCAGAAAAGCAGATTGAAAACCAACTTATCAAAGGTGAAAGCAACAAAGACCATAGAAAGAAATTACGATGGGAAATCAATACGCCACAAAAAGCCAGGAAGAACAAAAAAAGCGCAAAGGGAGCAGGAAAAGTATGGAACAGTAAGGAAAAAAGCCTTCACACACAAGCAATGAAACGTAAGGGAAAGCAAAACAAGCACAGAAAAGCAGAAAAAGCAAGAAGAACGGGAGCAACCACAGAAAAGCATTGAGAAGCAAGGACAAGCAAGAAAAGCAGGAGAGGTCATATTAGAAAGGAAAAGCAAGCAAAGCAGTAAGCAGCAAGAAGAAAATCACCAAAAAAGTCACCAAACTCAACAAAAAAGATTTCCCCCCAAAACTAGCCCTCCGAAACAGAGTATGTCCTTTTCGGGTCACCTAAAGAACACTTAAAAAACAGTCTTGGACTCCCAGGGACAATCATTATATACCTGGGAGTGATAAGTAATGGAATTCTATGTGATGGGAGTGATATACCCAGGGTCAATCATTAGTAATTACACTTAAAGGGGCTTATATTTAACACATTCACCTATAAGTGATAGAATTCTGTCTGCCAAGGACATCGACTGCGACTTACTGCTTCAACATCACACTGGTCCATCATCGACCGCGACCACGACTTCGAAACCAAGTGACGTGGCCACTGGTCGGCCCAAAGGGTACCAGGACTGGTGGTCAAACCACGTGAAGAACCTGCCGGCCAGGGTCGCCAGCCGAAGAAAAGGCTAAAGGCCACCTATCATACCCAGGAGGGTGCACAAAGCATCACCCGGATCAAATAAACAACAACGTCCGGTAAGTTAAACATATACATATCATTAGACGAACTTAAACATGACTGACTGAAAGACTATGTTCCTCTGCAAACAAATGCTTTTCAGGTTCTTTACTTAACTTCTAACTATAAGTTATTACAGTATATTACAGTAACTTACCACTAGGATCATTGCAAGAAATTCAAGTTCTAATATACCTCAACAAGTCTGTTTGTTTATAACTGTAAGTGGGACTCTTGCACCCCATGCAAAAACGTCCGGCATGGGAGACGCGAACTGCGCCCTGGAGCCATGGAAGGTTGGCACTCAGCACGTTCCGTGGACAGTGAAGATCCCTACATATCCCTACTTTATCCTACTTTGACATCCACGGAATATCCCCACTTGGAAACTTCGCAAAACTTCATGAACATCCCCACCTTTGCTCCTACAAATGCTGGCGGGCCACTTGTTCCAGCCGTGCTGCGCCAAATATTCCGTGGCTCGGTAGTTGAACCAGGGATCGAACTCATGGATGATCGGTCCATAGTCCTGTGCTTTGCATCGAAGAGTGCAACGCGCAAGAAGGACATACTAGTATGGGACAGGAAAAGAATGGAAAAGGCATCATAGACCCCGTGGACATGACCCTGGATCATCCAATGGATGTCCAATAGGTTACGTGGTTTGGGGGGTCAATGTAGGCAAATATGGCAGTCCCATGGAGCGTCTGGGCATTGGACACCCGGATGATCCAATTGGATGGTCGCAAAACAACAATTAGCAGAATTGGAATGTCTGGGCTACAAGCAATGTCTTTCTGAGCAATGTTGGGGTTGTTGGGCGAGAGGATGTTGGTGAGGAAGCTGGTGACAGTGGGATGTCATTGGTGACAGTGTTGTCGAGTGGCAGCTGGATTCTAGGGGGTTTCCCAAAGCAAGGCCATTGGGCCATTGGATTATTCACAGGAAAGGTCATAGAATCTTAGCTTGTGAATTGTCATGAATGATCTACTTCCCCAAACCCGAACGACACACCAAAACGAAAAGAAATTTAAACACTTCCGAACGACTTATCTCTGGTTGAGATGTCGTCTATAGGGGTCGCTATAGCAGGATGCGAGTCTTGGACGACGTTCATGGAACCATGAAACGAGTACACCACGAGCACTGAGCACAACGACGCAATCAATTTATACAAAAAAATAAGTGTGCCGACTCTAGGATGACCAACTAGGTGAGAAAACATCTTGCTACCCTAGCCTTCCAAGACCATGAAAAAACAGGTTAACCTGGTTTTGCAGTGTAAGCAATGATTGGTAAAGGCAATGAAATCCAATGATTAGTGGTTAGAATCCTGGGGTTTGATTCACCATTTACTGCACCTTACCCAACCCCTGACTTCCGTCTATTGAACCCCAAACTGCCCCAGTCACAGCGCCCCCAAAAAAAAACACACACACACAAAAAAAAACAGAAACCTCCGCGGACCAACGTGCGAACGTCGCCGGGCGCAGGTCCTTGATGGCCCACAAGCGGATGTCATAGGCCCGATATCCCGCCTGCCGTTCTGACGCGGGTCCTTCGAGCCTGGCATTAACCTACCTCGCTCTGGCATTGGATCGGTCGTGTTTTGTCGTTTATATATATATATATATATTTCGTTTGACTTTTAAATAGAGCCCAAAAAAGAGTCATGGATTTGGGGCTTGCTGGTTAGTATGTGTGTTGTCTTGGTATTCCGACTGAAGAACCCATTGTTGTTTAAAGTTTCTCTGGATCCCTTCAAGTCCTCCCAACCCTCCAAGTCCTCCAAACTTTCCGAGCAACATACCATTAAGATCAGAACGAATGCAAGCAAATCAAATACTGCTGGAATCAATAGGAATCTAATGGAATCTATATAATTGAATATACGTACTTCCAAATCAACATCAAAAGGGCATCGTCATCAGCATACTGAGTTCTACAAGGCTCATCCCGTTGACCATCAGAAGGGTGGTTACATATGGTATCAAACGTAGACTGCTCTCAGGAATTCTGCCATGCATACTATGTATCATCAATTGCATGACCCCGCTACGTGGCGCTCTCCTCGGCCTCGAGCAACAAGCCAATCAGAACCACCCAGAGAAGCACTCTCCAGGCCAGCGCCGCAGCCCCGGCGCCGCTCAATGGCCCCGTACCACCCTCGGTCCGGTTCGGCTGAGATGGTCGTGTCGATGCTGGGTAGACAGAGCTGGAAACTGAAACTGTGAAATTGTGAAACATCGTAGAACTCTATAGTCACTATACCCAAACCATAATATATGGATATGGATATATAATCATATATATAATATATGGAATAGTTATACAATTGCCTACATGATCCGACATGGATGGGTCAGTCAATGTACAACTGTAACTCTTGGAATAGGACCTTGATGGTCTGAGTCCATCTCGGCCCATTTTCCTAAGACCGGCACCATCGATGCTCGACAGCAGCACTCAGCGCGCTGAAGCACTCAGCATGGCCAGCATGGCTCATGGAAGGCGGTGACGGTGAAGTCAGAAAGAAAGCGTTGGCGGAGACTGTTTAAGTCGACTTGGCGTAGACCTGACAAAAGTGTTTGACTGTCATGGTCCCGATGGACTGTCGTTGGAGCAGTGTTTAAGTCATTTGTCTTCTCAAATGGGATGTTTGCAGCCTATGGTCTTTCTTCTCCCTGGTGTTTGTACTTTCCCAGGTTTGGAGGGATCCTGGGTTCTTTCCCAGGTTTCGCAGGAAATAGTATCGTTGATTCGTTCTATTGGTCTTCTATTTGTCTTCTAAGGTGGAGCAACTTTCCAAACCTTGTGTCTTCAGCCTTGGGCATCACTCTGCTTGTGTTCCAAAGCCATTTCTGCTCACTCAAACCATTGAACTGCAGCTGTAATTATGAGATGCCAGCTTCTTGATCGTTTAGAGTGATTCTTCGCAGCAGGGCTTCAGACTCTCATTTGATGAACTTTATGTTCCAGGATTATCCCGAGATGATCCATTGGCCCACACAATCGAACAGGTCATCGAGAGAGGGAACGAAAGTGATTATAATCCAGCAGTCACAAAGGGGTGCTTAATGGAGGTTAGGGATGCCTATTGTCCACTCACTTAGGGACTAAAAACCACCCCGACATGTGACTCCTGAAGAAACACACGTTTCCGGACTGAACATCTGGTCGGAAGGCACCGATGGGCTCTGTCCACTTGAGTACTCAAGTGATTTTGGAATATGTTGGATGCGCGACCCATCCGAGACAAACCACGTCATGTTCTTTTTGGTTGTACCTTTTTGGCACCTTGCGACCATCTCAGCTTGCTTGGGACGATCCATTCAGATTTGGGACTGTCCCACAGTACCAATCCCCATGGTGTCGAGGGCGTCACCGCTGGAGCTCTTTGGCCCTCTTGATCAGCCAAACGCTCGGAGCTGAGGCCCCGATGGATTGGACGGAGGACAAGAAATCAGTTTGTCTGAAGGAAACTATGGGACTCACGTCATGTTCACACCATGCAGGGCAGGGTCGGGAATCCAGTGGCATCATTCAACATGCAAGAACGTTGCTCGGACCCATGCAACATGTTGGTGGGCCGCTCTCAGAGCCATCGAAACCTGCTGTCATTTACCCCAATCCCATTCACCAAAGGAAGGCCAAAACCAATCAACCGGATCTCAGGGCCTCACAGGGTCAACGTCTTTTGCGTTCGCTCCTCACTGTCGGACACCTCCTTTCCATCGGGTCCTTCCTGGACACCGGGTCCACTGCTTCCAGACTATACCAGCCAAGACCCGGTGAGACATGGGTCTTGCCCGCTGTCTGAAAGGAACGAAGGGTCGGTCGAGTGGTTCTGCAGGGTGGACGAAGGGTCGATCTAGAGATCTGTAGCAACAAGAACACCATGGCAACATGGAGATTCTGGCCGCAAAGGTATAAGTTATAAGGGTATATATAAGAGAGGGAGAACCCATGACTACCTTGTCTTCTTGTACACCGATCTGCATGTCATGCTGCTCCAGGTTGCTGAGATCCTGCCAAAGGAGTATATCCGGTACCAAATATATGCAAATATTATATATGGGTCTATGATGGTTTGTGGTCCGTCACGTAGTTTGCAGTATATCTGACTTCTGCCATATCGTGCCAAATACATGGGTTTATGATGATCCTTTCGTGGAGTCTGGGCCAACAAAAAGCCTTGTAACTTTATTATGTTTGGATCTTTATGTGAAGATTTGCCACAAAGACAGGTATGTTAAAGGACAGTTTGTCGCACTTACTTCTATCATCTTCTATCCATTCCCAAGGTCAATCGGGAAGAGGCCAAGCTTCCCTGGAAGCATCATTGGTAGATGCCAGCACTCCGAGCAAACGCTTCTGGCTCCACTCAACAAACCTAGCTGCCGGTGTTGCATCATCAGGGCTGCGATGAGGAGAGATGGGGCAAAAAGACTCCTAAAAGTTGCCTAAAAGTCTATATAGTCACACTAGGTCCTTCCGAATCCTGGACAACTTGTGACCATAGCAGCTCTGAAATGTGGTCCAATCTTCGCATGTTCAGGCAGGACAGTGCACAAATGATCTTTTTGAGGTGCATGCGTTGCAGTCATGGGTGCTTGTTCATGCTTGGATTTCGGCACATCGCAGTATATATTGATATAGTATATTCCATGACAAAGGTCTCAACAAGAAGTGAACTCCCAATTGTCACGTCCGCTCCTAATTGTCATGCCTCTTCTACCGCCGGGGGTGTCATCAGCGAGTCTCGTTTCAAGACCGACATGATTTGAAGCGAGACCTTCGCACCCTCGCCCTGCCATGACCCACCCGTCGCCCTGCCCATGACGCCGCGCGGATGACGCCGCCGGCGAATCGGTACGCGACCGAACGGCGCGCGTGGTCTGGGCGCCCCCGAACTCATCCTCGGCCATGGATGTGGTGGACTTGACACCCATCCCGCAGCGCCTCGTGGACGTCGGAGCACCACAGCGGGGTGGACGTGGACGTCGGAGCGCGCGAGACGTCCAGCGCGAGTAGCGCGAGACGTGGCGAGGTCGGCGCGAGGGATAAGGGCGTTCGGGCGGTTGTTTGGGGATCGGCGTTTAAGAGGCGTAGGATGGACCCGTGCATGGCGATGAATGGTTGTAGGGTCTCCTGAGGCCGGGTGGTTCAGCATGGAGGCCGTAGCCTCCAGCCACAGACTCAATTGTAACAGCGGTATTCCGTGCTCTTCCCTTCTCTTCCCTTCCGCCGAGCCCCAAAGAATGCATGCTTTAAAAGCTGGGACTCCTGTAGAAAAACCTTGCGAGGCGTCGACACTGGGGGTCCCCACCGTGCCACTTGCACGGCCAACCAATGTTTACAGCACAGCTCCCCAGCCTGAGAGCAGTGCACAGATCTGGAAGATGACGACGCCATGGGGAGGACGCGAGCGGGTTTTTGGTGGATGGAGAGTATGTAGATGGCACAAGGTACCCTATAAGGTTTGGAGGCTTGGGTTGTGCTATCTACTCTGAAACAGCTGTACAGTATTCATTGAGACTTAGCCTGCGTTGAGGAATCATCATTGAGTGTGAGCCAAACCCAACATCTGATCTTACAACTAACACCAGAACACTTTCCTGCCAAAGGCACCTAAACAATCGTGTTGCATGTTCTTTATCTTGGAAACAGGTCTTGTGTCTCTTTAGAGGTGCTGCTGACAATTGGACATCAAGAACTTGGGGAGCCTATAGATCCTATACGTCCTATAGATTCCTATATTATATATCTTCTGACAAACTGCCTCAGCACCACCCCCACACGTGTGCCCTTTAAGGCAACCTGGGAAGGGGAGTCGCGCGGTCTCCTGCAGGGTCACGTGTCATCCCACACGGTGACGCGCCGTCGGGCGTCGCCCCCCACACGCCGCCTCCACCACGCGGCGCGAAAAGTAGGGACCTCGCAACAGCAAGGACAGCCAGCATGTTTTGCCACTCTGGCTTCGAGTGCCCTCCTTCGAGATGCTCCCCTGCACAGTTTTGTATGGAAGGTATCCTTATCCCTCCTTATCCAAAAAAGAAACACCTGACCTGTGTTAAGCTTGAAACAGAAAGCAACAGGGCCTAGTCACAACGGTCAGCTCAATCAACTCTGTAGCTTCTCAATTGTGCACGCTGTTACGAATGGCCGCTTTTCTCTGCGCTTTTGGCCATGAAGTCCCACAATTCCACTTCGTGTGGAACGCCCGCGGTCCACGCTTTGTCCTCGGGCAACCGCCGGTTTGGTGCAAACGAAGGATCAAGCAAGTCATTCAGAGGCCTCACTTTTTGGGGGGGCATCTTCTTCCGGGTAGCCACGTGTGGATCGGGAAACACCATTGAAAGTCTAAACGACATCAATAATGGTGGGCCGGGAAGCCAGGCTATGTTGCTTTACATTGTTTTTACAAGGTTTTTCCTGTGTAGCTTGGTTCCTGCTCAACAAGCCTTCTCCTTCCACACAGGGTGGCATGCGCTGCTCGGTCCTCTTGGGGTCCGAAAGACCCAAACACTCCATATAGTACTCCATATATTATATATA
>CAXAMN010024361.1:1938320-1959291 GCA_963970005.1 Durusdinium trenchii | reverse complement strand
AACCCCTTTTTAGCTCCAATGAGCCCCGAAATCACCACGGATCGATCTCTGTCCAAGCCTCTCGCCGTGTCTGTCGAAAACGGCTTCGCTTCTGCTCCTCCACCGGGCGCCGCTGAACTCCTTGGAGGTCGAGTGTTCCTGAGCTGAACTCATCTGCTACCATGCGCCGCGGACGGGCGGACGAGCCCACTTTAGATCCACTTAGCTTGCCAGAGACCCATGATGTCGGCCGGCGGGTCGTGTAGTTCTCGAACGCCGGTGCTCACCGCACAGCTGCCCTCCATTTTCCCTTCTTCACACCCCGCACAGCCGCCGCCCTCCACGCTCCCAGCGTCGGGTGCCCAGCTCCATCGGCGAGACCTCCACGAGCTTCCGACAGAGCGCGTAGTTGGAGAAGAGCACCAGCAAGTGCCCTGAAGGCTGAAGCACCTTTTGCGCGTCGGTCATCGGTCGGTCTCAGCGTGTCTCTAGAAGCTGCGTCGGGCGTCGGAAGCTCCGTTTCGGGGGCGAAAACGAGATCTTGGAAGCACAACGAGTGATCTGAGTGGAAAGGATGTCCTGGTCTGGCGGACGGACACACGACCTGTTAGCAACGTAAAACTGGGGGGTTCTGTGGATCAGTGGTGAGCGGATGCGAGCGGCCTGCTGAGCGGCCTATGTTCAGAGGTGACTCATCTGACAAGAATGGAATCCATGCCTTGCAAAACAGGTCTCAGAGATTCTCAGAGTCTCACCTTAATCTGAAAGAGTCACAAAATCCATGAAAATACATCATGGTGTGTAGATGTGTGTAGTGTTGGGTGGACTGGTCGACGGTCTATTTTCCTTCTTCCTCCCGATGGAAAACACAGGACGATACAGCCCACATGTCTGTCTGAACCACTTCGCACGCGCGTGGTTCAGACAAACAGGAACGTCACTGGTTCCGACTTCCGATCGCTTCCAGCGCCTTGGGGACTTCCTCGAAGAGCTTCTCGAAGAGCTTGGGCGGGTAGTCGTTGCCGAAGACCACGTCGTTCTCTGCAGCATCGTGGTCAAGTGCACGAGGGACCCAAGGAGGGTTGAAGATGATGAGGTCAAAGGGACCCTCCAAGGGGCAAGCGAAACACAGCGAAACTGATTCCGGGATTCCGCAACTTGGCAGAAATTGACATGGCACGAACAAGGACAACAATCCAGATACACTCAAGCGTTTACAAAAGCCGAGTATAGATCTCCGCGATCTTCCTTGGCGGATCTTTGTGGTGTTTTGTTTCTGACTTCCCCGTCTTTCCATCTGCCTCCTCTTCAAGCTCCTCAAAGAGCTCACTGTGCTTCACCTGGAGGCGGCAAAAAGAGAGAAGAAAGTGGCCCCTTGAGGAGAACCACAAAGATATATAGCCACCCCAAACCACCCCCAAGTCACCCCCCAAGTCACCTTAGGTGTTCCCTGAAGTGGTGCAGATCCGCAGATCCGCAGATCACACGAGGTCTCAAGGACCCGACCGACAGCCCCCCCACGAGTCTCACGAGGTCTCACTATCCAGGCTAATGCTATGAACTATCTGGTGAACTAGACCCTGGGAGTCAAAGACTCTAATCAGAAAGAATGGTTCGTCAGGCTAGACCCTGGGAAAATTGAAGGGGGAACGTCCGTCGACTCTTCCAAGAGTCTCATGGCAACACCTGACTTTCTGAAATCCAACCAAGTTTGCGACAGCACCGCGTCGTGTCTCTTCTCTGTCCTCTCATCCTCCCGTCACCGCGCGCCTGGATTCCAAGGTCGCCGGAGCTCTCATCGCTCCGCGCCTGACGCCACAGCTCAGCGGACACGGAGAAGCAAGCGTTGGGACAGCGATCCGAGGCCACGATGGAGACCTCTTCACGGCTGAAGTGCTGGCCTTGGGTGGAGCCAAGACAAGTGAGATGAGGATGGGTGGAGCTGGGGATGGATCCATGATGTGGCAGGGAATGGCTACAGTAGTGGTATGTATGGCGAGTCATCGACGGAAAAGGTCTCTCAGATGCATCATGAGGATGCATCATTGGGATGACCTTCATGGTGAAAAATTGATGTTCCGAGTCAAACTCGGGATGTCATTTTGCGGTTGAAATCAGTTGGGCTCATGCCTGGCATATTCTATAGTAGATTATGATCGGAAGGCCAACCGTTCATACCAACAACACTCTGCAGGTTCATAAGCAGCCTTCCCTGCTAAAGGAGCAATCATTAAATATTGGTTGTTCAAAACACTTTGCACACAAGCTTCCCTTCCCGTGCACGGACCGAATTCAATGCAATGGAAAGGATCTGAAACACATCTGTCCTGCCAAAATTTCTTCAGATCCTGTGACTCCTATGTCTGCACATGTCCAACCCGAGCCAGACATGAAGTGCCGAGCTGCGCAGCATGAAGCTAATGACCTCAGTGGCCACGGTGTTCGATGCGCTTCCTTTCGCCCAACGGCGGACAAAGGCCGGTCCCGGTGGGTTCCAGATTGACCGTGCGCAGTCTCGCAGCGGCAGTAGATGCGTAGGGATGCGAGATTGGTTGCAGAAGAGTTCAGGAACCAACCCCAAGATCGATCGACTTCTACACATCCTGTAAACTTTAAAATTTAGACTACGGCTCTCAGTCTACCAAAAAGGGGTTTTGGCACAGTTCTGCAGCCCATACATAAACCAGAAAGAACAACACATATTTAAAGGTAGAACAGACTTTAGTACACACAGACTAGACACGATGTGCTTGCACTCAAACCCATGGCTTATGCTGTTTAAAGGACTAAGGACCTCAAATGTCAGGGAGTAACAAATGGCATGACCTGCGACACACCAGCATGAGGTCAGTGCTCCGGTGCCGCTTCTCCCTTTGGGTTGGCCAGTCTGACCGGTCCATTCGTCCGAGACGTGAAGTGCAGAGACGCAAAGAATTCAGAATCTGTCCAGTGCAGATTGAAGACCAGTAGATTGAAGACCGCGAAGAGTGCAAAGAACACACCAAAAATCACAGAACGCACAAAACACTGCACACCAAAACCACACAAGATCCATGGGTTCAGCCGATGAGTGCACCAGTCCCGATGCCATCCTCTCCACGGAACTATCGCCCACGGACCTGTCCTGCGGATCCAAAGGGCGCCACAACCGGTCCCCAGGTCCAGCACACGGCCTCGAGGCATTCGACGTCGTTCATAACATTTAACATGACCGCTATCCAGCTTGTTTGGTTCATAAGCATTCGAATGACTGCCCGAGGGATTGTCCAAGTTTCCTCTTCCCCAAGGACCACATGCAGCGGATGAGTCTAAACCATTGAGATACCTAGGCTTCATGGGGAGAAGCATGTGCAGGTCGCATGGTCCGCAAGTGGGTCCCATCAAGTCTGGTCCTTGTGCGCTCTACGTGCCTCTGGGAGTGTTCCGTCCGCAGTATGGAACATGAGTGCTCTGTGTAAGAAACGCTAACCTGGGGTCACCAACCCCGCCTCTTTCCCCCCCGTCCTTCCCGGGAAAAGCGGTGCGCTTAGGCTTAGCTTCTGTGGCTGGGAGGCGTCCAGCACTTTAGCCAGTCGTCTACCAAGCGGAAGTGCTCCTAGGGCGAAGACTGGGTGCTGGGAAGCTGCGCCGATGTCGCGTCGCGGCCCTGAATCGAAACCTGTCAACATAAGAAGTACTCGGTTGACCGACCGAAACGTTACGGCCGTACGGCCACTTACATGAGAAATCCACAAGCATCTGTTTGAATCTGTTGAATCTTCCAGTCACAAAGCTGCATCAATCAGTCCCACATCCACCCTGCCTGCAACCACACTGTCAACAGGGCTGACAAAAGTAGCAGCTATAGCCGATATAGCTATAACATATGGAATCTGAACAACCAGCCAACCAACCAATAAGATCCAAAAAGCACCAGCCATATCCAGCCATCTTCTCTGAACCAGAGTTCAAAGTATGTGAATCGATGTTCTACTTGGAAACCATGGGAAACCCAAGAACTACTGTGTGCTTCATCTTCCCTTTGGCATGTATCGGGGCAAACTGTAGCAATTCATAAACCTGAAATCAACGATTTGTATGTCTTTTCTGCGGACCTCTTCATTCTATTGAATGAGAGCGAAAAACAAATCCTCCGTATCCGCCGGTGGATGTTCATCCCAGCATCCGTGGGAGATAGAGTGAAGTAGACCCCGAAGAAGGGGTGCAGCGGCCGAGACAGAAAGCCTGGCCGCAAACGACCAAAACGACTCCCGTCACGACTCCCGTCATATCAGCTCGAGACAGCTGAGGAGGGAGACAGCGAGCTGCTTCCGATGTAACCGGACCCAGCGAGCTGCATCTGTGCAGCACAAGGGTTATAACTCAAAAAGAAGACCCCAGACCCACGAGATCTCGTCTGAAGAAGACGTGACTAGACGTTCTATCTGCCGGGAAAAGGTTCTATCTGCCAGGGGAGCTGTTCCATCTATGCTCTCATCATGTGTTGTTTGTTTTGTGCGCGGTTGCTACCATCCTGTCCAAGTGCACTCCATGTTCTTTAGGGGTCATCCACAACCTCCAGGACCAACCACTGTCGAGACCAGACTTGCTTGAAAGCTCCCCAACATAGACACAGCTCGAGGGACTCTCAATTGTTCATCTTCTTCTTTGTTTGTCTACCCTGGGAGTCAAAGACTATAAAAGGAATGGTCTTTAGGGACCTGAAAGGGACTTCCTGAACACTTCAGCCGGTCAACATATAGTCTTTGGACTTCAGCGGGTCTATCCAAACATACTTACCTCGAAGATCCTCGCACGGACCGTCGGAGGGGTGCTGAAAAACCACCGAAGCTGTTGAGCACTGTCCTCAGTTCCCCTAGAAGCTGTTGAGCGAACTCCCCATGAGCAGAATCTCCCACACTCACTGAAGGCTGTGAAAAAAAAACACCCAAAACAGTTCCTTCAGGCCCTAATTAGGCTGTTTTCGAGCCAAGAGGCTGTAGTCCAGGCCATTCACGAAGAATTGCCACGCCACATTCAGCGCCGCCACATCGTTCGCCCGGAAAGCGAGGTCGAACGGATGATTCGCGTAGAGCACAGGGACATAGCCCAACCTTGAGGGGTGTTTCCGGGTGTTTAACAACAGAGAGATGTTTTTTGTGACACCCAAACAAAACACCTCAAACACTCCATGTAAGGCATATTGTACCTACCTTCCAAGAGAGGTGTTTTGTGACCGTAAATAGGACCCGTCACCTGGGGTAACGAACTGGGATAGTCGAATTAGGGTCCTTCAACCTGTTGGTAGTAGAGACACCGTCTCACTACGCTCAACGGGCCTGAACCACTAATGAGTCTGTGAGGCAAAAGAACATTCTGGTAGACACCTCCCGGTTGAATCACTAATGTGATTTACTGTGACATAACATATAGCGTGTTGATTGCCCTCCCAAAATAACCTTCAGATCACCTAGTATAGTATAATACTCACCCACTTGGAGGGTTGCTATGTAGGAGTCAAGAGGCACGACGTTGGCCAAACAAAATTAGCCAAGCACGGTCGAAAAGAAACAGAAATGAAAGAATCACACCAATCAACTTCACCGATCCTCAACAAAAAAAAACCTATTCGTATTCCTCCGTGTTCCAGTCTTGGCTCTGCACCCTTCGTAGGTTGGAGATTGTTTGCATTGTTTGGAACGATACCAGAAAACCTGTGGAGGAAAACAACGCTCCAAAGCTGAAGCGTTCAGTTTCCCAAGAAAAGAAAGTAAGAATCACCCTTTTGGCCACCCACTTCATTAGAGAAGCATATAGAAATCAATCGCCAAAAAGATCCAAGAAAGAATGTGTCAAAGAGATGAACCACTGACTGGCTAGGCAAAATTGCCCTTCAGTCAATCATCTTTTAGAAAGGCACACTTTCTTCTGAAGGGTCGTTCACCATACCTAGCAGTGACCAGCAGTTTGTCCGGTGACAGCCTTTGGTATGGGAAGCTCTACCCAAAACAGTGTTGTTTCTTTAGTTCTTATACTTATATGCTTATACAATCTGTTTGCTTGAGAAGTTTAGGGGCTTGATTTGAAACAGGAGAAGTTGTCAAAAAGCAGTTGTCAAAAAACAGTTTCTGACGCATGCTGTGCATAAGGACGGCGTGCACGGCGTGACCAGTGGACGAAGCCGGGTCGGATCTAGGACTGTTCGACCGTTCATGGCCAAGTGAGGGATGAAGTGAGATGAACCTATACCGTTACCTGAACGATCAACTGTGTTCACTTTCACAGCCTCCGGTTTTTCACCTGTTTAATCAACATGTCTTCACTGCGTTCGCGTTCCTGTCGGCGTTCCTTTCAAAAACAAGAACATCAAGGAGGTCTCCGCCGAATTCTTCCGAATTGGCCATCACCCAGACGCTGCCGCTCCATGGGACTGGAATATATTAGACCGATGACTACACTGGCTATTGAAATCACCCCCATGTAGGCCCTGTAGCTATGCCTCCCATGGAAGGTCCGGAGTGTTCCTTTCACACTCCCATAGGCATACCAGGGTGTCCCCTGTAACGAAAGAGGTGATCGATTCGGGGTGTTCCTTCACTACCCCGACCTGGGTCGCGCGTGGGTCCTGGGTCCAAGCTGCCGAGGTCCACCGTCCACGCCCAGCCTCAGCGTGGCGCCCCGGGGCGGGTCCGGACGTGACGTCCACGACCATGGAAGAGGTTTACCAACCCATGTTCTACATGTAAAACATGACGTCTCTACAATGAAGGGATCCCATGATATGTTTCATGGGGTGACCTTGTTCATGCTTTTTGCGAGTCACATGGATGATCTGGGTGACTGGACTTTTTTCTTCATTCCATTTGATAATCTGTTTGATCCTTTGCAGGGATGATCCTACGAGCTCTGCTTTTGGCCGAGCACGGAAGCGACAGTATTCGAAGTCAGAGAGACTGCTTTTGGATGAACATCCACGGATGACAGGGATTAGATGGACAAGGATAGGGTTTTTTAAGGGACCTTAGAAAACGCTTGAGACGGGTCGATGCATAGGCCAAATTCAAGCAACATTGACTTCCTATATATACTGACTAAAAACCTTTGAATTGAAATTGTGATCCCGCCACCAAACTCTCATCTGTTTTGACCCTCATAGCCTTTACCACGCCCCCAACAATGCATGTGACCTATAATTCTACAGGTATACCAACTCTTGCCTTTAAAAGAAACATGAACATTCATGAACATTCCCTGAACAATGCGCATTCTACACCACACACAGCCCCATTCCAGTCCCCATCGCGTCCCAGCCACCTTCCGTTCGACGCCACCCGCACGTAGAGTCGCCTCGCGCAGGCCCGGAGCCGCTTCCGCCGCACGCGGAAGCGCTCCACGGGTTCGGTGCCGTGCTCGGCGCGCGCCTCGCGCCCGGGGGAGGCCCGGGGTCGTGAGAGCGCGGGGAAGACCGGTGAAAACGGTGGGCCCAGGTGGGCCAGGTCATGAAAAGGTGGGCCAGGGCAGGTGATTGAACAAGCAAAATCATGCAAAAACAAACGTTGAAGAAGAGTGAGTGAGAAGTAATTAGACGTTGAGTTACTGTATATTATATATATTATACGAGCAAATACGGCTCAAATAAATTCAAATAAGCTGTTTATCGTTGGAGTCTCAGGACTGCGCTTGTGAAACGACCCAAGTCCCTGACCGCCTCAAGCTTCGTCTTTTTAAAAGCCATTCTTAAAGGGTTGAACGTTGATACGAGTATCACTCAGAAGTGCAGGATGCTCAAGTATAGATTCAGAGTTGATGGAATACCAACATCCTTGTGGTGGCCAAGGCGGACCTTGCCTTGCCAAGAACTCCGCCGGTCACAGGGTCCACCATGGTCCACCGAAACTGCTGCACCGGCAGAACTGCCCCCACCTCCTCTGCGTCGGCGGCAGCGTTCAAGGCCTTCCGCACCGCCGCCAGCTGCGCCCAGCGGTGCACGAAGAGGGCCGCGCCGCCGGCCCACACGGCGTCGGCCACGGAGGCCACCGACTGGGTGTGGCTGGGAGGTGAGCTCCAAGGAACTTAGGCAGGTGATCGTGGGTGGGGGCCGGTCCAGTAGTACAGTAGGGTGAGCAGCGAGAAATCCTAAGAAATGGATCTCGTTTTGCTGGGAGACATCGTCAACTTTCATGGCCCCTTTGCATGACCCAACTTCACAGGCGACTGCCTGCTCCTTCACCAGGCCACAGAGTGCTCGTCGACCACCATGGCTGCCTTCAACTCCTCCTCACTCACTGGCATTGGCTTCCAAATGCTCTCGTCCACCGGTGGCAGCTCCGGCACGTCGCGCCTCACGTCGCGCCGCGGCGCCCGCTGCCGGCGCCTGGGCCGTGGCCGCCCCCGGAGGCCCTGCCGCGTAGAGAGAGCATGGAGACCGGTGATGGCGCCTGGTCCGCGAGAGGAAGGAGCACGCAAAACATGGGGCCGACCAGGTGACCAACCACATGGGCCGACCAGGTGACCAACCTATAGATCGTACTAGATCGTACTGCAGCGGAACTTGTGAACTGCATGTACATGCTTTAAACGAATCTCAGCTGAGGGAATGGTGGACCATATATGGAACGATTGTATGCGTCTCCGAGCCAACACCCCCAGCTCTGGTGCCAAAATTCTACACTTGTTACGAACAAGTCTTTAACTTTACGATATGCTGATCTATGTCCAGCTCTCGGGAGACTCTATGGGCACTTCAGGAAGACACCAAATAACCTTTGGACTGCTGGACCAATTGTATTTGTTGGTGGGTTCAACCCACTTGATCAATCATCCCAAGGGAGCCAATCCTACAGAAAAAAAAGCAACAATTGTGAAACTCTTACTACATATAGGGCCATAGATGATTTGATAAAAGTATATAAAACTGATAAAAACATCCTGTATGACTGTATACCTGACCTCCAATCACATGGACGCCCTTTAGAAGCAAACACCACTCCGTGCTGCTCCGCCCGGCCTGCCATCGCCCGGACAGCGCATCGCCGCCGTGTCCTCTCCCCCGGTCGCGCGGGAAACGCCCGGCTCGAGTGGAGGGGCACAAGGACGGCAATGGCGCCATCCATGGAAGGCAACGAGGGAGGTGCTCCAAGTACTGTCCTGCCTAAGGTCGGGTGGTTTATGTATGTTTATGTAAAAAGGTACATGGAGGTGCTGGCGAGGCGACATGCAGCTTTTCATTGCTCCGGCCGGTCCATTCGAATCACACCTTCCGATGCGACTCGGGAGCCGTATCGGCCTCCCTGCTTCGGCCTCCCGTGTTGGGTGTGGTGATGGTGATGGTCCATCTTGGGTCGTGTTTGTTGAGTCACATGGTTGGACCGGGGGAGTCATCAACCAAGTCATCAGAGTTGACCTCTTGGTGACGCAGCTGGCGCTGGCTGCGTGGTTCGCCAATGGCTGCGACATGGATGCTGTTGACAATGTTGCCCGGTCGCAATAAGTAAATGCATGTAAATGCGAAGAAGAGACACCAGGCAACTCAAAACCGACATGCGGCATGCGGATATCAAATCTATTCACATCTCACATCAACCAACGGCTCTCACCCAAATGTGTTGATCGTTCGCCGCTAAGGATTCTTTGATCCTCTCTCTCCGTCTTCGCATCGATCGCCGGCAGCAGATTGGACATGGACGTTCCCGTCTTGGGGCCGTGGCAAGAACAGTACAGCCCATGCCCCAAGACCAAGTAGGTCGTCTTCTCGCCCTGCACCTGGCGTCGTACGTGTGGTACCGCAACTGCGTACCGTGTCGGTACGTGTCGGCTTGCCGGAACCGAGAGTGAACTCCCTGCACACGACTCGCTGTTTGGTCCGAAGACGCAATCAAACGCCTAGAAAATACCAAGAAATACCATTGAAATGCCTCAAAACAGGATGTGGACGCTCCCCAAAAAATGGTATAAAAGAAGTGTTGGTAGTGTTGAATTGTTCCCCGCTCAGCACATGCCAACACGACTTTAACCGATCAGATTTGGAGGAGGCTTTCCACTGCACGTGCCCTAGGGCCCTTAGGCACACCGTTGGATTAGAGATATTACATGTGTGTTTTACCCCAATGTTTTCCTACTCGTAATTACAGTATTACAAATATTACAAGTAGTATTGTTGGATTACAGTAGTATTACAATTGCCAAAGGTTTTCCTACTCGTCTAGGCCTTAGGCTGTTTTGCCACGTTGCGGCCGCAAGTGCCCGCTCGCCTCGTAAATGGTCCGTGTCCAGCTGCCACTCGTGGTGACGCATGAAATGCCCTTGGAATCCACCAGGTGCAAGGCCTGCGATATCGGTTCGTTGAACAAATGTTCATTGTCATTGCAAAATGAAGTTGCCCAACAAAAATGCTCCTACCTCTTCCCTGCTAATCGTCCCGTATGAACCGTATGCACATTGGGTCGACAGCCATCACCTGCAGCGGTGGTACCCCCCGAAGAAACCGTCGCGCCTTCCGACGGGCCCATGTGTGGCCGGGTTCATGAAAAGGCGGGAGACAAAGACCGCTGGTGGTGGAGCCCCCAAAGAGCTTTTCCACTGACCGAACTTGACTTTGTGGTTTGTCATGAACAGGCCTGTAAGTGAGGTCACAAACAGGGACTCCATGGGAAGGTCACTGGGCAGGTCCGGGTATATATAACATCTGGTGCTTTCTCTAACACGTGCCGTGCACACATCGGAGAAACCCAAGACGCCAAGGCGCAAGCGTGAACCGCACCTGCTGGATCACGCTGTCGGGCAACAGCACAGACCTGGAGGCAATGGATCATAGAATGCTCAACAAAAAATGTTCCAAATAATGCCAAACACTGTCCCTAAGGATCCTCAGAGGCTCCTCAGAAGGTGTTTGGACCCTCCAAGACGACATACAAGATCTTATAATAATAGTGTCTCCGTCCTCACCGTACCTCAGAGGGCGGCAGTGGCCCCATAGGGAGCATGGCATATGATGTCGACAAAAGCACCCCTGACCACCACCCTATTTCATATAATGTCGATACCGGATTAATCAACCCCCCCTTCAAGGTCAACTAGGTCAAGGAGGTTTGGGATTGGAGGGATTGGAGACTGCACCCCCCTAATAAAGGTGATGACCTGAGGCTGGGGAGGAAGATCCCATATGAGTATACATTGGCTGCACAGATTGCTTCTGGGAAGGATGAGAAGAGCAAGCAGAATGATCAGAATGATTGATGGATGAGAGGATCAGCATGGGAAAGGGTGGATCAGAATGCTATCTCTCAAAGAGAAGGCATGAGACAAGGGTGGATCAGAAGATCAGTTTCACCATGGACCAGAAGATATTGGAGACTGCCCCAAAAGAAACAATAAATAGTATTAAAACTAATTGTATGTTGTTTTAATTTAAGTTGTTTTATTTTTTCCGGGGTGAGCTGGGTTTGATTAATAGGGGGAGGTTTCTGCCAGGGAAAAACATATTAATAGGATGATGTAACAGGGTTTAAATTAGTTTAGTATTGGGGGCTCGAGCTGGGTTTGATTAATAGGGGGAGGTTACTTAATCCTGTCAAAATTATATGGAGTATAATGGAGTGTCTGGGAAGTATGGCCGCTTATTTTAATATATATACTGAGCTACATACCCGTTGGAGCCAAAAGCAGATCTTCTTCGGATCGAATCAATCAAGGAGTTGCGCAAGAAAAACACACAAAATACCGGGCCGGTGTCACACTCTTTGAGGCGTGGCGCCTCACACAAATGAGGACTGAAAAAGTAGAAGCCCTGGCATCAATTAAGTCTCTGTCTCTATCCTAAACGGGCTCCGGGTTTTTGGTTCCCGGATTAGTGTTTTTGGTTCCCGCGGTGTTTTTTCTTCCCGCGTTGGTGTTTTCGGTTCCCGCGGTGTTTTTGGTTCCCAAGTGGGTTTTTGGTTCCCGCGCGGCGGTGTTTTCGGTGCCCGGCTCGGTTTTTTCAGTGCCCGCGGGTGTTTTCAGTTCCTGTGATGGTGTTTTCGGTACCGGCCTTGCGTTGAAGAGGGAAAAATGCACGGATGTTTTCGGTTCCCGCGTCGGGTGTTTTCGGTTCCCGCGTTCGGTGCGTTTAGGTCTCCGGTGTTTGTGGTTTTCGCGTCCGGTGTTTTCGGTTCCCGTGTCGGGTGTGCTGTGATCCGTGTGAAATGGTGGGAGTCTTGTGTTGTCGCGGGACAACGCGAAAGAATTGTTGTAAAGACACGAACAAACACGAACCACCAAAAGCCACAACCACTACCACCACTACCACCACCACCTTCACCTCCACCACCACCACTACCACCACCACGACCAGCACGAACAACAGCAACAACGACCACAACAACAACAATAACAACAACAACCACAACAACGACGACGACGACGACCAACAACGACGACCAACAACGATCAACAAAGAACATGCGAAAATCGACGACAACAACAACTACAACAACACCACCACCACCAACAACAACTTAACTACTACTACTACTGCTACTACTACTACTACTACTACAACGACAACGACAACGACAACGACAGCGACAACGACAACGACAACGAGCAGCAGAACCTCCGCAGCAGCACCACCAGCAGCAGCAACAGCAGCAGCCGCATCCAGCAACAGCAACAGCAACAGAAGCAACAGCAACAACAACAACAGCAACAACAACAACAGAAACAACCGCGACAGCGACAGGAACAGCGGCCGCAAGAACAGCGGGAACAGCAACAGCCAGCACAGCAGTAAGCACGGACAAGAGGGAAACTACGTGCTGCAGAGCCAAACAGTACTGCTGCAGCTGGGGGCCAAACGACAGCGAAGCGGAGGAATCCAACCTGGTAGGCTCAGATTTAGCAGCGCAAAGCTAAGTAAGCAGAAGCAGCTGCAATTAAGCTACAGGCTGGTGTTTTCACTGTAAGGGCACAGTGCTGGTGCAAATAGTCTTTGGCGGTCCAGCACCAGTTGGCCTGGTACAAGGTTACATGCCAAATTGTAACGGCATGGTAGGAGCGATACACTACATGATAGATAAGTTTGTACCACCTGCCTCTTCTTCGCTGAGGTTCTCCCAGCGCGTCATGGCCAAAAATGAAGCTCTGTATGCTTTCGTCTATGTGTTCGTACAGTGCGGTGTTCTTTGTCTGTTTAATTGTGTGACACGAGTACGTGCTTTCAAATCCAGCGGTGTAACGGCATGGTAGGAGCGATACACTACATGATAGATAACTTTGTACCACCTGCCTCGTCTTCTTCGCTGAGGGTCTCCCAGCGCTCATGGCCAAAAATGAAGCTCTGTATGCTTTCGTCTATGTGTTCGTACAGTGCGCGGTTATGATGGTGTCACCGGGTACCTTGTGTTTTTGCGGCAGTGGGTTTACGCAAACTGACATGTTTTTACAGCGAATGGCTTTGACGGCTTTGCAGTGTTCTTTGTCTGTTTAATTGTGTGACACGAGTACGTGCTTTCAAATCCAGCGGTGGGCAATGGTAGCCAGAAATTCAAACGAAAGCTGATAAACAAACACGTGAAAGGGCACACCAACACAGGAGCCGGGCAGGGAACACATTGTCCAGGACTGAAAACACCCAAACCTGGGAACCAAAAACACCAACACAGGAGCTGGGCAAGGAAAACACCAATCCAGGAACTGAAAACACACAGACCTGGGGGGGAGAACTCCGGGAAGGGAAAACACCAAGAGTGGGAACCAAAAAAAACAATACAGAAGGCGGGAAGGAAAAACGCCAATCCAGGAACTGGAAACACCAAGACCTGGGAACCAGAAACACCACGGGAACCGAAAAAACCAATCTGGGAAAAGGAAACACCACGGGAAGGGAAAACACTAATCTGGGAACTGGAAACACCCAACCCATCCTAAACATTCCATGGGGCTGGAATATATTATAAGACTATACAATTGACACCTTTTTCAACCATCTCAATGTAGTCAAATACGGTACACATGTAGTGTCTGGGTATTGTGTACAGACTGGAGAACTGGCTCGAGCGGAGTGAGCCAATGAAATTGGGACTCAGCTCCCGTGCTTGTGCAGATGTCCAAAGGGACTTATTCGTTCGTGTTGCGACCATCATCATGACAGTCTCTTGGTCCAAGCAGCGCAAAAGGAGCAAGGCCTTCAACTTTCAGCCGGAAAAGTCAGAAAGCCCGCAATCCGCAATCCGCACAAGCAAAGCAGTCGAGAGAGAAAAAACGGCACGCAAAGCACCATGGGATCACAACTTTCTTCGATGCAAACAGAGAAAATCTTGTTTATATAAACATATTCAAACGATCAACAAAAAGACGCTTCCCTTTCTCAAGTAAAGGAACAACTTAGAAGAGTCAATCTTCACTCCAAGCCAACAGTGGTATAGTTAGTAGTTTGTATTTACATGTGAGCTGTGCTGGAAACCTTGATAGATTGAAAGGTCGTATGGGAAGTCTTACGCTGAGACTTACGCTTTCCTTGCGCGCGCACAGTTTTAGCTTACGCGGCTGGTTTGTGGTAGAAAGGGCTTACGCCAGGCTTACGCCAGAGCACTGCACTCAAATTTCCACACCCCTCCAAGAGAAAAGCTTACGCGAAGATGAGTTCATAGCAGGATAGATACACACGCACACAAGGCAGGCGACCATTTTCACGCAGCACTACTTGCAGAGTGACTAGATGATATGCTTGATGAGGACGATGTGGATTCTGCATCAAACACCTGGTCAGACTTCATGGCCTCACTCTGGCGCTTGCGCTTTCTTGCTTGCCTGCTCAAAGTCTGAGCTGGCGCCATGCGTGGGCAATTGATTAGAAATCGAAGTTGTCTTTACGCAGTGCTTACGCGGACCTTACGCCATGTCTGATCATTCCTTGGTTCATAAAAACAACTTGTTTTCATTGATTGGCCCTTACGCCACTGGTTATGTTGAAAAAACCTTACGCAACCTTACGCGCAGCAGACTTTTGCTTACGCCAACCCTCCTTATGACCAAGCTCTTAACAAAAATGTAAAGGGAGGTTTACGGCGCTGCTCATGTATTTACAATGCCCCTCCAACTGGAAGTCACCCACGCGACCCACCGGGGAGCCCCACAATCCCACCAGCGCCGCTTCCGACACGCCAGACCCGGCGGCGACCTGGGTGTGGCCGAGGAATTGGACCGGTGTAGGTCTCCGGGATCCTCTATGGTACGACTGGACCCTCCAAACATGTGGATCCCTTTTTTAGGGTCTGAAAGCTGAAACCCTGATGTAAATCAAGGGTGGTGAACACCTTGTCTCACCCTGAAAGAGAAAAAAGGGGTTCGAATCCTAGGGTCTGGGGCTTCCAAACCTCGCGCTCCCCCCTAACGGTCTTTCTCTCTCATCACCCAGGTCACCGTGGTGTTGAGGTTCGCACGCACGAATCTAGGACCCTTGATGTGTCTCAGTGTGGCGCCATGACCCCTCAAAAGTGAGCTTGTGGGCATCATGTGGGGGATTCTTTTCACCGTGTTTCACGAGCTCATCTCATTTGTGAGGCCAACAATCAAAAACATCGACTTCAGCCGCTCGCCCCAAACGTGTCCGCTCTCCCTCCCACGCTCGCCAGAGGCACGCGCGCGTACCGTGCAACCGTGCCTCGAGGGGCTCGGACTTGGGCACCTCAGGATGTGGAGCTACTGATGGGAGCCTTTGGGCTGAGACATGCTAAGTAGATGTGGCTGTGAGTCGATGTGGCCGCCCCCCAACTGGAAGAACAGAACAACATGGCCGGCGAGATCGGCAAATATCAACCCGCATCAGGGTGCCCTGGGGGTTCTCACTTGGCACCTTTGCTCGCCTTTGGGAGAGCCCTGCCTAGCACACCTCCCATCGACCGTCCTTGGGGTCTTTGGTCTAGGTCCCAGTTTGGTCTAGCGCTTCGCCAGTGGATGAAGACGGCTAAGTAAAAGCCTGATATAACAGTTATAACAAGGCCGCTAAGGCTTTACCATGCAAATTCCGATCTGGAAAATCAAAACTCAAAACATCTCAAAACTGAATACCAAGAGCCGACCCTGCTTGGGCCGCCACCAAAGCCCAAAGCAAATCCTGCAAGGCCTGTCTGCACTAGACTAGAAGTGATGGTGCCAAGCAAAATACAAAGAGAAACCCTGCTCAATCGGTTTGAAACACATACGTCTTCCGAAAGTGCGAACTTCCATGTTCACAAAAAAAAGTGCGACGGTGTAGACGGTATAGATAGAATACACTATCTCTTTGAACTGGCAATGTCTTGCCAACTGGCCAGCCGAGCGTCCGTTGTTCGCGCTAGTATGGGCTGTGATTGGAAGCTCCGAGGCCCTAGAGATGTCCACGTCAAACGGGAAGTACAACGGGTAGTACAACGAAGCCAAACGAACAACGAAGCGCACTAAAACCAGCACAACATAGTAACACCACGCAAAAACAAATCAGAACGACACCAGGCGCAGAACGTAGTGATGAAGATCTTTTTTCTGCGAAGAAAGCTTCTACTGTAGTACCTAAGAAACACGAAGAAAAGCCAAACAACATGTTTAAAAACTAACATGAAAGCCATTCATCAATTAATAAAAACATATATGAAAACAACAACGTACTGCACCAAAATACTCCTGCTTAGGAACAGCAGCACGACCCACGCGGTGCTTCGTTTCAATCGTCTCCCCGCCTTGAAGCGATGCACCCGCGCGTCTGCCATCGCTGCCACGACCCGTTCCCGACCCCAGACCGACAGCAATTGATTCGTAGGAGTTGTCGCTACCACCTGCCCCCAGCAACTCCTACTGTGATAGAGTTGACTGCTACCAGTCGTCCTTTTCACGAGGTGCCTTAGATTTGGGAGCAAGTGCAATTCAACCCATATATTGAATATGATTGAATCCTTTGTCAAAAGGTTGATTCCTGGTATGCCGCTTCTTTGCTTTGTGTGGCTGCGGACAACGGCGCAAGTGGGGTCCACGTGATGGTCTAGACCTTGGCTCCTCCAACGGCGCACACTCGTAGCATGCGGAAGTCCGTGGAGGACCTCAGTAGATGAGGCAAATACGGGTATAACCCACGAAAGAACTGCCTAAACTCCAAGCAAAGGTTGAAGAACCCTATAGACTATCCCATAGAGGGGCCTATAAGGTCGTGAGAAGAGACTTGCATAAATGATTAGCTGTGCCCAGCTTCTTAAAAGGCTTTGACATATTGCTCCAGGAGCAGTGGCCGTTGTTTCGTGCATCTCAAGAGCTGCTCGTTCATGAGGACAGACATGACAGCAACAGGAGCAATGCCCTGGACAGTATGTATATATATATGTATAAATCAATGACCGGCTGCCTTAGAACCGCTTCTGCTAAGGGCTGTGTCTGTCAATACAGAAGTGGCCATTGTCACACCCCCTGCGCTGTGACAAGTCCGGCCCTTTTTCAGCCTCACCCACCTCCTCTCAGCATCTGCTCGCGCTTCGGAGGTCAGCCCTGACGCACTGCGGATCGGTGGGGATCGGTGGGGCATATGGCGTTAAGTCGTGCCATGAACCGCTCAAACCCTGAGGCCCTGAGACCATCCCCTGAGGCGCCAAATACATGACGCATCACGCATGAAACTGCTTGCTCAAGGTTCTGAGGGCCATTGGAGTGAGCCTACAGGCAAGCAAATCCATGTCCCCAGGCAAGCAATTCTGTCCGCCTTTTTGTCGATTCGTTTGTCGACGCATTTTGCACCTGTGCTTCTGCATGTGTTTGGTTGAAGGTCATGTTATAACCATGACACTATGAAGCCATACGCCATACATTTGCAAGTCTGAGATGAAACCAAAGAGCCATAGTGAGACAGCCTAGATACTAACCTGACAGAATTCATCAGACTGTTGTGAATTGAAACGTGATACAGTCTTGAGGGATTGCTTGGACATCCTACAGCTCAACCTTGGGACAGCGATTCCTGTAGAGGCGCAAATGACATCAAATTTGTGGCTCAGCTTGAGCACCTCTCTCTCCAACTTTGCAAGGTCGAAGTTTCGTGCAGGCCCCTTCAAGCGCCAAATGCCATCTTCAAACTCTTCAAGTGAAATTTCAGAATCTCCATCATCTAGCATCCAGAACAAACACGAGATATCGCGTGTATTGATTTCAAGTTGTTCTAGTCTGTTCTGAAGTTCGGGTCTCTGAACGAGCTCACTCAACTCAGCAAAGCTGATTCGGCCAGTGCCAGAAGAGTTTATGTCCTCAAAGAGCTCAATGAGAGACTCTCGGTAAGCATCTTGAGTTTTGGCCTTTTCTGCCTCAGCGTCTGCCTCTTCCTTTGCGTATAGCTCCATAGCAATTCTCACCAGCACAGCGGCGATGATTTCCAGGAATGCAAAGCCCAGGAAATATTTGTAGGCCGCCAAAAAAATGGATACGGGAGCACCAAATACACCATTCAGAAGATACTCAGTGTCCACGTCCACCCCGTCCATGGCGCCCCACATGATCTCCAAGAGGGCCCAAAGCCCATCGCCAAACAATCTCTCTGAGACCATTTCGCCAAACTGATCCATTTCCGACGTGATAAGGCCGAGCAATAGGAGAGCTCCACTGACGGTCGCAAAGCGAAGCACGAGCCATGCCCAACAAAGTGTACGAAACCCTGCCGCAAGACCCTTGAGCAACATCTGGAGCGAAGCGAGATGCTCCACCCGCTTCGATGTCACCAATACACTCGCCGGGCGAACGAATTTCAGGATGCACAGTGGGTACAAGACTCGTACAAACCGCAGTTTTCGATCTTGCAGGATTATAGGCAGGACGTCAAGCAGCAGCTCTACCCAGGCACTAAATGCCAGTAAAACATCCAGCCAGCCAACCCAAGATTTCAGAACTGACCATGCCTGGCGCCTGAAGCGAAGGAATACTTGCCAAGTCCATAAAACTGCATATATTCCTGCGATGACCACCCACAAGTGATGCAACAAAGGATATACCGGCACAAAACGATGTCCATCAAGCGTTTTTTCAGATTCTTGATCCTTTGTAAAAAGGAAGTCATCCTGCATGCGCACTGCTACAAAAATAAAATTGGAGACAGTGACCAAGAGCCATCCCAGCTCGAAGCACCAACTGAAGCTCGAAGCACCAACTGAAGTTTCGGGAACAGGTACAGAGATCTCAATAATGTTGCTTGTCCGCACATATTGATGCTCATCCACACTGTTTTCAGCTGGTGGTGGTACTGATAATAGCTCTTCCTCTCGGCCAACTGTCTTGAGTGGTTGTGACCTTGGTCCGGTGGCACGAACCACCACACGGAAATCTGTTTCCTGGCACTACTTGTGGTTGAAAAGCATGGAAACCACGACCACAGGAGGTTGGGATTATCTTTGGTGAGGGTGCCTCAACAACGGTCTCTTCTCTTTCTACTTTGCAATGCAATGGAGCTCCCTTCGCCTTCACCCAAACAAAAACGATGCCTTCTCCACTCTGGTCTGCTGCCTGTATAGGCTGGTTGTCCCACCTGTGGGCGGTGATTCAACTGAGGTCCGGACGCAGGACACATTTCTGCCCGTGTTGCTACTTGGCGTGGTAGCTTGCACGTCAAATTGGCACGCTTCTGGACCTCTTCTGAATGCTCAGCTTGCTCAGCTTTCAGCTGTTTCAGCAATGATTGGAACCTCGAAACATGGTATTCCATCTGGTCTTCATGCGCAGCTTCCAACTGCTTCAGAACTGACCGGAACCTCGATTCATGATCCATCGGGTCCATGCAATCCATCGACACGGATCTGCGTGCTCGCATGCTTTTCAAGATTTGCTTCAGTGTTTTGTGATGCTTAATGTTGAGACATATGAACCCCTCTAGCTTGCTGTGTTCTTGATGCTTTAATAAAAATATATGTGAAAATAGTTTGAATCATTGAGCCTCAATCAACTAGTTTTCTCTTTCAAACCATGGGCTCACATGGAGGCTCTTTGCTGCAGCATGATCTCGCACATCTCTGACGGCTCCTGATGTCTGCATAGACAAGACGTACAGTAAATACTGTTTGCCTTCATGGCTCACTACCAATCTCAAATATTCTCAAATTACGTAATGTCAAATTGATGTTTCACTAGCAGCACTGACCGACACCGCTGCGAACTCTTTGTCCCTGATTTGTCAGGGATGAATATAGCAGGTCTTCAACATGACGATTCGTCACCTGTAACAGCTGCCTCCTCTTCACGTCTCCAGAAATCGCTTCATCCCGTGCTTCCCGTCGTTCGACATCTAGCCTGAGGCCCGGTGAGGCACTGGCCCATATCTATCCGGTTTTTGCAGGGGCCGGGTGCAATCAAACACCGGTCCCGATGGAATCCAAGGAATCCAATAGATGCTTTCTTGAAAACACGGCTTGTTGAGAGGGCCGTGCAGAAGACCGGCGAAAACACGCATTCATTGTTTGGCACGTGCAAAACAAACCAAACGATACGAGAAACGGTCCAGGAACACGCCCTGAGCCCTGAGGATGGACAAAGCCCTGAAAAAAGAACCGGAGCCACTCATGTCCATGTCACCCGCTCTGATAGAACAGCGGTTCCGTTGCCATCCGTTGCGCAACCGGCCACCCATCATTCGACGTAGTCATGCTGCTTGGATGGAAAAAAACAGATGTTGCTTTGCATAGATCTTGCGATATCTTGCGTCTCCAACTATCCTGTTAAAAGGTGTTTCTTTGAATTAAAGGGCGCCAACTAAAATGCACCAATGGTGCACGCTTGGGGGTCCATTGACACAGCACCCTGCGGCGCTGCCTGATTCTTCAGCGTCCACGCGGCTCGCCACGCGGCTCGCCACGCGGCTCGCCACGCGGCTCGCCACGCGGCTCGTGGCGTCCGTGGAGGTTCGGATGCCAGGCCTGGAGGGCGCTCCGCGGCTCTGCGGGTGTCCACCCGTCCAAAAAGGTCGTCCATGTCAAAGGATTCTGGGTTGTTGTGTCTGCCTATTGGTATATATTATTGCGATTATTGTTGTGTCTGCCTATTG
>CAXAMN010024361.1:1908282-1938310 GCA_963970005.1 Durusdinium trenchii | reverse complement strand
TGCCTATTGGTATATATTATTGCGATTATTGTTGTGTCTGCCTATTGTTGTGTCTGCCTATTGGTCTATAACGTATATATATAATGATATAATATTATGCAAGATGGTAATGACATGCTAGGTGCCTTGCACTGGGACAGTCCACGGTGATGTTTAAGTTGGACAGTTGCTGGGACTGGCTAACCGGGTGGCCGAGGGTTGTTACATTGTTGCTGCGACTCCACTGAACCCATGGCCTCTAGGCCTTTTTGGGAGAATCAATCCCTTTGCATCTGTAGATAATACAGAATGATACAAATAGATTGGGACAATTAGGTCTATCATGGTCTATCCTCTATGCCATTACCACTAATAGTGGATGATGGTGGTTAGTAAAGGCCCTGTTCCAAGATTGTGATCATTGTTTACTGACTGTTACAGGCCGTCTTGACAGACCCAACAAATAGACCATCCTAAAACCATGATCCTGCACAGCCAACGTTCGAGTCGACACGCTGTTGGTCTGTCATTCGCTCTTCGGTCCTGGGGAATGCGGCATCAGGCTCTGGGCACACGGTGGTGATGCATGATTCTATCACAAACGAAAAGCCGCGAAAAGCGGTCACCAAACGTGCTTTTCATGCCCTGCCCTGCTGTGTGCCACCGCCCTGCTGCGCCGGACCACGATCCAAAAGCGAAAGAACCACCTCTTGCGGTGCCTCTTTGGGCAAGCGTTGCCGCAGGAACTCACGCTGAGCATCGGGAGACTCCAGCTGAAACCACTCGAAGTGTGGGATGACGATCACCTGGAAGCCCATGGCCTTGGGCGGATAGTGTACGCCCACCGCCGAGCCCCGGAGCGAGGGGCTCGCACAGAGATCGGGGGATCGCCAGAGTGGTTTGAAGGTTCGGGACGTTCTAACCAAACCACGACGAACACATCACACGGTGGAAGTGGATGGCATGGTCCCGAAATGAAGACGACTTTCCTTTACAAACAGGGGATTTTCATACCCGTTCATATTCCATAGGAGGGGTCGTGCACCCCATTCTATAGCTACAATCTCTGGGGCATGCAGAAAACACTATAGAATGATCGGTCTTCACACCAAAACACTACAAAATGACAAGGCATCGATAATAAAAAAAAAATACTACAAAATGAAGTGCCATGCAGTTTCACAAAAGCAATGAACTGATACATAGCGGACAAAATCATGTTAGGATGATCATGACTGTCTACTACAAAATGAGAAGCCAAGAAAAATGTATAGATTTCTTAGACAAAGATGCTCACCACAAAATGCTTCCCCTACTCTTGTTGAATCACTACAGATTGTGTTCACACAACCCTACACATACTTAACATACTTGACTAATCAGGAAGAATAAAAATCTCTGCAAAATGACTGTTCTTCTGGCCCAAACCAAAAAATAAAAAACTATATCATCTCTCCAAACCATTGATTTACTACAAAATGACAGTGTTTCGGGGGGTCTCCAGGGGACCCCCTCTATACAGAATTTACTTTTTATAGTGGCCTCGAGGTCACCCATTTTGTAGGGGAAATGTTCACGGGTATGGATTTTCCAATTCCATGTGACGTGTTCGTCAGAGTGTAAAAATCATGGTGTGAGATCCTTCAAAGGATCTCGATGTGAAGATCGTCGAGAAACTGCTGGCGTCGACTAAATTGAAACAAACACGGTCCACTGTCACTTCGACTTGTGGATGTGACATGATTTGACCATGTCTGACAGATCATGAACACATGAACACCAAACAAATCCGGGGGACGCTGTGGGTCACCAGGAAAAATACCCTGGACCTACCTACGATAATAACCTTGGTCTTTCACCTCGCTCCGCCTGGGCCCTTTGATCCGTCGTCCCGCCGTGACCCGGTCGAGACGTCGCGGAGTTCAGGGCGGCCTGGAGCATCTCCTGGCGCCGTCGCGCCAGGGCCGTGAGATGCGAGGAGCGCAGATAGTATTGCCACGCAGGCGCGGCTTCCACGATGCCTCGAGGGTGAGAGACATACGTGAGACTGGCAGGCCAGGCCCCTGGCAGAAGGCCCCCGGCAGGTCGGCCGAATCCCAATGTAATGTCTGTAGGATTCGCAAGAATGGATACGATTTCCCCGCACACGCGGGTAACAAGGGATCCCATCAAGCGGCGTAAATCGATGGCGGTCGTGCGTTCGTCTGACGCACTTTTGTGAGCACATGGCACCAGCAATCGTCCACAGGAGTTGGTGGCGTTTGTCGTTTTGACTCCTGGCGGAATCAAAAGAATGAGAGGGACGTGGTAATCACTATGCCCGGTCCTGACTTTAATCAGTCTAGGGGCCCGGGGGCTTGCGCATCGTAGTGAGCGAGCGGAGGTGAAAATCATTGTGATGGTTTGCTTCGCTGGTGAGTGCTGGTGAGGGATACCCTGGCCTTCCAAGACCCTGAAACAAATGGTTGACCTTGTTTTGTCATGCAAAATACCCTTTGTGAAACACTGGTTACTTGGTAAGGCTAAAATGTTAAATCAATGGCGGTTGGAATCCTAGGACATCATGGTCTTCAACATCCCAGGACTTGGGATGACCAACATCATCGCGGCAACTTCTGAGGTTGGGGGAAGCCCTTAGATTGATAGCTCCGTTCTGTCACCCCAATCAACCGTTTCCTCTAAAAGCACGCAAAAGACAAAAAGCAAAGGAACATGGACCCTATGGACCAAGCGATCAGGATCCCCAACCGATCAGTCCAAAGGACACATCTCAGCCAGGTGAATATCCAGCACCATGGGCCCTGCTGAGAGCTTGTTCCGATGCTGAAGGCCCATAGAGCTCAGCATGCGGCTCACCTCCTGCCAAGATGGTCAGTTCTTGGGGTTTGCCTCTGGAACCTCAGTGCTACAAGGGCCATCTCTGTGAAGAATCCCCTGGTTGAGCCCTTCTGCAGGTCCCCCCCAAAAAAGAATCAGGGCATATAATGTAGGGATCCAAATACCCTATCAGAAGGTACTTGGACCCTCCTGGCACTTATACATAACAGTCTCCAATCACCTTCTCAGAGCTACGTGAATCACTAGGGAAAAACTTCCGGAGACCTAGAAATGGGCATGCTACGGGAATCTCCAGGAGCCCCCCAACCATGGCCTAGAAAACCAGTTGACCAGGAGACCCATTCCCCCTCCTGATGAAGCTCCGAGTTGAAGCGCTGCCGATCGAACTGCCGGACCAGCTCGGTCGCGGGCAAGTCATCGTCGTCGGAGTGAGAGTCCTGCTGTCGGACCAAATGAATGGGACTGGAAGGGTTACAACGCGTTACAACCACATGGATGGGTGATCAATGAGCGAAGTGTATGTAACTTTACATGGATGGTCTGGGTATGTCTGGGTAAGTAGAATGTTGGAGATATTTACGGGAGTGGAGTTCGTCCTACTTCCCCCCTCACTTCCTTCAAGGTCCGAGTCCCAACCTCCAGACTCCCCAAGAAAAGCACCATAAAAGGAGGAAGAAAAAGCATCCAAGTTGGGAATCAATCAAAAGACACATCATGCCGCCTGGCCTAGGAGAAACCGTTCTCTCATGCTGCGCCTTGCCGCCTTTTCCCATGCTGCGTTTTTGTGTTTCTCCCGGCGTTGAACTTACCGGTGGTGAGTGCTTAAGGCATCTTAAGGCAATATGTTGAGGTGTTCTAGGCCTTCAAGAGCCACCTGTAATTCCCAACCTGAAACTGGATTCGTTTATAGCCCTCTTTTGAGTGTCTTCGGCCTATCGACCTTGCCACCGAACATCCCGGGTCCAAACGCGCAGAATCCGTGAACATCCCGGAAGGTGGAGGAGGTTCCCAGCTAGCTTGTCCGTTGTGCAAACACTCCATGGGACTGATAGGTATATTTATAACAGTAGCTACCAGTACTTGGGGTGGTTGAAAAGCTCAACTGTAGGCATACATTGGGTCTATCCTAAACAGTGGATGATGATGGTTAGTAAAGGCCTTTTCGAAAATAGTGATAATTGTTTACTGACTGTTACAGGTAATAGGCCAGACCCTAGGCATACATCACACATTATGGAGGTCTGGGTTCTCATTCTGCGACACCAAGCGACCATGACATGGCCCAACATCTTGGACGAGATCGACACGCAGGACGTATCAGGACCAGCCATTGGGTATATTCCATTCCCTGTAACAGTGGATGATGGTTAGGTTGTAGGCCGACATAACAGTGAATTGTTTACCGACTGGTCATGGGACACACCCAACCATCCAATTTCCTCCAATTTGGACCGCAAACACTAATTTCGTCCGGAGGTGGAGCCCCAAACACCATCAACTCGATGGGGTCCTCTCGGCTGGCATTGGCTGCTTCCCGGATCTCTTCCAGAAAAAGCCTCACCTGAGGGTGTGACGAAGGAAAACACCAAAGCTACCCCATCAGACAACAAAAAAAAACAACCATCCTGTGCCAATCAGTTGGGCAATGGAAAGGCTGCCAGTCCCAGTCTAGTATAGGCGAGGGTCCTGCGTCGGGAGATGAAATTGGATGAATCAGTTCGCTTCAATTTGTGGTGAAACTGCCCATGTGATTTGGTCGGAGTGCTGCAGGATGTCCAACTTGGGCTCAGGGCTGTGAAAAGCTACTTGAGAGGAGGGAGACACGAAAGGTAGGACAGCGGGAAGAGAAGAGAACGCGAGAGGCAGGAACAAAAATGCAACGTTCGACATGGTGATTTATCCCCTCGGAGGCGACCTTTCGTAAATATAATTTCATATATGCACTCTAAATGTTGAAACATATGCTCTCGAAATGTTCAGAAAGATTCTTAGGAAAACAAACTTGCCCCATGGCTCAGATCATCGGTGAGCATTGAATCGGAACATCATAGGATTTGAACTATCCTGAAACCATAAGAGGCTCACGAAGACGTTCCAGGAGAGAATTGACGTGCTTCACAAAACAAACTCTAGGTATGTATCCCTTCGGGGAAGACCTTTCGTGATTAGAATTTCATATGCACTCTTTCTGAATGTTCAAGAGGGTTTCAACTATCCTGAAATCATGAGAGGCTCACGAAGAAGTTCTCCAGGAGAGAATTGATTTTGTCGGGGGGAGGGGGGGGGTCTGTATTGAGAAATCAATTCCAAGGGGGGGGGGGTGAATTGAGCAATCAATTTCGACCCGGAAGAGCCGACACTTGCTTCGCAAGACAAACTCAAGGTATCCCCTAAAGGGCTACCTTTCGTGATTTGGAGCTCTTTGAGAACACTCACCACTTTTGGCGCCGGTTTCATCTGTCCCATTCGCTGCTGAAATGCAGACCGGCCGGGCCTCCTCGGACAAGGAGTTCCACAAGTTGGGGTACAACAAGTGCACATGCAACTCCACCATTTGCAAATGCCGAGAATACCTGGGGCGGAGAATACATGGAGCATACATGGAGCAAAGTACAGCAAAGCACCTGAAAGAAACCAATTTCTACCCCACAAATATCACAGAATCATAGGTGCAGAAAAAACCCCAAGGATCGAGGAATCGACTGGTGTGACTGACTAGTCAGAAAAAATGTGGGAATTGTTTGTTCGTCCAGTAAAGTTTGACTGTCCGTTGGGGGGAAGGAGTTCTCCCACGTCCTCCCCCCAAAAGAAATCCTAAACACTCCATGTATGCTATATTTACATACATTGACCCCTTTTCAACCACCCGAACTGATTGGCAGTCCTATGGCAGTCCCATGGTGTAATACATGGAGTGTCTGGGAATTAAAACACACAACAACAAGTCGTGTGCGTGACCGGCACGTCACGTGGCACGTCACGACGTTGTCGAACGGTCTTCAGGATCGATGGCCCAAGCAGCACGAGATGGTGTCGATCCTCCAAACACCGCTGCAGGTAGCTCCGCATCGCCTCACCTGCGAGTGTCGCCACGGCCACGGCTGGCAAAAGTGAAAATGGAGGGACACAGTAAGTACCAGACACTAGTGGTACCAGTAAGTACGGGTATTAACGAAGGTCTGACATTCGGACACCGATGAGAAGCGGTCACAAGTGCGGGGGGTATGATGAAGATGCATGAAGATGCATGAAGTAGAATCAGGATTCTATGCCCAGCTTTGAATCCCTTATGTATTTATGCGGTGGCAAGCCGTGGGTTCAGGACAACAACGAGTCAACGCAATGCTGATAGGCGAGTGGCCCGTATTATAGCCCAAACACTCCATTGACCCCTTTTCAACCACCCCAACTGATCGGCAGTCCGGCAGTCATAGACATGTCGTGTCTGACTCATACCATGCGTTCCGACTCCTTGAAGTGATGTCGAGTTGCCTCCCAAGCCTGGAACAGTCTCTTGAAATCTTAGTGTTCATCTTTCTAGACCTCTAGAACTCCAGGCTTCTAGATCTCTTTGGATTTCAAGGCCTCTAGATCTCTCTCAATCTCAAGACCTTTAGACTTTAGACCTCTCAAACTCTGGATCTCTCTGGATCTCAAGAACCCTTGTCCTGTAGACCTCCAAAGCTCTTGATCTCTCGATCTAAAATCTCTACACCTCCAGACCTCTAGGCCTCTGGGACTCTAGATTTTTGTGGATCTCTCGACGATGTAGATCTTTCTCTAGACTTCTAGACCTCTCTGGATTTCACGGCCGCATCTTTATAGAACTCGACTCTGATACCTAAGCCTAGGCCGCCTAGGCCTTTAGACGTTTCGAGATGCTAGATCTCTGTAGACATCTAGAACTGGATCTCAAGACCTCTAGAGGTCTAGACCGTCTAGACCTCTCAAGTCTAGATCTCTGCACCATGAAACCTGTACTAGGTTTCTATGCCTCTCTTGATATCTCTGGATCTCAAGACCTGCCCTGGATCTCCAAATCTCATCTTTCTGGATCTCAAAACCAGACCTCTAGACCTCTGGATCTCTCGACCTCTATATATATATATATCCAGATCTCTCTTGAGCCCAATACGTCTAGATGCCTAGACCTTCTGCTTCTACACCTCTAGACCTTGAAGCTCTAGACCTCGTTTGGGCCACACTGTTTGGGGTCTCTTGCCGGGATCATCTTCGCGGGTATTGGGATTTATGTCTTCATCAGAAACTCGATGCGGTTCTTTACATGTTCTTTTTTCACATGTACAGTATCCATCCATCCGGAACCACAGAAAAACGGAGGGTTTGGACCTTCGGACATCAAAACTACCCAGAAGTGATCAACATTCCCTATTTTCATCCAAACACAGGAGTATGTGAATAGTACATGATTGGATTGTCAGGGATGGTTTTTCTTGCACCACATCCAACTTCCACGCCCGCAGCGGTGAAGACTCACCGACATCACCACTGACCACTCCTTCGTCCAGGAGCTCCATGACGGCGATGGCCTAGCGGTGAAGACTCCGAGGGGCCTGGGGGTAGGTTTGAGGGGTCTAAGCATGAAGCATCTGAAGCATGGTCTAAGCACCGTCCTCCACCAATAAAAAGGAATAAAAAGGAAATGGTTGGGGCCCGCCCTAGGGCCCTAGGGTATAAAGGGTAAACAGGCGATGGCTTCGTGTCGGAATGTTTCGCGAGGCGACCAAAGTAGTGCTTGAGAATTGCTTTAGACTCTCGTTTTCTTGCTGTGTTTTTGTGTGGGGGTTGCTGGGGGTTGCTTGGGGGTTGCTTGGTATGTGTTGAATGTCATCTAAAATTGCCGTGGAAACATCAACTCTCCTGAACATTGTGACTCAAAATGTACTAATGGTCAGAACACAACTGTACATGTGATTACATGTGCAGCTTGTAAGCGACTGCACATCAAATACGTGTGCATCACATCACCAAGATGTCATAGTAACCGGAACTTGGTATGTTGAGTGGCATCACCAACACGGCACTGGGGAGCAGTGCGAAATGAAGCCATTGGCAATGCTGTTGCCGGGTACAGTGCAAATCGGTGCAAATGAGAAGGACACATGCTTTTGTCCTCATCTTGAGCCCTTTGCCACCTGGAGCCGATTGGAAAAAGCAAAAAAGACTTAACCAAAGACTCCATTGCGACTGGAATATGTTCATACTTTGGGGTGGTTGAACAGAGGTGTATGATGGTGTATGTATGCCATGCATGGAATGTGCATGGAATATGTCTGGCTCATTGATCAAATTCTCACCTTCACGCGTCCTGCGCGTCCTTTCCGCTCCGTCGCGCGGAGCCTTGAGGCGCAACAAGTTCTGAGGCGACATGGTGGAGAGCCAGGTGAACAATGTCATCTTCAATGGCTTCGCCCAAAGCTCCTCCCGACTGGATGGACTTGGCCCGGGTTTGCACGACATTATATGGGGCAAGAAGTCATGTGGCGACACAAGAAGTTCGTTAACGAGCCGTGGTTGTGGGTCAAAACCAGGATACCTTGGTGCCTTAGTTGACCTGACTGGGAGGTCAATCAAGCTACATGGTGGATCAGTGTGTCAGGTTTTGACCCATCCCCATGTTGGTTGGGTGGAGAATACACCATGCCACACGGAAGAAATGTGCATTAAACAGTTGTATCTGTTTCTGCGATGACGACCTCATTCCGCGGTGAAGAGCGCGCATCGACGACTGTGCGTTCTTCCCTTCTGTTTTCTCGGGAAGACGGCACCGCACGGGTCCCACGTCCCACGTCCAACCCACGTTGCGGTGGCCACGTCCTGGGACAGGTCCAACTTGGCCACCGCATTCGCGCTCTTCACCTCGGGCGCCCGCCCCATTCGGGCGGAGGTCTCGTCCAAAGGCAGGACCGACCCAACGGGACCCACGGACGAAGTACGACCGGACCGGTCGCTGGCGCACAAGAGCCGGTCGTGGTGTGAGCCAGTCGTGGTCAATGTATCACACATGGAGGGGTAGGGAGGTTTACCACAAGGAGGGGTAGGGGTTCGTGATCTTGAAAGATCGAGTTATGCCCCCCTCCCCTGACTTCCGGATCCAACGGTCAAACCGGGAGACTCTTCGGACTTCGTCCACCGAAGCCATCAGGGCCCATCCGACCGAGCCGGGGCGCGGAGGGGCGCGAGAGAGCCCGCCCAGTCGACTGCATCAGTCGATGATTTGGAGCGAAAACCAATTGGTTCACCAGGCTTTTCTGGATGCTTTTGGGTGCAGCCCACGTCTTCGGTCCCTGCGGCCCTTCGAATTCCCTGCGGTCTGAGGGGCAAAGGTCTTCTCCACCAAGGAGCGCCAAGCGAGACTCAAGTGCCGCAGCACGCGACCCGCCTGACGCGACACCGGAATCGCGACCCACGGGTCCGAAAACACCGGGTCGCGACCCGGCCGGGGTTGGGCCCCAAACAGAAAGCCCATGGTTCTTCCGGAAATTCAGATTCGGCTAGATCAATCTCTAGGGCTCCAACTACGAAAGTACTTGGTACTTGGAGCCCTAGGGCCATACGTTGTCCTTTAGGAGGGCGGGACCTTCAACCATCAGTTAAACTATATATTATGCTGACCTTCCAGCTGTTCATTCTTTAGGAGCACAGTCCAAAGTCCTTGTGAGGGAGCCCTCGGGGTGTGCACACCCCTCACTAGAAACCTAAGTCATCAAACTGATAGGCCCTCTGGCCAATCGCATCAAAGCCTTGTCTGACGCTTTTGGCTCTCAAGTTTCAACTTAAGCTTCGGGACCGATCAATCCATCACAGCAGGCTTGAACCGGTGCTGTGCAGGCCGAGTAAGCCTCCAAACCTTGACCTTTGAGCAATTCGGCCAAGGATAGAAAGTAGAAAAGGCATCCTCTGCAAATCAATCAACCCTGGCCCAGGATCACCTAGTTTTCCAAGCATGGCACTTGCGCCGTGGTGCTTGAAGATTTGTGTGAAACCTCGCTGAGACACCAGCAACCATAGGACTGTTGAGTCAAACAGCATCCTCTTCGGGTTGTGGTGGCTGCTTGAGCAACTCAGCAGATGTCCCAGTCTTTCCCGTCCAGCTTGCATTTTGCAAACCTGGGGGAGATCGATGGACCAGTCTCCCAGAAATCGGAGGTCTGTCATTAACAGCCAGGGAATCAGAACGGACGGGTGCATTCGGAAAACACATGTGCCTGTAAGTGGAAGCAAGGAGAGCTCTATAGTGTTGAGGGTAGAAGACCTGATGCATATACCAAAGAGAAACTAGGAAATGTTCTACAATTACCACGGCCGGGTCATGATTTATCCTTGCGGCTGTGCAGGAGATCGTTCAACATCTTTCAATAACAGTTAAAGCTCCCCCCAACAATCATGAACGGAAGTGTCTACCAGGCAATTTCGTGCATTGCACCTCTGGGGTTCATCCCTGCGGAAGGAGATCGCAAGCGACTAAATGTACATGGCGGAGTAGGGGGCTACGTTGAGCCGCCTGATTTGATGTCTCACAGCTGACGGATCCAGGCTGGAAATCTCAGCCGTTCCGTCAGCTTTTTTCCGGCATCGCCAGAGGACAGTTGCGGCATGGTGAAGTCTCATTATGAACCTTTTGGACAAGTGCACAAGAAAGGGGGTCTGCAACAGCACTTGTTGTAACCTGCATCTGTCTTTCGCAACATCCCAAAACATCTGCGTTCTTTTTTGAACACCTGTGCTTTGGTGTGGTTCAGCCCATCAAGACATGCCACAAGGAAGAACTGCATGTTGGTGCTCAGGCAACTCTCCGGCTCACATGTCCTGGGCATGAGATCTCAAAATAACTAGCACTAGCACAAATGAACAACCTCCCAAAAGTCCCTGAGCAAAGCAATCGACTATACTAACTTATATAATACAGTAACCAAATAAGCCTGGCCTAGCTTGGCAAATCCAATCCAGCATGCTGAGATGGTAGAATGATTGTAGAGACTGATCCAAACCCACCCTGAACACCCTTCAAGACCTGAACCTATCGCTGCACCCTTCGTCTCTCCCCCGGATCGTCTAACATCACCCGCGCTCCCAGGGCGCCCGGGCCGGGTGCCCCACCACGCCGGGGAAGAGCGAGATCGGAGAACTCACCACCGCCTGACGGGGGACGTTCCCGCGAGAAGGCAATTCAGCGGCAGAAGGGGGGTGTACAAGTAAAATGGGGTGAGCGAGACTGGTTGGGGTGGGCAAAAATAGTGGTCAATGGGTGTGTACATTATATTTGCATGTACCGTATCTAGAAATTGGATGAACTTGGTGGCACCAAGGACTCAAGGACTGGTAACAGTTTACATGTATTTCCAGGATTGGAGTCCGCAAGCCCGACACCAAGAGCGTCGGGCGCGTTGGGCGCGAGGGGTCTCCACTGAAGGCTGAGTCATTGGCATCCCAGGTACAGTACCAAATGCTACTATAGGTGCAAAGGTCGAAGCACCAATGACCTGAAACCACCAACCATTGAGGAATTGACAGGTCGGCCCTGGACCATGCGCCGGGAGGCCAAAGGATTGGGCTGCGCCATCCTCTGGTTCGCAGTGACGGAATGCACCTCAGTCCCGCAGGCTGTTCTGGTGTTTGATTACACACGACTGACCCCCAAAGGGGTCCCTGCAAAGAGAAGTCAGGATGTCCAAAGTCCAACGTTCGAGCTTCAAGTTGTTGGAGATTGCTACGTATATGCATGTATACATCTATTCAACTATCTATTCATATTATATATAGATAGATAATTGTATATAGTATGTACATGAAGGAGTTCCACCTGCTTTGAGTTTACTGGGGATTCGCTGAAAATCATCTACAATCCCAAAACGCCTGAGGGAAACAGTTCTCCTGTTGGAAGATGATCATGTTCATTTGTCCCTAGGGCTGGGCTCGAGGGCAAAGAAATGCACTCACTGAGTCATCGGTATGACCGGCCGTTTGGGTACACCCCCCGGTCACCCCAATTGGGAAGAAAGGAGCAACAGCCCCTTTCTAAGCGGCTGTTGGGTCAACGACCGAGGCGCGTATGCCTGCAGGTTGGCACGGTAGTCGCTCCTCGATCCGTGTCGAGCGGAGCGACTCGCGGAGTTGGCCAGGGGGCTGTTGATTGAAAAGGTGTCTTTTTGGGGTGGATAACTTCCCCACACACTCCATGTATGGAATATTTGCCGAGAAACTTCACCTCTCAAACCACCCCATGTCATGTAAATGTAAATATGCCATCAAATGCCATCCACTGAGTGTGTGGTTGATTGCAGTCCCAACACAGGTCAAACCCTGAGCCTGGTGAACCCGGGACCGCCGGGACAGCCGCCCGGACCGGAGGTGATCGGTGAGGAGATCGGTGACCAACTCGACCATTCTCCGATGGCGGTGGCTGGGAGGCGCTTAAATCAGTTGAAGGGGGTGGGGGTCGCAGGGGGTCCACAGATGTATTGCAGGAAGCTTAAATCTGTTGAACCACATGAGACGCCAGAAGCACATGTGCAACATCTCTTCCGCAACTTAATGTTGAAGCGTGGAGAATTGCTTCCTTCAGTACGGGGTGAGCTAGCAGCCTGACCCTTACTCCAAAACTCCTTACCAAACCACACTGAAAGGAATATATCATGTCCACTTTGAATCAACAAACCAATACCCACTCCTGTATAAAGAAAGCTACAGTATGCTACAGTAAACAATTCCCAAATGATTTAAAAACTACCGCAAATAAAGCTGAACGTAGCCCCCCTCCATCTTTGCTTATCTCCATTGTGTGCTTGGGATTGAATCATTGTCATATTCATTGTTAATTGCCTGGCCTGCCACTGGAAATTGCAGGAATTTGCTCTTTGGTTCCTTCTTGAATATGTTATTCATTTCAAAACCTCGACCAAAACCCAAAACCTTCTGACAAGGAAAGGGTACCCCATGAAACCACCATACTAAATGCTGGCTGCAAAAAAAGAATCTATTAGCATCTATTAGCTTTATTTAGTGTTGGGCCGTTCTTTTCTTTACTAGACTAGATCTTCGGTTCCTTCTGAATTCCTTTCATCTCAATTCCAGGAATCTCGAATCTCCTCACAATACTCATCCCCTTTCATATCCGTTCCAGGAAAAATCCTCTCCACTTACAAATCCCTTTCATCATTTGCAGGAATGTCTCCAGGATTGGGGAATTGGATGGAATTGGGGGGTTAAGACTATTTAGGGGCATTGGGGGGGGCGGAGTCCGCTGTTGATTTTAAAAGCGGTCCATTAACCTGAACCAACTACCAGCTTGGCGCGTCCCATCCAAACTAAACTGCAAGACTCCACCGGAACACGCGGCGCGTGTACACGCCCCTCCCACCTCCACAGCGCAGTGGGAGGGCCTCCTACGTAGTTGTAGTGCACCTGGAGGCGCGCAAGCGCTGTGCAGGAAGGGCTCTCAAAACCCCGTCTGTAAGACTCTAAGACCATCTAAGACCAGGCGAGAGATGCAGTGTGCGACTGCCTAAAAACAAGCCCAGAGGGCACTAAACAGAGTCCAAAGGTATGGGTGTGCTAATAGAGAGCGCAGCCCTGGCCCCGTGGGGTTTCAGTTGATGTGTCCCTTCACCAAGAGAAACCAAGGGGGTCTCCATATTCTAAGACACACCCACACGTTCGTCACATAAAACGAAATCATTAGGGCCGTCTCTAAAATAAAAACACCAGCACTCCAAATGCTGAACCCGACCAGCAATCCAAAGCAGCACACCACAACGACTTTTGCCTTACCAAACACTCCATGTCATGGAAAAAAACCATGCCTACATTGACTCCTTTTCAACCACTCCAACTGATCGCCCAATATTCCGGTCCCATGACATGTTTGGGTTGGAAACATTGACGTGCGGAGGAAACGGTCGACGTCGGCCCACCTCCGAGATGGGTGGCCTTGGAGAGTTGGCTGAATTTGCGGCGATGAGTCGGTCGAGCGGGCGTTGTCTCTGTATGAGAGGTATTGAGAAGCTCCAAAATGTGAGTTTCTTAATTGTTAAGTATTATTGTGCTAATTACACATCATATATCAACATATACAATCATATACATACCAGTATATATATATATATAAAATATTCATATACAATCATATATACTGAAAAACAAATATCCCTCCAACAGGTCTCCTCTGGAGGCTTTTGCTGGACTTACAAGTCGCAGGTGGTGACCTGCGAAGTCAGGTGTGACACCACCCTTACACATGAGCATCTTCTTCCCCAACCAAAGCAAGGTGGCGCATGTCTTCCTTGACATGTAGCCTAGGATCGACTCTTGACACACGGATCGCGGTTGTAGACTCTCCGTTTGAATCAAACCCCACGTTGGAATTGCAAAACCATGCAAAACCTCTTAATATATGGGGGGGTTACTAATCAAGAGTCTACTTTTGTTCAGGTACCTGAAAAAATCAGCCAAGCTTTGTGACATTTTGTGACACTCTTCAGTCGGTCATCGAACTAGTCACCAACGAGATCCCCATGGCACCCCAGAAAAGGCATGGGTGCGGCTCGACATGCAAATAACCCGTGATATCGCATCAGTCGGGCAGAAGGTGATTGTCCTGTTCGACCAAAGAATGGTTAAACAAAAAAACATAAAAGATCATAAAAGCAATACACATACCCCCAAAAAATACGGACCCTCACAAAGAGTCTTGATGCTCCAAACCCCTGCGAACCATGGATTGTTTGGGGATGTTTGGGGTAATTATCCGGGTAATTAATGAATGAAACACGTTTCTCTCCATATCAATGTCCACTCCACAGGACGATCTAAAAATTTCAGATCTCCTCATGATATATCATCCCAAGAAGTTCAAAAAATCTGTCCTGGCACTTTCGACCCACTGACACCGACGTCCGCCACCGAGGCGCTTCATGGGCGCCGTCAGCGGCCCCGTGTGCAGCTCGGAGCGGCGGCCCGCCTGGGTGGACGCCGGGCCTCGCGGCCTCTCGGTACGGGCTGGATCGGGCTGGTCTCGACACCGGCTGGACATCGTAAAGAATGTAAAGAAGAAAAGCAATACCTTTGGGAGATTGGACAAAAATTGAAAAAACACTGATCGAACGAGCAAAACACTAATAGAACGAGCTGGCTGGCCTCCGCTTTGGCGCAGGTGTCGAAGGGTGTCGGACTGTTCATGACTGCGAACAGCAGGTTACTGTCCCTAGGCCTCCAGTCGTACCTTCTGAGAAGGTGGGACTGGGGTGGGTGCCAGGAGGGTCCAGTCATACCGAACCTGAGGAGGTACGACTGGAGGTGTGGGGTGTCAACGGAAAGACCCAGGGCATGCCGTCACATCCCCCTTTCACGAAAGTGGAGAAATGACAAACAAGAATCCTCAAGTAGTGGCAGAACCCACCCATGACAGACACACACACACAGAAAACACGCAAAAAAAAAACATATATACTGTACTTTTCGTGGCACTGGCATGCTCGTTCGACTCCAAAACATCTGCTCCAGCAAATCGGAGATGGCACATGTCAAACAAAACAGGAACATGGTCACTCTATGTGAGAACATGTTCTCGAACTCGTCTATCTTCTTCATGATCTTCATACTCTGATGTTAGTCCTATCTTGATCTATCTTGTCCTTTGACCTGCCTGAATTCATACGCTTCCCTCCCGTCACCAGACTCTGCCAGGCAACGATGCGCCGCTTCTCTTTGGCTCGCGCCTGAGACGACCGATGGCTGCCAGGGCAGCTCTCGGCGAGACGACAGCGGCGACAGTGATGAAACAGCTCTTCAAGGTTCAAAGTTCAAAGTACAACTCCTTGGATGGAAGATGAAGACTTCCAAAAGAAATACCTGGTGTACCAGTTTCCAACTCGTGTGTATCGAACTCGTGAAATTCCTCGTTTCAAGGCCCAACACATGCCCAAAACATATCATGCCGCAGAAACCGTTTCGATGCACCGTGGTGTGCTGCGGCCACGGGCGCCTCAACGCCGGTGCTCGGCCGGGACGGGCGAAACGACGCCCGCAGCGAGACGACCGAGACGACGCCTCTTCAATGAGCTTCAGGTGCTTCACTTGGGCCTCTTCCTCCTGCGAAGTTGGCGCGAAGCAGACGGCGCAGACCCTGTCAGAGGCGAAGAGAGGGTGACTGATGACCCGCCTCATAGAGGCGATGAGGCCGCACCTTTTTCAAGGCTTGTGAAAGATTCAGAGTGAGTGATTTGCTGCGAGAATGTGTGGGATGTGACCCAAACTCCAAGACAAAAGGATGCTTCTTCCTACCAGTAGGATGAAGATGAGGCTGCTCCTCCATCGGAGCCAAATCAAACAGAAATTGTCTCCCGCTCTGTTCCCTGAGGGCCCGGTCTCGCTGGAGCTCGGCCGCGGTTTTGATGTACCTCAGGTCCGCTCCACACGAACACCGCTGCGCGCTCTGCGGTCACCGAAGGGTTTTGACGAACATCGTTGACGAAGAAATAGAGCGTGAAAAGGAAGGAACCTGTAAGAATAAGGTCATCTACCACCCAGTGGTTGTCAGCGTCCATGTGAATCAATCATGGGTTGATTCCAATCATACTGACTGACAAATTCGGAGAGCATCATTCCAGGAAGAGAACAGGTGGGACCAAGGTTCCAAAAGGAACCAAAAAGATCCAAGAATCAGTACGTACAACAAATGAACCATAGATGAGCTGATTTTGCTCCCAGTGTCGGAACCACCACGCCCCCCCCCTCTGAGCGTACGAAACACCACGAATCCTCCTCCTCACCCGCCGAGTCACGGCTTCTTGGGCACTGGCACCGCCGGGGGCGGCGAGTGGTGGTCCACGAAGTGTTCCCTGACCGGTGAAACATTGGACTCCGTTCGATACTCCTAGACCATTGCTTGGGTATATCATGGTATATCCTAATCCCACTAGCAGTGGATGATGGTGGTTAGGCTGCAGGCCTTTCTGTAACATAGTGATGATCTCGTGCAACCCAACGGCACCAGGTGAAACCTGGGTGTCCACCGGTGGCCTCACCGGACATGGGGTCAATGGGTCCATACCGTGAGATCCGTTTTTGGGGGAGGGCTCGGTGCCTGGCGGAAAAGAAAGCAGTCTGTGATAGTCCATCAACACAACAAGGATGTACAAGGCCATCTATGGTCCCTAAAATCAAGTGTTGCAAGAAGTCATGCTTCCGGAAGGCTTGGATCTTATTGCCCTGACTGCTTCCCCATCCGTTGGCTCACGTCTGGCTGGAGGTCCGAAGATCACTCCAAAACAGGCACAGCTCTGTTACGTGTGATGTCGGAGCATGGAGCATGGGACTCCTGGACCGATTGGTGAAAAATGTGTGAAGTTCGCTTGCCTCCCATAGAAGTCTGTCAAAGCTCTTCTTTAGTCACTGAAAAGTACCGACATGTACTTCATGTGAGACTCTTGAGCCGCTTTAGTCAATCTCAAAGGAACTTCGATATCAGTCGTCCAATGATCTCAAGCTAATTACAATCACCCTGACCCTGCGTATAGTTTCAGCATGTCTCAACCCATGAAAGAGCCATCTGCCCTTGACGGAAGGTCAGGGCCTGTACTCGGAATCCAGGCCCTTGGGCTGCCTCGCTGCGGAGCGTTCTGCTGGCTTTCGGGTTCCGGTGTGAACCGGGGGTGGGTCTGTTCCCGGTCCAGCGTCGTCGGTATTGGTATACTTATACACCCCAGGGCCCCAAGTGACCCAACGGAACACACATAAGTGACAAACCAAACCACCAGAAAACAAATGGATGTTTCCCCAGTCCCAGCCATTTCCGATGTCAAAGCCATTCCATATGTTGCCATATAGTTTTTCCAACCATTGGTTTCGGGACTGGGACTGGGGTTTCCCAGGTCAGTGACAACTCCTGACTCCGCAAAGGTTGTAGCCGGTCCGGGTCCGATGAGCCGCAGGATGCTGCAGGCATGTATTTTATAGTATCCCATTCATAGGTACAGTACGAGTATATAAGACTATATATATAATATATATTATATATATATACATCTAGATTTATATACTATACGATGGATGGCCTGGGTTTAGATGACCTCCTGCCCCAGGTGTCGGAGCCTGGCCCCCTTTGAGTTCACAGGCCCACGCAGATCAGGTAATTACACGGTCTGGCGCCAGACTCGGTCCGCTTGGGCGCCCAAGTTCGATCTGGTCTTGCATGGTCTTGCAACCTTTGCAGACATCTGGAAGCACCTTGTTTTCCCAGATCTTCAAGCCTAGGGCTCCAGTCGTACCTTCTAAGAAGGTGGGGTGGGTGCCAGGAGGGTCCAGTCATACCGAACCTGAGGAGGTACAACTGGAGGTGTGGGGCAAGCAAAAGCCGCGTTCTACACCGCGCCCACCGGAGGACCTCCGGGTCAGCCTGGGGACCAATGGAGGACTGGGGCTACATAGATCGGTGTGATAGATGCCATGTCTTTGGACTTTGATTCAGCAGCTTTCAACATCCAAAGACGGATCTACTTCTGAAGTAGATCGTCTTTGGATGTTGAAAGCTGATGCTGACTATAGGCAACATGATACAGTACTTGACCAAATGATTCAGACATCCATTACATGGGCAGCTTCCAGCCACCCGTAGCTCTCTATCGGCATATATTCGGCGTCTCCAGGCTCGCCTCTTGCTCTCACGACGTCCGACACAACACGACACACTGGGCCGTCGAACCAGGGGAAGTTGGGCTCCTTGGGCGCGTGCCGAGAAGACGGCGGGGATCATCGTCGAAGACGGTGTTCGGAAGCGAACGCCGCATCAAAGCACTTAGTCCTTCTGTCAATCACTCAATCTCACTCATGAACATGGACACATCCATGACACATCCATGTTCTTCAGTCTCACCCCGGCACCCCAGTCTCCAACCAATTTCGGCTCCGGCGGCTCGTGTTTCGGCTCCTCACGCTTCGGCGGAAGGCCATAGATATCAGCGCCTGCCGCTTCGCCGCGCGAGGCCGAAGCCGTCCCGGAACGGTGGCTGTTCTGAGACACACGGGGATGAGCGTCGACGGGCGCATGAGGCATGAGGGGTATGATTTTTGTGGGAACCGGTGACGGGATCTGTTGTTTTCTTGTGCTACTTGGAAAAGCCTTTATACTATTTTATACTCCTAAAGAGACAGCTCTGTCTATGATGCTCCATGTGCGACCCAAAGATCTCAAAAACACGAGGAATTCAGGGAGGATTTCCTCAACCCACTTCACTCATGATCGCGATTTCAGAGGACTATGGGCGCGTCCGAACCCTCGCGTCGCGTGGCACGTGTCGCCGACCGGGCGTCCAGGCACATGCTGGCATAGGTGGACGTCCAAGTTTCGTTGATCCGCTTCATCGCGGCTCGAAGCCGCAGCGCCTTCTGCCCCTCGGCCTGCGGGTGCGAGGATGTCCCCGCGCCGGCGAGGGGCACTGGGCAAGTGGAGTTTTAAGGGTTTCCATCCCCAGTGATGTGTCAATGATTTTTCGGCCAGGCACTTGGTCAATTTGAATGGACCAACTAACACGGTTCAAGGACCCTTTCCCAAGGACGTGGCGTTGACCTCCCATCCGTGACTCTGTTCAGCCCGTGCCCGGAAGGGCTGCGAGTTGGATGGTTCAGCCAGCTGGGGTGATGCTGGGGACCTGGGAAATCCTGGGAGGCCCTGGGACCCTTCGCAAACGAATGGCATGGATTCGAACTCCATACAAGGATGGTCTGGGCACCCAAATGACCAGGTTGGCTTCACCAGACAGGGTGGATGGTCTGGGCGCCCAGATGACCCTGATGTTTTACCGAACAGGTGATGTGTTCGTTGGAAAGGACCTGCATCTGATTGGTCAGAATGGTTGCACGAGCGCGCTGAGCTCGGGCTCTCCATGTTTTTCTGCTCTCGCTCTGATCTGAAATGCTCCTCGAATGCGCCGCGCAGCATCTATTCAACGGAGCGCCAGAGCTGACGTGCAAGCCGAGCAATCCAATCCAGAATGCTCGAATTGTCGACTGGAGGTCCGCTTCAAATCATCGCTATAGCACAAAGCAGAAAGCCCTATGTATCCCTATGTTTGTTGCGAGTCAAGTTAGATCGCTTTTTGCAAACTCTTTGACCCCTTCACAGACCATCTGAAGATGGTCCGAACCAGCGTCGAGAGACGCTGAATCGCACCAAACGCAACATCGGACGCGCCGGGGATTCGTGGCTGGATCAGGTCCTTAAGGCTCCATTCGGAGTAGAACCTGTCATCGACCGCTACACTACTCCCCAGCATCGGCGATCAGGAACCTGCAAGCCATACTGGCTCACACTTTGAATGACAACATGTCTGTGAAAAGCTGAGCAACTGACTTGTTATATAAAGTTATTACAGTAGATGCTTTTAGCTAGAAGATTCATGAAGTTTCTGAAATCACTTTTCCCAGTCGCCAAAAAAAGAAGAGAGCAGGAACACGAATTCCAACAGCTCGCCTTTCTACAAGAAAGAAATGAATCACAATCTGGAAAAAACATCCAGTTCCAGGGATGCCAATGCCAATGCCAACTATTAGAACCCAATGGGTTCACTCAGACGGCCGGTCCCTGTGCTGGAGATGCAGATCCACGATGATCCACGATCTTTGAAACTGGAGGGACAATCCATCCAATCGAGGACCGAAACTTCGTGGGCCACCCCGATCTCCTATGGTGGGAAGATAGAACAACTGTGGCGAAAGCTCAGCTTTCGGTGGCGAAAGCACATCTGTGCGGTCCACGAATTAGCAGCCATGTGGCTTCACAACTTGGAACTTGCACCAGAGGATCCATCTCCACTTGCGCAAAGAACTCCTCGAAACCCTGGGGCGGTGGACAGGTCAACAAGGAACATCGGCCAAGCTCGGGTGGATGTGGTGAGAGGCGGCGAGCGTCATAATGCTCCAAGATCTCTTTGACCTGGAGCTGCTCCGATCCCACATAGTGGTAAGCCGTGCGACCCCACAAATCCCGAGACTCCAGATCTGCTCCAAACATCAAAAGTTTCGAGGTGATGTAGGCATCATTCTGCTTCACCGCTTCATGCAACGGAGTTGTCGTCTGGAGCCATCCACGTTTGGAGTTGACATTTCCTGGATCAAATCGGTTCTTCAAGAGAAACATGGCGACAGCCTTCTGTGCTTTGATCACCTCCATGCGATGTCTCATTGAGATGATGTCCTCGTTGGTTAATTCACCACAAAATTCACAGATGGAACCCTGAAAGGTGTGTGATATCATGAGCTTGCACAAAAATGTTCAACTGGCCTGCTGCCTATATGTGATGTAATGTCAACATAGGGTTAACCAACCCCCCCCTTTAATCAAGCCCAGCTGGAGCCTCCAATACTAAGCTAATTAAAACCTTGCAACCTCCCCCTGATAATTTTTGTTCCTTGCCAGAACCCCCCCTATTAATCAAGCCCAGCTCCCCCAGAAAAAAAGTTGTTGTCTATTAATCTATATTTTTTATTGTTTTTTTAGTATTCAAAATCTTTTGGTCCGTGGTGAAACTGATCTTCCAATGCACCCTTGTCTCATGCCATCTCTTTGAGATATAGCATTCTGATCCACCCTTTTCCCATGCTGACCCTCTCATTCATCAATCATGTCTGATCATTCTGCTTGTTCTTCTCATCCTTCCCAGCAGCAATCTGTGCAGCCAATGTATACTCATGCCCATGCAAACCTCATCAGTTCACATCCTATCCCATAAGCTCCCTTGGGAAACAACCCATGGATCAATCTAACATGAACACTCATCCACAAGTTCTCATGTGGTTTCCCATGCAAGCCTCATCCACACACAATTCCCTTTCAGTCCAATGAGTTCTCACGTGGGTTCTCATTATGGCAAGCCTCATCAGTTCTCATGTGGGTTCTCATGTGGGCCCATCAGCATGCTCATATGAACCCACCTCATATGAAAAAAGACTTGCCCATCAGCATCCGACTCTACCATTGCCCATCACCATCCTCATGTCTTTTCAAAAACATCTAACATCCCCACCTTCTTTATGGAGGCCCATCAAAAGTGAAACCTGATTACTCACTAGACCCTCATGATGCCCATTCCCATGGTGGACCTCATCCTCATTCTCAGGCTCATAGGGAACCATAGCATTGGTGAATTCACATCCTATCCCATTGGACCAATCCTGCTCATCTCCAATGCTCTCACCCCTTCAGGTCTATAGCCCATATCCCCCCACCCTGGGGAATCTCTCCAAAGAGCCTGATGGAACCCTCCAACCATAGATACACCAATGATCTGATGCTGCTGGGTGATCACCATCATGGCCCAAACTCATAAAGAATATCCTCTTCATCCCATCATTCGTGTCCACATACACATACATAAAGTCATGTTTTGCCAATCCCAGCATACCCTCAATTGATCACCCAGACATTGCCCAGCACATGGCTTCTCATGATACCACCCAAGCTCAAAAGCTCATTGGTCATCTCCTCTGCTGAGTGCACCATGGCCCAATACCTCACTAAACCAATATTTTGGGCCCAAATATGCTCCATCAATAGTAATTGTGCACAATGAGTACCAACCCATGGTGCACCCAGCAAGTCCCCAAACTCATTTCCACCATGCATTCCATGGACCCAGCTCCACCACTCATTGCCCACGAATGGATGAATACATCCCACAAACACCATGCTATCCCCAATTCCACAATCCATTTATCAAGCCAATGCCTCATCATCTCACCATCTGCGATTCCATACTGGAATGCCCATACTATTGTACTCACCTCTAATCTTCTGATCTCTCTCCACAGGCCACCAATATTCCATCCAGTCCATGGATGCACCCTCACCACAAATAGCCTCCACCTCCCATTCCTCATCCTCCATGCTCTGATATGCAATGATCCAATTGGCATGGCTCTCTGATCAATCCTATCTGATCTCTGATCAAACTTGTGCCCATACACTCAGACCCTTCATGGTTCTCATGGTTCAAACTCTCACGTGTCACACACCACCCCATCAACCATCACCCATCATCTGGTCCAGGTCCTCATCTCATCATCCATCATCAGGTCATCATCTTTATTAAGGGGATGTGGTCTCCAACCTTGTTGACCTTGAAGGGGGGTGACTAATCCTACGTCGACATTATATATATGTGCATATATTCACATAATATTATATATATATATGTATTATATATATATATTATTTATATACATATATATGTATTGTGTATATATATATATTAAAAATTTTTAAGATCTATATATGCAGCCGATACTGCTGTGTCGTATCTTCCAACAACTCAGGCAAAACACATACACCATCATACACCCAGAAGTGACGAAACCGATGTCCCTTAGAATCATGTTCCTTAGAAATCAAGCTTTGCAACTTACCGTCTTTGTCCCAGTCGCCGTCTTGCTGGAACTCGGCCGCCTCTGCTTTTTTCCGGATCGATCGCCGGTTGCCTTGATCGATGCACTCATCTTGACCGATATAAAAAGTCTATCACGTTTAGACTTTGTCTTGAACCCAGAGCTGAAAAATGAATTGCATGCTTGCTTTTTGTTCTGTTTCAACTCCAGCCACCCGTCACAGGAGAAACACAATCACAGAATGATGTTTGAAGATTTGGCAAAGCTGTTTGGGTGGCGTCTGGGGAGTGCACTTGAGGGCGTCAAAATCATCCCAGTCAAGGCAAGGTCCCCACCACTGGCGAAATACCCTTCACGACAGGGTTATATACTATGGACTACTTTGCCAAAGCACCCGTGTTTTTCTTCCTTGGTGCAAGAACCAGCAAGATTCCAACATATTCCAACCAACCTCAATTCAAAATATTCGGAGATCCCACCATTTCACTCCATGCTCTACAAGTCTTCCGGTGGTACTCCGCCTCCGGTAACGCGGGCAGGGAGACTGAGCTGCCCAGCCTCAGTCGCGGAGACGGGGGGCCGGTTGACCCTGTCGGGTGGAACTTCTCCTTCTAACCCGCAGTGGACCGCCGACTCAGTCGGTCGTTGACCGCCTGCAGACTACCCATTGTAGTCAACCTACAGTTTGGTGGTCCAACCTACCCGGGTTCCATGTCTGGTAGGTGTACCATGTCTGGTAGGTTGACTGTCTGGTAGGTTGACTGTTGCTATTCTCTTCATGTTCTGTGGTCAAGCAGGGTCCCCCCATTCCTCATGACCCACACATCTATCGAAGCCATGTCACCTATCGATTCACGGTTTCAACATGTACTCCACTCATCTACACTCCTCACCTCTCCTCACCATTCTTTCGGAATGAGGGAAAAGGAACCCCAACAAAGGCATACTCACGGGCCATGTTCATCCATTTTCCCTTGCCATATCAGTGGTTTCGGGTGCCCTCCCTCCGCCAACCCTAGGTGGTTTTTGGATCCTATGCGTAAACAGGCCAAAAGGATCCAAAAGGGTTACCCTACACCTCCAAGTACATCCTCAGAAGGTATTTGGACCCTCCAAACCCACCCCAGTCCCACCTTCTCAGAAGGTTTTTGGAGGCCCAGGGGTATATAAATGGTGTAGGAAAAACCGTCATATTATAGATCTTCATAGACACCTTTACCACCAACCCTTTGGGCAACCTCGAGGTGTAGAACTGCTTGCTGCTCACATGGTGGTTGTCCAATATTCTTGTTTATTGAAACGGCCATTCTTCGCGAAAAAAACATTAACATTCACGAAACTTTCGCGAACCCTGTGTTTTTCTTTCGCGGGGGTTCACCATGTCATGAAACCATTTAACCTGGTAGGGACTCGATTTCTAAATACAGTTTGTGGGGTTGCTATGGGCTACGGGGTTCCTCTGGAGCCGATTCATTCGCCGAAACCTTCGCCAGACTTTCGCGAAACTTTCGCGAAATAATCCCTGTGCTTTGGAGGTTTTTACGGCATACATAACATAGGGTGGACTACATGAAACAGGAAGGAAGCTTCACACGGATTCCAAAGTTGAAGCTGCTGACGGTCAGGAAAGGATGTGGTTATGCATGGGGCAAGCCTGAAGGCTCGCCAAAGAACATACAATAAAAATTCATACTTTCGCGAATCTTTCGCGAAAAAAACATTAACATTCGCGAACTCGAAAAAAAACTTTCGCGAGACCCACGATCGTGTCATCCAAGGCTCTCGACATTAAAAACCCTTACAAGGACCTTTTGGATAACTCCCACATCAAGTTTGACACCTTCTCCAGGCTGCCCCACCTTGGAGCATCCTGCGCAGAGCAGTCGACGCATGAAGACTTGGCGCGGTAATGCCAGGGGGCCAAGAATCTGAGTCTCCAGAAATTTGTGGGCCACGAACTCTACGGACGAGCAAAGAAAAGACTGGTGGCACCGAGCAAAGAATATTCAAGATTCATGGCAACAGCAAAATCAAACGATAGAAAATCTGTGTCTGTGTGTGTGTGTGTGTGTCCAACATGTCTCAAATTTCTACAGGTTTGGCTTTCGTCATGCTTTGTGCTTTGTCAGATTGTTCTTGAATGCTTCGTCCCCCAACTTCCTTCCTCCCCATCCTGAGCAGCTCCGCTGCCGCTCACGATGGACGGTGGTACGCCTGAGACCTGGACGCGGTTGCTCTCGCCAGTTAGGGAGGGAAGCCTTAAGGAAACAAATCCATGGATACCATATTTGTTGGGTCTATCCTATTGCCAGGTTTCAGTGGATGATGATGCTTAGGTTCCAGGTCTTGTTCAAGACTAGTGATACTTGTTTACTGCTGTTACAGGCAAGAACGGACAGACCCAAACATATTTGCATGATCTTTTGCGTGTATTTGCCCAAAAGGGACCGGACAGGACCTCATACACCCATATACCCATTGCCATACACCTATTTTGGAACAGCACCATTCCTCGTGTTTTTTTCTCCGGCCTGGGACGCTGGCTTTGCTTGCGGCGCCTGAGGCCTGGCGATGGACTGGAAAAATGGGAGAGAAAACCTGGTGGATAATTCTGTGATCCCACTCAACCCTGCATCGTGGGCTTCTGGGTCACAGCTCATATGATCTTCCAGTTGGAGATGTCCTGCGATCCAAACCGTGGGTCTGATTCTGTGGCATGCAGACCAGCTTCCTCATACACTTTCGTTGAGAGTGAAAAGTGGGCCAAATGTCGTCCAGCAGCAGCAGCAGCAACAACAACAACAACGACAAACCAACAAGTACAGAACTCCAGCGGTATACAACCGCAAAAGAGAAGCACAACACAACACAAGCTGGTACCATTAACAAGAACGACTCGGTACGTAGAGCGAAGTTCCGCGGTCCTAAGTCCAAAAGCGACAATTTGAGGCCACGACGGCACACGCGACGGCGGCGGCACGGCACTGAGCTCGCTCGGCGCCATGGGAAGCCACGAGCCTTTTGATGGAAACGCAATTCGAAAGAAACAGCTCTCTATAGTTGCCGCTATAGATGTTTGAGTGGGCCGTGTTTGTTCTTCGTGCTACCTGTTGTTCATGGGAACGCCATCTTCATCTCCGTTGACGTGGCCCATCTGCCGAGTGGACATCGGCATCGCCAGTCCGAACGGACAGGTCGGGTCTGTGCACCCACCCCTGTGACGTGGACGTGACGTGACCTGCAGCTGATGCTAAGGACCTGATAAGGACATGCAGGTCACAAGAAGACGGTAAGAAAAATGGATTTCCACGAAGACTCTGCGCGTTTTCAGATATGTTTGGTTATATGATATGATATTCAAACACTTGAATGATCTGCTCAAGAAAGACTCGTATCAGCAAATCATCACAATCAATAGCCCATCAAGAACTACATTGTGGCAAAATTTGCCCTCGAGCCATTCGGAGGGATGGCCGAGTTTCTGACTCAATTGTCATGGCTGTTGAACAAATCATAACAAACCTATTTGCAATCAATACCATTACCTTCGGTCAGCGGCAGCACATCCAAAACAGAACACAAACAGCTTTTCACCCATGTCAACGTCCTCTCAATGGCAGCGCACCATGACCGAGTTTCGACCGAAAGCCAGGGGGACGCATAGCGATCTGCGGGAAAGAGAACAACCAAAACCAAACAGTTTTGAATTGGTTTCGATGTTGTTTTTTATGATTTCAAAAAAAAGAACAAAAACACCGGACGCTTCCTCCGCTTAGGCCTTAGGATGCTTCAGCCGTAGCCGGCTCATCGCTTGCAACACATAGAAGCCCTGGTGCCTCGCCACACGTCGGTGGATCGAAAGTGCGATCCGAAGAAAGCGGGACAACGCCTTCTCCAAATCTTCCGCCAGGAAAGGGGTGAAGTATGGTGAAGTGAAAGGGGTTCGAGATCAAAAATGATGGATGGAAATGACCTATAGGATCCAGGTTATGGAGATGAAAAATGTCCTAGAATCCATCTATTTTACGAGGGAATGGCCTCAGAATGCTTCGAGTTCGGCCTCCGCGCTTCCCACGTCCGGGGCTCCAAACGGGTTCAGGTCTCGGAGGTTCTCCAGCCTCGAGGGGATGGGCCCATCGAACGCAGCGCCAATGGGATGAAACGAGATGACAGAATAATGGAGACCATGGCATACTGGCATAAACATAGAACAGTTCTCGAAAATATGATATATATATATATAATTAATTCATATATAAGCATATATATATAATTAATATATATATATATGATAGATTGTTTTATATATGCACACTGTACATGTACATTTACTGTACCATTCTTTCGCAACATCTCTCACTCCCAACCTTCTCCGGACGGATGCCGGGCGGATGCCGGGCCCTTCTCTTGGTTCCCCGACACGCGATTCACCAGCACCAGCACCGCACTGTGAGGCCCAGCTTGGACGGATGCCATGGCCTCGGTTCGGAGTCCGTTGCACTGAGGCGCTTGTGATGGAGGTCCGATATTTTTTCGCTTCGCAAAAGAATCTCTTGCTCCAACAGTGACTGAACATAAACAAAAGACAAACCTGTTTATATCTAATATATATATATAATTACAATACGCTGTTGTGCTCTTATTTTGCCAGCTCTTCCGTTTCTTGGACTTCCTCCAACAAGATGCAATGCTGCTAAAAACTGTGGCGTGCACCTGCAGAAACCGCAAAGTGCTCTGCAAGCTGCACTGCACCCTGGGAACACGACCTTCCACGCCTTGCAGCATCTCAGGAGGAAAGAAACAAACACATGTGGCGAACGATGTGGAAAAATGGTTCAAAATGGTCCCGGTTCGAGTTCGGATTGGAGTTCGCACTCGGGGCACACGATAGTGATGAAATGTCACTACAGAACACACTGGAGAACAACTAACTTTAACAACTGATTTCGAGCTTTGTTGCCCAAAGCGTGCCGGGGCACCATGACGACCTTTCATTCAACGTATCAATGCTCTTCAATCCTGCTGTTTCCGGAAGGCCACGCTGCGGCCACGGCTTCGGCAAGGTGGTGTCTGATCGGACCACTGGTGCCACACGTTAAGGTATAGAACCCGAGTACACCTGAGTGACCTCTATAGAGCCTCTATGTTGGATCATCAAACACCCAAAATAGGTTATACGATTCCTATCAAAACAAAGGTGAAATTGAGCTCTATCTGATATAGCCTGCTGATTGATGTGCTTTATATCCCCTTAGGGAGGAGCTCAGCTATTAATCCACAGTCTGTTCCGAATTACAGTGGTTTCAGAGGTTCGATGGCACTGGCGCCCCATGTCCTATCTCGGGGATCCACCGAGATTGGGGGTCTGTGCCCGGCTCCCTCTCCCCTCCGGCCTTCCGGCTCCCCGGGCATCGGTTGCACCGAACGACCGCAGGCCAATTCCGCCTCAGCGTGGGAAGGCCCGATGGGTGGGAGGAAGGCCGTCGCAACGAAAAGGACATGACTGTGACATGACGCATGGTTGAACTGTGAATTGTCTATAGATATATTTCATTATATTTCGATGTTCAGAACTGAGTGGAGATGATTGGATCTGATCCTGGGGCGCTGATGATGTTGCAAGGACGTTTGTGGCCGATCCTTGTCTTGCTCTCTGTCGGAATGGCCAACATGAGACGAAGGCGGATCGACGCTTCGATCGCCCCGCGGACGGGTCCATCGAACTGCGGGGGGTCGACATGAGCAGCTCAAGCTAGCAGGAACCCGACTAGCTGATGTGCGTTCGGTGCCTCGGGCAGTCCATGGAAGGACGCTGCCACTCTCATGAATTGGGAACACCGCGGAGGCTGAAGCTTGAGAAATCATGGGACATAGATGGGGTCACTGGCAGGATCCTGATTCAGCGTGGTGTTGCTCGACTAAATTGTCTCCTGTGAAATCGGTAGAACTCGGCTGCGTTCCATGGAGTTTCGTTCGGTTGGGCGTTCCATGGAGGTTGGTGGTTTTTAGACCGAACAAGGTCGAGCCCTCCACGAGCCACTCCATGAGCCACTCCACCCTGCTCGGCTTCATGGAACGGATCGCCAGGCCGGAACGTCTCGTCTGGTCGACCGGTGGATGCGTCTGGTCTGGTGGTTGGCACAACCCAAAAAATGGTGATCCGGTTGCGTGGAACTATTCAATGAAGAACTGTATGATTTATCCCAAGAAATGGAAGGTTGTTCGGTAGTTTGGTGCAAACATCTAGGCAAAACATGACCATACATCTGAGATCATCTGAGTGTCTGTGCCCCCAAAAAAGGGTGACTGCACCATGTTCAATCTCCCAAACCTCCATCTGTTTCCTTCGCCGAACCCCCGGCGGATCCGTCGCCGAAGGCGCCGCGCGATAGCCGAAGGCCATCCAAAGCTCCTGGGCCTCTGCCTCGGATCGAGACTTCGTCCGGAACAGACACGACGTGGGGGTGGGACTGACCAAAGGGGTGTACATGATGGGTCTAAATGTAAATATGGCAGTCCCAGAGTGTCTGAGATTGGACTGGAAGAGCATGATATCATACATTGAAAACTCCATGTTCCAAACGACCCAACACATGTTTCACCTACCCTTTCTCACCCAATCCATCTTCTTTTGGGGGGGGGGGGCCATTTTGAAGAGTTCGGTGCCATCCCTTGCACGACGATGACGAGCCGTGCACGAGGCCGAAGCCGCTCGTGGGTGGACGATGACGAGGCGCCGAATCTGATGGGGTTGGATCTTGAACAGTACCCCAGTCCCCCCATACTCCCTTGAAAACCAGCGAAGGCAAGTAGA
>CAXAMN010024361.1:1816848-1875968 GCA_963970005.1 Durusdinium trenchii | reverse complement strand
TTAACCATTTGCGGGTCAATTTTATGTTTAGCAAAAACAATAAAAAAGAAAAAAGTTCCCCGTGGTAGCGAACTTTTAAATTTGTTTCCCTATTCCACTTGAATCATTCAATCATTAAAAGTTCCACCGTGGTAGCAAACTTTTAATATGTTGCTTGTCAATTTCATATTTAGCAAAAAACATGGTAGATAACTTTGAAGTCTTGTATATTTTTCTACTTATATGTTTTGTTCCTTTATGTTTTGTTCCTTTGAGTTTTGTTTTTGTTGTATTGTGTCATGTTTAAACTCCATCAATAATGTGTTTGTTATTGACAAACATTTCTCAAAATGCAAGCATAATGGTTAGATGTTGATGCCTTCTCAGTGCAACCATTGACTGTGTTTTTCCTTCTCTCGCAATGTCTAGACACGTTTGTTCTGATCAGCTTGATCCTATCTAAATCAGCACAATTCCCGCAACTGTACAATGCACAAAGGCTGTGTGCCTTTTCTCGGGGTTGGGAGTTGAGCCTGTCTTGTTGGCCCTCTGGTGGAAGTGGCATGTGTGTCTTGTGTCAATCAGCCCTCTTAGCAACGCGGAAAATCCCGCAAGCGCATTGCAAACAGGCAGATTGAACTTTGCACAGGTACAAAGATGCAACTGCACGCCACAAACCACAACGCCTACCAAATACTTAGCTACCCTGACGTGGATCTGAACGGACGCCCCCTGTCCAAAATTGTGCCATGTCACTGCGTCTAACGGGACCCCAATAAATGGAATCTGAACCTGAACTGGCACGATGGTGGGGACGATCAGATGCACGTGCATTTGTCCCGGATGTCACAGCTGGCGCTGCCACTGGCATATCCGCTGCAATCACATCAATCTCTGGTCCTCCCACTGACACAGCCGGTGGCGGTGTCACCACATCAATCACTGGTCCTCCCACTGACACAGCCGCTGGCGGTGTCACCACATCAATCACTGGTCCTCCCACTGACACAGCCGCTGGCGGTGTCACCGTTTCAATCACTGGTCCTCCCACTGACACAGCCGCTGGCGGTGTCACCGTTTCAATCACTGATCCTCCCACTGATGCAGCCGGTAGATCTGTCACGTCCATGTCATTGGTTTCTGGTGGCGCTTGATCCTGAGGTTGAGTTTGAAGCCGATTCTCATCTCTATCCTGTGCATCACCATTGGTGTTGCCTTCAAGTTGGATGTCTTCATCTTGGGCTTCAGCGTCGTGCTCACTCTCATGACCAGAGTGCTCACCATCATCGCCATTGCCATCCCCGAGTGCTCCAGCATTGGTGGTGGTATGATCTCCGTGATTGCTGGCTGATTCAAGGTCAGAATCACTTTCCACACCAATGTTGCTGGTGGTGATGTTCATGGAGAAATCGTGTGCACGGTTTGTTGAAAGAACCATGCTCATGGTGGCTGTATCTCCAGTGGCAATCAAACACCTAGAGTGTAGAATTCGTGTGACGGCGATGAAATTGCTTTTGGTCTCGTCCATAAAGGAATTGATGACGCGCTTGTGATAGCCGGAGTGTGGTGGCGGCCCTGGTGGAAGAAGTGGTACCGCAGTGAAATTGGCATGAATGGCAACTCCACGAGGCAAATTGAGGTCCACTTTCAGCACAACCATGTTGGTACACTTGGCATTCCGCGCTAGGTAGTGAACCAAAGTGCTCAGCCGAACATCAAGGTTGCTGAAGAATTCAGTGATGGTGTTGCATTTCATCGTTCTGTGATCACTCGATGAGTAGTGCAAGGAAGACGACATCTGCACTGATGCTGATGCCATTTGATGCTGCAGCTTTAGCTGTAAAGACTTCCGACAAGGGGCAACTAAGATAAGGCTTGGATTGAAGCCAAATTGGCACTGTAACTTGCAAATCACCATACGAGAATATGACAAACAGCGTGCTCGGAATTCAAAGTTATCAGGAGTTATACACTTAGAGCTAGAGCAACTAGCTCATCTACACAGCAACCGAACCTTAGCACACATACATTGACAGTGACTCTGACATGTATTCTTATAAACTGAGCTCACTGAGCTCACTCAAAAAAAACACTGAGTGAGTGCATCATTGCATGTGTAGTGATGCATTTGAACTTGAACATGATGCTGTTTTTTTTGCACAGTCACCGTTTCTTAGCCCGGTCGGCGACCAACTCAAACTGATCAGCCACTGTCACTGATCCATAGCCCCTGGGATTCCAACTTAAACTTCAGGGAACCCTCAAGCTGCTCTCGTCCGGGAAGTTCATGCTCTGGTGGAATCACCTCATCAGAACCAGGTTAGGTCAGGTCCAGAGTAATGGCAGTGCCCAGCCCTGGTTTCAAGAGCATCAGCAACCTGGTTTGTGACAGTCAAATTAGGTTGTATTGTATATATAAGCTAACTAATGTATACTATATATATATATATGTATGTCAATATATATAAATATCAGCCAACTTAATCATCAAACATTTCAACTCCAGTGTCTCAAAGTGGAACGACAAAGTCACAAGTCGCAAGTGCCTTTTATCGTACCACCTATGACTGGTCAAATGAATTCTGATCAGTCACAACACTGTGGACATGTCTACGTCTGATATCTTCTGCGCTCTCTGCCGGTGATTTGATAATCTCAAATCCTGGCCACACAAACGTCCAGCCACAGTGGAACAAAAGAAGAGACACCAACACAATTCACCCAAGAAAGCAGAGCACATGTAGCGGGCTTGCAGCAACCACCACATCAAACTTCTCAATGCAATGTCTGCGGTTGATCGTGTGATCTGCTTTGAACAGCTTCTGCCAGAACGTCCATGCAACGGACACTTGACAAAATATGTAGGTCCCTTAAGATGGAGAGCACTATGCACACGGAAAACACATCAAGATAAACCATGTCTATTGGACTGTGCGTAAAGATGTTGATTGGTTCTATCAGTGTGATGATGATCTGTGTTACTGTATAGATAATTAATGAACATCTACGACTCTAGAATCCAACAATGCGACGCCCAGTATAGACAATGTTCTGAAACTCAGTTTTGTCACACTTGCTCCAGGCTGGTCGCGGCGTTCAATGAAGGAAACGGGACCCAGGAACACAGTTGACATACTGAAAATGGACGCTGAACCCGATGCAGCATGAATTCGTTCATGCTCAACCCGACCATGTCTGACTCGTTGAGAGGATCCTTTGCTCGCTGGTTGGCATGGTTGAACTGAATGATGATCCACCTGAGGTCAGTGAGTGCTGAGTCAAAATGGCAAACAAACTGATCCAATCAGCCTCGACATCACACACACACATGGGACATATATATATATATCATTTGTGAATCATACAGCATGATGGCTGTGTTTTTTTGGATTTGTTTGTTTTGTGTTTTGCGAAAAGTAATATTGATCAAGAATCAATCATTATCAATAACAAACGACCTGTCAGAAGAGTGACCTCAGAGTCTGCTGAGAATTGATTACCACCACCACCAGCAAGACCACCACCAGCGTTGTCATTCTTCGTGTCCACCCCTGCATTAGAAGTGGCAGCCGTAGGATGATGCACAACTGAAGGTTGTGCGAGCTGTTTGTCTTTTGATTTGTTCTCAACCTGTGCTGCTTCAGTGACAGCTTTGTGTTCTCCACCACTGTCATCTCTCACAGTGTGTCCAGCCTGAGCCTCTGGACACCATTGTTCAGACACTGACCATGTAAGAACATTGTCGTTGTCAGAGCTAGAGTCCACACAAATGGATACAGGGACTACAGCTTTTGTTCTGGGGCCAGTAGGCAACTTTGCAGTTTGCCGTGCGGTGGGTCTCTGTCTTGCATCTTGGACTGAATCACAGTCTGAAGAAGAGGAGTCTGACTGTGAAGATGAATCACTTGTCTTCTGTAGGTGTTCTGGTGTATCGTTGATGCGCATTGTCATACCTGATTTCGCTGCGCTGCAAAATTACCGACACCTATGAATCTCCTAACTGCTACTGAAGTTGTAACGAAATCATGTCATGGACAAAAAAACATATTAATTGACAAAACAAAAGTTCTATGCTAGACAAACAAGTTGCTTGGTTCATCCTCTATATCCTGAAGGAATGATGCTTTCAACTTCTTGGTGACATTTCCCTTGCGACCATGCTTTCGACCAATCAAATCTGTATAATATGCCTTCTTTTGATTTGGTAGTACCGAGTTCAACTCTCCAGGTGACTTCAGGGACACTTCTTGTAACGCTGAGTAGTATGAGTTGGGTTGCTGGTGGTATATTTTGCGCAAGCCAAGCTTGAACAGTCTTTCTGAATCCAGAAGAACACTCAAATAGGGTCGATTGATTCCTCCTTTTGAAGAGTTCGTGTGGAAGAACCATATCTTGTTCCCTCCACGACAATATGCCACACGTGCGTCACGTGCGCAATCTTGTGATTTCCAATCTCGTTGGTGTGCATACGTCCAGCCCTGCCGTGCCAAAGCCAATATCAAGTGGAAGTCCGATTTCAGATCGAGAGTAGGCTGTAGATTGATGATGTCTGGCCAATAGCATGAAAGCTCTGACTTGCGATTGTAGGTTTGACTGACCGACAAGAAAGAAGCTCCAAGAGGTGTAATATTGAATGCGTTGTCGTTTGCCAAATGCTTCCTCGCCACCTCACGCAATGGGTACAATCAATGAGTGTTCTTACTTGTTCCCATGTGATCACTCCTGGTCCTAGCCCAAACCCTCTCTTCCCTAAAACAACACTCACGGCTTTTGGCGACAACTCCAAGGGTGGTGCCAGGCTGGGAATACCTCAGACCTGGCCTGGCACCAGCCCTGGTCCCCTAGCTCAACACAAACATCCATTGGGATGGCGCGATAAATACACAAGGCTTCGGCTTCGCATGGCTTCGCGGATTTCACCACGGAACCCATCTAGGGCGGGCGGGCAGGGTGCAAGCGCAGATGCGGTTCCTGAACAAAGAACACCTGTTCAATGTTCAGACAAAAGACAGCACTTGAACTCAAGGAACAACATGTTCAACTGGAAGGGGATTGGGGTGTGGAGTGATTCCCTTATGCAGAGTATCCCTGCAACGTTCCCGTGAACCAATACACACAAAAAAGAAAAATAGCCCTGGGCAATGGGCCGGCATTAGACATTACACACAAACGGGTTCATGCAAGTTGCAAGTTTTTTCTGCAAAAGAGGTCCGAGTGCTGGCACTGAATGTCCTACACGAAATGGTTCCTTGGACCAAAAGGCCCCTGCAATTGCCATCGATTGAAGGAGGCTTGATGACTGCCATGGCCTAGGAATCAAAGCAAAATGATTTGCTAAGTCTGAAGTTTATTGTGTGATCTAAACATCGTTATGTTGGCAATGGGTTGCGCTTAGAAAGTAACAAAAAAAACATACTTTGAACTGAACTTGGAACAAAGTTGCATGGGACATTTCACGTGGTAGTTCACTTCACTGTCATGCCAAACGCATAAGCTGGACGATAGGACTTCGAAGGGCAAATCCATGATTGTGCAAACAACCAGAGTAGGTTCCGTCGCTGATCCAACAGTGACAATCAAAGTTGGGTCATTACCCATGGATGCGTCAACTACACAAAGCTCTGAGGCCACAAAGTCAAACGAAACTGGCTGTTCACCAAGCAAGGTATGGTGGGACAGATTCCCCTCAACCACTCGAAAAAACATCAGCTTGCTAGCAGCCTCATGTGCCTCAGATTCATGTCCTTGTCGTCTGAAGAAAAAAGAACCCGTGTCTGTGCCATCGTCCTCCAGTTGTAGTGCATTGGTTGAGCCTCAATGCAAAAAAAATAACTTTGTTGATTGAATGATGCGACAACTCATCACACTCAGTTCCAAATCCAAACAATGAAAATCACTCTCATGCACGCACACACGCACGCACGCACGCACTGACTCACTCGCTCACTCACTCAAATCTACTCTATTCTACGGCGGTTCATTTCATCCCACATCCCACACCCACAATTATGCCCTTAGGCATTGCATATCATTGTTGTCCAAGACACTGCAGCTCTGGTAGGAACCATGCAATGTCCGCGAATGCTTCTGGATGTGGACTTTCTCAATCGAAAAAATCAACGACGGATCCAAATGGTTGACCTGCCAGTGAACCATGATTCAAACCCACAATTGCCTTGCACAACACATCATGCTACGTGCGTTATATGATCTTGCAAGTCTATTGACACCAAAGAATGGGCCAAGCCAAGCCTCCAGCAAATAGTCTTTGAGTGCTTTCACCAGTGGATTTGCAGATGATTCTGTACGTGGATGGGGATCATCTCTAAGGCGAGGACCATCAAAAGTTGCTAGGTTCTTGCTGGCCAGCTCACTTGCAAGTCGTTTTCGCGATGCATGTTTCAATTCCACTGTGTCACGGTACAAAAGTCTAGACACCTCTGAGTCTGAACAATGCTGAAGGTAGTTTCCAGGCTTCATGTTCAACAAATGCCTCAATCGACAGTTTGGAAGTATTTCAGTACTGCAAATTGACAACCAAACAAACAGCGGCTAAATATCAATATCATATTCATGTGATCCAAAAAAAACGATTGGGCGATGGAAGGGGACTGGAACATTGTCATGGTTGACATCGACACCCGATGAACCAAGATGCAAAACTGCTTCTCTAAAGCCTGCGCTGGTTTCAATTCCCATAAGCCGATCTTGTAGCATCATCAATGCCTAGTTCACAAGAGCCCCCCCCCCCTCTCCAATTGTTGTATTTAGCTTGTGTGTCATTGTCATTTAAACATGTGTATTCAATATGTACACACATTTACACAAACTTCAGACTTCAGGGTGAATATGAATAAGTCTAGTTAGTTTAGTATGGTTCTAGTGAGTAGTCATAGTCATAGTGGAAGAGTGGATGTCATAGTCATTAGTCATTAGTATTCGTGCATATTATCACCGTGCTTGCCTTAGGATTGGTGCTGGCCAAGGTCTGCAAATACTTGTGTCTCATCTCCATCGATATATATATCCCATTCTTGCTGCCGGAGCCCGTCGCAAAATTTGGTTTACGATGGCGTGCCGTCCCTCGATCGAGCGTTCTGCGATACGTACCTAAGTCAAGTTGTGTTTCATGTGTTTCATGATCATGGTTTTAACTATGTCAATGTCAATAATTATGCAAGTTTAGGAGTTTAGGTTGGATGTTAGTGTCAGTGTGTGTGATTGTCGTTTGTCAAGAAGAATTGACATTGTTTCAGTGTGCTTAGTGTTGCAGTGCAGTTGATACCACTAAGCAAAAGACGTGTCTGAACGCAGTCAACCAGTGGATCAGACTCTTCTTGGCTGCTGCTGAGAATTCATGAGCTACTTCATTGTAAGCAGCAGTTGGAAGAAAGTCTGCAAGGACACAGTCCCCGTTTGCTAAAGCTTCCACAAGTAGACGGAGCGGTGGCTCCTCTGTTGCCCCGCTGATTCCCTTCCATGTTATATCTAGAAATCGTCGGGACTGACAATGTTGCGCTCCCAGATTCCATGGTTGTGCTCCATCAAACAATCTCAAGCATCGTTGTGCCACATGCTGCACGACTGCATCATCTGGAAATGACATCCCACCTCATCCAATGGAGATCACCAGGGACCAGGGAGCAGGAAAACAACAAGATCAGGATCAGTCATCAATCAACAAATTCTGATTTACCCCAAGTGCAAGACTGCAAGGACATAGTCAGTAGGGCCCCTGCACAATAGCCATGGCAATTGTTCCCAATGTCGTAGCTTGAAGAACAAATTGCCTTGGAGATTGCGCAGTCGAGTGGAATATTTTATTTGTACAGCACATGATCAAAAAAATAGCCAAAGGCAATTATGGGCTGCTCAAAGTCAACTACAAGTTACTGCAAGTCTAGCCGTCTAGCCTGTACAAGCTCAAGAAGAACAACTGTGACTGGCAGTACAGGTCTAGCAAAGGCAGGATGCTGAACAGACGCCCATGAGCAACATCAAAGGAGCCCTTCAGTTCTGCACGTTTGCTCTCTGGCGCCTTGGAGACAAGCTCTGCAAAATCATACTTCCCAGCACCAATCGCGCGCGACTGTAATGCCATGCCCTTTCCTGCAGCTAATTCAGGAGCACGGCAGCATCTGAAACAACAATCAAGCCATCTATTTGGCTTGGCCTGCCGTTTCCTTGGAGCCTTCATACGCATGGAAGTCATATCCATCTGGTGCTCAAAGCATGGACAGGCTTCTGCCCAATCTGCGACTATCTCAGATGCAGTAGCCAAGTGTGCAATCATACCGATACAACACCAGGAGTAGTCATCCTGCATGAGATCATTGATGTGGGAGACTGTGGCTTTGGAGGACTCTTCAACAGCAAAAGGTTTGTGAGATGTGACATCATTGTGGTCGCATCCATGCAAGTATGACCCCGTTCGCCAAGCAGACCGTAGTGTGGTCTCCAAATCGTGAACCTGAGCCGAGCTTGCGATCTTTGTCCAAAGAGTGGTCTGAAATTTGTTCTGATGTGTTCTGTACTCTACATGTTTATTGTTCCTGGTCATGACAGGATGTTTGAGCATGGTGTAATGTCGTCATGCAGCGTGATCGGTGATTGATAATGAGCCATTTAAGTTTAGTCCGAGTAACTGCAGAGCAAAATCTGCTAATGGCCTGCCATCGAAGTCCCCTAAGGGAGTCTTCTGCCCAATCTTCGACCCACAATCTGTCAGGGTGGTCAGATAAACATGTTGCAACAAATCTTTCTCTCCATGTGGGTGTCGAAAGCAAAGTGTCCAAAGCGACCAACTTAGGAAGCAAAGGTTTCCACCTGACAGACGGGTCAACAATGCTTACCGTACAAGGACAAGCTAGCATTGCACACCCACGTTGAACAAAACATTGGTGAGTTGGCTCATAGTTAGCTGACAGACTAAATGCGAATCACATGTGAATTGCCCCTTCCCAAGACACAGTAGAAGAAAACACTAACGTCTGTTTAGAGTCATGGTCATTAAGCTTCTAAATTCAATAGAGTCAGAAATGCTGCCAAAAGGCTGTGGTAGATTCTCTAAGATGCTCCCCAACATATTGTCGCAAATGTGACGTATGCCTGTGACCATAATTGCATTTGGAAAAAGGGCCAACACTCTGTCGTGATCATCTGGTGGCAACTCTTCCTGCAGTGATGGAGGTGTATCTTCCTCTGACCTGCAGTGCACACTGAGAATTCAACACTGGGCTCGCCTGGACAACACCAATCAATATCAGGTATACGGCGTACAACATACATATATTTATGCAATGTAGTAATGCAAAGACAATAATATCATGCCCAAATGGCCATGAACAAGAATCAGCGAGTGAAAAGAAGTGAAAATGACAATGTGCCATCTTGTGTTGGTGGTTGATGTTCCTCAAAGAAACAGGCAAACAGTTAGCAATGGACAACGGGAGACAGCCCACCCCACAGCCTTGGCGATTGTCCAGGTTGTACTTGGGGTTCATCCTCAATGTCCAGACTGCCTAGTTGTGTGAGATTCAATCTTGTTCTGTGTGTTGCTGACCGGGATAAATCCATATTTGGACCAAGCTGATCTCGCATTGCTTCATCGCTGAGCGCTCGAATGTCAACTTGTGGCTGCTCTACAAGTCGCACTTCTGTGCCTAAGGGGATGGAGTAAATGGAATTGGTTGATGGAATTGGTCCATACAAAACAACACTCAAAGGATGGGTGTGGTGTGGTGGTGGGGTTAGATGTGCAAGGCGCCCTGGTCCGAAGTACAACTGATCACTCTGCGCCCATATGCAGCAATATCCTGATCTCTGTCACCAAGATCTGCTTCCAGACCGATTGACCACAAGAGAGCGTCCAATTTATTTACAAGTGTGCAATGGCCTTAGAAGCAGTTTCACAGTGATTTGTTTAGTGAATAGATTAACATTGACCTTTGCCATTTCTGTAATTACCCTGTAGCCTGTAGTCTGTAGTTAGCTATTGAGAGCTGCCACTGCCAGGGTGCCCTTCCCCAAGCAAACCGGAGGCAACAAACGGTCTGAAGTTCTGAAGTTGTTGGTGGGCGCGTCGGCTTCAGAGAAGGTTTGCGCGTGCTCATCAGCTTGGCCTCGATGAACTGCAGAAAGGATAGCTGAAAAGTCGGCGATGGATTCTTGTGCCCTCGGAATCAGAAGGTATTCAGGAGGTAGACTGTCAGTCTGTCAATTTACCATTTTATGTGAAGCAGTTTAAACATATCGAAGACAGTGACATTGCATTGCACTCCCTGCAAAGTTTTAGTGTACGAGCTGCTTTGTAGTGAATTCTTGTGTCAAGAACATCTCACGTGATTGCGTTGTTGCATCGTAACCTTAGTTGTAACTTGCCTTGCCAAGACACTGGAATGGCACAACTTGCAACTAATCCACCTTCTCATTGACAGCTACACAACTGCAAAATCATCCCTTTTTGGTTTGTGCTCAATTGCCAGGGAACACAAGGCAATAATGTGTTCAGAGAATCCTCCAGAAGACTTCCAAGTAAGGCGCCGTGCAAACATGTTCAGTACATCCAGTTTCCATCGCGCTCTGGACAAAGTTGCCGACGAGGGCCCACATAAAGGCATTGGTTTGGTTTCCTCAAACAAGGTACCAGTACTGGCACCCGGTGGACTTGCAATGTCATCTGAATGGTCAATAGCCATGATCCAAAGGTATTGGTTTACTGCTACATTGGTCCATAGCCATCCAATTGTCAATAGTATATTGAAGTATTTTGGTTTACTCCAGTGCAAATACGACGCCAAGGCCAAGGTGGTTGTTTCTGCTACAAATACTCAATGGAACTGCGACACGAGTGTGTGTTTGGAAAGTACCTTTCACAATTCACAATTAAGTTGCACAGTATATGGTGCGTTGACAAGACTATTGGTGTGTTGTGTAACAGTGCCCTACTTAATCCAAAGAATATTAATTTGATCAGCAATTTCACGACAAAACAACATGGCATGGCATCGACAAGCCAAGATGCTGCTTGCTTGCAAAGGTCCAACTTGCCACTTGCAAGCTCACACGCAGTTTGCAAAGCCAGGTTGAACCGATTTGCTGCCCGCAAATGTATACTCCTGAGCTCTCTGCATATCAAACAGGACCGAGCCGCATGCGAAGGTCCACAAAACAAACAGCACAGCAGGGCAACTGTCACTGGGAACATGTTCAACGCCAAAGTGTCAGTCGCATTGAGTTGAACAGCTGGAGCAAACTATATGCAGGTCTGCCACCACTTTTAACCGACGGACGCAAGGCACTTGTTGCGGCTTTTGGAGCGGAAACATTGGCAAGGTCTATCAGCATCATTGCAGCATCTCGAAAAGCGTTGACCTGGAATTGACTTCATATATTTTAACCACGCCTGGTTTCATTAATACTGACAATATCAATAAGTCAATGAATAGGCCTATGTTGAAAGGACAATGGAGGAAAGGAAACAGGAAAACTCATTATTTTTTGTTTTCAATATAGTCACTAGCAAACAATCAGTCCAGAATCACTACAAGAAACTTCCTCAACCGTCCCGTGCTGCAGCACTGGTCTCGCCGCCAACAGCAGCAACTCACGTGCTTTGTTGGCCTTGGCCCGCACGTCCACAAAGGCAGCCTTTGCGACATCACCATCTAAGATGGACATGGCTCACGAAGACATGGCGCCAAGCAGTTGTGAAATAAAATTGTAGTAACAACATTTGTCAACATCTTGTACTATCCAATCGTGTTGGGAGTGGGAGGGGTGTGTTTCCAAGCTCCTGTTGGGCTATTGGAAGATGGAGCCCAGAAAACACCACCACAGACTTCTCCACATGGTCCCGAAGTTTTTTTTCCCCCAAGCCAAGAAGCCATTTCATTCCAAAAGCGCTCAAAAGGCAGAAGCATACGTTAGCATACATGTTTACTGTAGATTTTGCAACTTAACATTTTTTTGAATGTGAATGGTTGGCTGTTCCTACATTAGGCAAAAAGTTGCCTTGTTGAAGTTCACTTTCACTCATGTATTTGCATGAGCCATCACTGGCAGCAAGGGCGCAGCGTATGTGCAACTGCAAAAACAAAGCCACCATGTTTGTAAGCCAGGCGGTGTTTTTTGAACCTGCTGTTCTTAACACACTATTGTAGCACTTAAAAGCGCCAACCCAGAATTAACCGCCCCTGACTTATGAAATTTAGCACCGGTGACCCCTGAAAATGAACAAATTCCTCTAATTACAAGGGGTGTCAACCTGCCATGGTTTGGTGAGGAGGTTTGGACTCACAGCCACAGATTTTGACCTCCAATCCTCATGCCAGGCAGCTTGAAGGCCATCGTCATGGTCTCTACAGTCGATGCGCCACCTTGGCGTGGCGCAGAAAACCGCAGATCCTCGAAAACCACCTTTCAACTCTCCTGACCCAAGGACCCTGGAAACTGTTGTCCCCGGGTGCTTGGAACAGTTCCAGTTCCAGTGCCAAGCAGCTTGTGGTTGGCAGGTGGGGGCCAGCAGTTCCAATGTGGTTGGCAGGTGGGCGCCAGCAGTTCCAGATGCAGTGGGGAACGCTATGCAACGACCCAACGAACTGTGCTCAAAAGATTTGCGCTGCTTCGGCGGGAAAAAGGTCTCCAACTTGTCCAGAGCTTCCTGCTCCCTTGCTTGATGCTTCCCCGCATGGGAGCAGCAAATCATGTCAAATCTATAGCAGCAAGGACTGCAAAGGATTGACCCTTCAAAGATAATCAGGACAACGTAGCTTCAGAGACCACAACCTGGAGTTGTTTGATGAACAAAGTCCGGATAGTCTCCCTGCATAAGCCCCTTTTCTGAAACGTCTTGAGGGGCCCCTTGTTTTAGCAGAAACGCCTCCCCCCCGACGTACAGGGTCCACCTCCATGGGATCTCTTCGCATCGAGAACTAAGGATTCAACTCCCCTGGGTTGAAGCTTCGGGGGGCTTGTCCAAGCTTCTGGGGCTGTCCAAACACCACCGAAACAAGGCTGTGAAAGTGCTCTCCCTGGAATGGATTGGAACCAATTTTCAGTACATCTTTTGCAAGGGGATTCACTCAAGTCATCCAGGATCCCGCCTGGATGAGGAAACCAAAGGTCCCATGTTGTGTCAACACCACTCTCTTCGCACTCCAAACCGGATTTGACTGCGGTTACCTGCGGTGACCTGCGTCAAGTCACCCACATCCAAGAAGTTCGCTGGGCTGCCACCCAGGATGCTCAACAAGTCCTCAGCCGGTGGAGCGCTGCCGCTTCGGCGCAGCCGCTTCGCGCAGCTGCTTCGCAGCGTCGACGTCTGGAGACGAGACGAGACGGGAGTCGTTGTCCGATCTGGATCCGCCCTGACTTGGCCGACGCCCCGTGCTTTTGGATGGACGTTCGGGTATGTTGTTGCTGTTCAGGTTGTGGCCCGACTTCCCCGACTTCAAGACAACAAAAAATCCTTGCCACGGCTCAAGGAGCTAGTTCGAAACAAAATGATCCCATTCAAATGCAGCCCTCCTTTGGGGGAAGTACTGACACTTTAAAGCAACACAAGTATACACAAAACTCTAATATACATCAATATCTTCACGGGTTGCTTCATAACCCAGTGGTATCGCAGTTGCTTGATCCAAACGAGCTTGACCGGTTTGCTCAAAAGTGCAAAAGGATACATATAGTATACCTATTCCATGCTCATTGACTTATCCAAAAAGGACAAGGTAGATGGGTACCAGCTTGTTCAATCCGAAAGTCCCTTTTAAGAAAAGAGTCATATATCTTCAATCCCAACACGAACTAAAAACGCTCGAGGTTTCGGGTGAACACACCTATGTTGGTTTGTTCACTGCTGGCGAAAGCGACATGCTGGTGGCTCCAAACTTGTACCATCCTGTGAGCTGTGGGAAGTTCACATTCACTTCTCCACTTCGAATGGTTGCCACCTGGCAGGTCCTGCATATTTCCAATCTTTTTTTCGCTTTGGAAGTCGAATCTTGACCGAAACCTGTACATCTAGTTTCTTAATGTAGACACACACACACAAACAAAAACACATACAGCAATAAAACATAATAAAACCATCTCAGTTGGATTGTAGAACAAGTTGATATGAGGTGTTTTATGGGTCAACTCTCTATATTTAATTCTCCTCAAATTACCTTCATGTCACACCAACTACCTCCCTCCAAGTTTCCATGGTGGACATGGCGAGACCCGCGCCGTTCACCATGCAGGCCACGTTGCCATCCTCGGGCCGTGAAGGGAGCGCGAAAAGGATCAAACCAGCTTCCTTCGACCATTCAATGAATTGGTTCAAGGGAAAATCTACAGGACAAGTCTTGTCTTTACCCGTGGCGTAGAAGCTCGAAAAACTGGGATCCACGAAGTAGGATCACCGCGGGATCATTGTATCCCTTCAGTATACCAGGACCCTCCAAGGGGTGTCCATTTATAGCCCCTTAGCTGTTAAGGGGTGTCCATTAACCACCCCTTGAAGGCCCTGGTATACCATGAATACATATATATATACCTAGATCGACCAGACCAGACCTGTACTTTTTGTCGGGTCTGAAACGAAACATCGTGTATTAAAAGGAGCAAGGTCTTGGAATAGGACCTTTCTGGCCCTGAACAGTGGTCAAACGGATGACAAGTGGGTAAGTTGGTCTCTTCCATTTTACCTCAAATGTCAAAACACAAAGCCGAACGAACCATGGGCCGGGCAAGGATAGTGACTCTTTGACAGCGACACCAGGTGATTCAATCGTCCCTTCTCGCACGCCCATGACATCCCACAACCCATCCACTTCATTTGCAGCCTTAATGTAGACTCTTGATTAATTTGGATTGAAAACCCTCTTCATGGCCGGGGGTTTCGGTGAACTGGAAGGCAGTGGGGGCCGCAAGGACTGGGGGTCAACAGGTGAACTCTGCTTGACCACGGAAAAAAGAAAGGCTAAATAGGCTTGTATAATAAGGAAGTCAACCGGTCACCCTACCAGGGTTTAGGGCTCAATCTTGCGGGCGACGCAGTGTATACACCCCTTGCTCATGTGAGTATGACAGACATGGTGAAAGTACATGCAACCTATCAGCCCTATATGTACAGCATGAAATACGTACGGTGCGAATTAACAGTTAACACATTCGACCGTCAAGCCACGTCTAGACTTAAGTTGTTCTCTCTCTCTCTCTCTCGCTCTCTCTCTCTCTCTCGCTCTCCGCCTTCGGGCAATTCGCCTTGCTTGCGGTACATGTACCAGGGTCACAAGGGCTCAGGGTTTTGACCCCACAGCCAATATCGAACCCTGAAGGCCCCCCAGTTTCGGGTCTGGTCATTGTTTGTGCACGTTTAAAAAATATGGTTCCCCAACATGGGGGGATCTTGCGGTGGTGAAAAAAGGACAAACTGCAGGCCAATTGCGGCAACATATTGTGACCTTTGAATACTTCTAATATGTAGCTTGACGACAGTGACTCCCTGGTCTAGCTTTATAGGCACATTGTTTTCATTGTGACCGCAAACCAATCTGCTTGCTCCCAAGCTTCCAACTTGATGTAGTTCAGGTCATACTTCTTGGCTTCCACCTCAATGGGATTCTCCTGGCTGACGTCCCGCTGATCATGAATTTCCTTCTGTCGGTAGGAGGCGTTGTCATCGAAGTTCACCTGCGCCAGTCGCTGTGAAGTTCACGGCAGCCACGACGGGTGGCTGCCGTCGCTGGGTGAGTCGGGAGGGACGTGGTTTCACCCAGCGAATGACCTGCGGTTACACACGTTTTCTCGTCCCAAGCCTACACCAAATGATCGCCAAGGATACTTTATGATCTAAGCATGAGGCTTTTTCGCCGACCACTTCCACCAGTGATCTGCCAAGATCCTGTCTTTTTTCGAAACACCCGCCCCACCTTGGAGTCGCAAACCAAGACGCGGCCATCCGTGAGGGAGGCTAAGGGGTTGATCTCCAACATGGTGCAGTCGCACTCGATGAAGACCTGCGGAGTCGGAGAGTGGCTGGCATCGCGCAGCGCGGTTTGAGCCGATCGAAGAAGGTACATCCGGATTCCTACCAAACACGAGCAAGCTTCACAAGTTCCCAAACACGACGTTCCGGGACTGGAAGTCGTAGACGACAGGGGATCCCTGGGGTAAATTCTGGGGTCAATTTTGAGATATGATATTTCATGCATAGAGCGTCTGGGGGTTGAGTACATCATGACATCCAAGAATCGAGTCCAAGATCTTTTATGAATGAAATACAGAAGCATGGTCCCTGTTGTAATGGAGGATAATGGAAGAGTCTGGGAGAGGATCATAGATCAAGAAAAAAACGGTCCAGTGCCTAGTACCCACTGCGTCGGCAGAGTACTTTCAAACATAGTCATCACATGTTGGGTCAGGTTACTGCTTCGGACGGGATGAATAGGGGAAGCAATGACCAACAAATTCGTCCTACCTGATCATCCTGATCATGATCATTGTGTCTAAGGCCAAGAGGCTCCAACAAATAAGATCAAATGTACGTGCACAGAAGAAAACAAGACATGTGTCTATCGCTCCGGAGTACATCCGAGCGCTACAGCTAAGCAGCGGGTACTACATGTAGCCCACTACACCTGTCCAGGAGGATGCCCTACAGCAGGATGCCCCAGGTTTTACAGAGTCCACTCCTCCTCACTGTGCTGTCTTCGCTCCTGGTCATGTCCTGGCCTTGTACAGGTTGGCCATCAGAGTGGCCTCGGGCCGTGCGGATGTTCGGCGCGCTTGCGGGACAGCAACTCGGCGATTCTTTGGAATGAGGAGGAACAAACCAGGAACACCATCAGTCCTTCTGGAGCTGATCTTTAGACTTCCAGCCATTGATCGAATCAGGTGAACCAACCTCCAGCAAGGTGACGAAGCACCCGAAATGGCCTTGAAGAACCACCGGAACATCCAGAGCTCAGATCCGAGATCCATGTAAAACATTCCTCAGGTGCGCCCAGCGCACTCCCAGCCGGGCCCCCGGCGGCTTCCTTCGCCTGGCGGAGTTTTTTCCGGTGCTGCGCAGCACTGATGGATACTGATCACCGTGCAAGGGTGATGAGACACAAGAGACAACTGGCACCATAGGGTGGCGATCATCATAGATCTAAGGTTCAAATATATTCAGGTACAGTATTGTTTAATTAAAGTATTTTCAAACATATATAATTATATTTAAATGTATTTAACATGTGTTAAGAGAGTGGTTCATGAGTTGCTCGCATGTTTCCTCTAACCAAAGATGAGCTGTTTCCAGTGGCTTTGTTTGCATGGGAAGGCAATAGACTGGCCCCCATCTTGGTGACCCTCTAGTAGAAGGACTGCTTGTGTTTAGACTGCTCTCCAACTCTGTTTCGGATCACTTCAAGGTCTTGCCAACTCTGTTTCGGAACATCTGTTCCACTTATTCTACGTACATCCTGGTTCGCTAGCTTCGTTCTCTTCGTATATCTTCCGCCGCTCCTCATTCTTCGTGACGATCCCCCAAACCCACCCGGTCGGTCTCCCCCGGTCCCGTCCCGTCGCCTGGGCGCCGCTGAAGCCCATCTCCGTGGCCATCTTCTCTGCGGCCTCCGGCTTGATGCCTGGCCACGCGCCGGACAGACGGATCGGACGGGGCTCCGTCCAGGGCAGGGCTCAGACCTTAGGAACTAGAAGGCTAGAAGGTCCTCTAACCTCCTGTATCATCCTGATTCATCCTGCATCTATAGGCTTTCATCCACCACCCTGACAAACCCTTGAACCCTTCAAGAAGACAGGCTGCCAGGCCGCCAGGCCCCCTTCCCTTCCATTCTCCGCGGACGCCGGTAGGGGGGCACACCTTCGATGATGTCCACAGGTGTCTTGATGATCGCCGTGGGGTCCGCGGCCGCGATGTCCTGCGACGTCGGGAGGTCTCGACAGCGCCGTGACGTGTGCGCGGTTCGACGATGTCCGTGAGGCATCGGTGCAGGGTCTCCCATGGGACGGTGATGTGGGAAAGATGGGACGGTGTGGGAGGTGACTGTTTGGAGAAGTCAGTGAAATCATGTGAAACGCTTCACTGTGGACTTCCACTTTGGGGGACTCTTTCGTGGGGCAGGCGCGGTGCGGGTTCGCGGTGCACCCCACCCTGCATGGCCGTCCGGTCACACCCGGTGCCTCGATGGAGGTTCCTCCAGTCTTGCTTCCAATCATCAAGGGGCCTTGCGGAACTGGGACCAGGGCAGTTGATCCCTTCCCCTGTAGGTTGGATGGGCAGCCCTGGAAGAAACAAGCGCAGATTCACTCGCTTCCTTGGTTGCAAACAGCCAACAAAAATCATTATATAAAGGCACCCACCAACCATGACCAGAATAGCATGTGGGTCTCTCAAACCAATTTCTCTAGGTGGTGCAGTACTCCTTCATCAACCGTAGGGATGATGGAAGTATAGAGAATCTTTTGCTTTGCAGAGGAATCATCCTCAAAAAACCTTATCAACCAGTTCATTCCCAACTGAAACAAACCATCTCCAAGGCTGTACTCAGGTATTGCTTTTCCGGCCGCATCTGGCTCGGCCTCCACTGGAGCGGTCCATGAGAATGGCAAAGTATTTCTCCTGAGAGGAGTTGGAATCCCCGTTGGTGTCATGAGACGCTGGATCCCTATAACATGCTGGACCCCACCTCCAAAAACCATACAGCTGAGATCAACTGAGTATACCTAGATCTTCCGAAGATGCGTTGGGCTGCAATGTCAGCCCAGAATGTTCAGCCCGAGCGAGTTTGGGCCGAGGGTTGGCCAGGTCTCGACCTACGCACCTTCGTCCAGAGAACTTGGTCCGAGTTGGGAACCTGGAGGACCCGAGGAGGACCAGTCCCCACCGGGAAGCGCTGCACTGCGCTGGCCCGGTCGACCGCTGCACTGCGCCAGGTGCGGCTCGGAGGGTCGGTGACAGCACAGAGCCAGAGCCAGATGGTCTGAACAACGACCCCATCCATGTAACTCTCTCTTCCCATGGATGCTTTGAAAAGGTCGATAGGTCCGGTCTCGCGCAACAAAAGGCTGGGACTGGCCACCAAAGCTCAGAGTTTCGGCTGAATGAACGCATCTCAGAGCGTTCGAAACCCAAAATGGACCTACCAACTGCTTCCGGGCTAGGGGTAACCTGGCTGGATCTCTCCACACTACGTCAACAGGTCTCCACCTACAGGTCTCCACCCCGACAAAAAAGCGCATCCGTTAGGTTTCAAGCCCCCAGACCTTAGGATCCACTGGGCATGGCATCAACAAGAAAGATCCCCCACCGACGTGGCGGAACTCGGCTACGGCATGCATGGCATGCAAGAGACCCACACAGGGAGATGGTCCAAAAAGCACATGGCTCAAAATACATCTCTCTCAGGTGGTGTGTAAGGTCTCTTTCTAAAGTAGGATGGAAAATCGCTTGGTTTGTGCGAGATGTACTCGTACTCGTAAGCAAGCTTAGTTGCACAAGCTTGGCAGTTTGAACCAGAGAATACAAATGACTGACCCTCAACCTTCAAAACGATATTATTGGGTATATCCTATCCTATTACCAGTAACAAATAATGATGGTTACCAAAAGGCCTTTTTCTAAAATAGATTAAACATCTATAGTACATAATTCATTGCTGACCGATTGTTGCAGCACAGACCCAATATACCCTAGGCCTCCAGTCGTACCGAACCTGAGGTTCGGTGGGACTGGGGTGGGTGCCAGGGTCGGGTCCAGTCATACCGAACCTGAGGAGGTACGACTGGACGGTGTAGGGATACGTACAAATATATCCCTGACGCTCCATGTATGCCATATATGTCTACATTGACCCCCAAAACCACCCCAACTGATCGGCATCTATGGCAGTCCCATGGAGTGTCTGGGTATGGAACCCTTTCGAAGCCAATACTGCCGTTGGCCGAGGCTCATCTTTAATGGAGACCTTCTCAGCCAGCAGCACCCTGCAGTTGCGTGGTGCCCCGGTTGGTGCCGTGAACTCGGAAAGTAGGAGTCAGTGCACGTCAGTGGGTTCGATCATCCCAAGAGGTATATACCAGGACCCCCAGGAGTTGGGTGGTAGACATGGACACCCCGAATCACAGCTAAGGGTCTATAAATCAACACCCCTTGGAGGGTCCTGGTATATGAGTTGCTAAAAAATGTTTAAAACGATCTTAGATAACCACCTTGCAGTAATGTTTCTTTTAATTCTCTGGATGGAGAAAGGAGGATTTCTCTGCATGAGATCGTTTCTGAAATTTCTGCCGTCGGCGATGACCACCACTCCATGTGCGCCATATTACCTACGGGGTAGTTTCAGGGGTCAATATAGGGATATCAATGATATCATATATTCCATTACATGGAGTGTCTGGGATAGGAAGATATTCAAAAAAAAAACACGAGATCAACGGGGAACCAGGAGGACGATGGACCACAAATGCCCCTCGGTACCCCAGAATCTATCAGCTGTTCACTCTGGCGTGTGGTGGAAATTTGCTTTGGGATGCTTGAGGACCGGGACCTGGTAAAGCCCTACAACTCCCCAAAACAGTGGTGAAAGGATGTGAGCACGGGGTGAGAGGAGCCGTGCCTTTCAACCTGGTGCACCCCATGAGCAAACTTTCAGACGCCCCCAAAAAGGGATCACGAGTCATGCTGCTTTCGCTGCTTTCGCGTCCAAAAAACGCCTGCAAGAGTCACAGTCAGTGACAGCCAACCCCTGGGCCATGCATTGTCCTTGGGTTCTGGGACCCCAGAAACAAGTAACATTGCTATGATGCCTCGAGGGAGGTAGAAATCTCACCTCTCGCTGTGGGGTGGTTCGTGGGGTTGGGGTTCACGAAGTTCGGGAGTGTTCAGGGCTCAATGTCACAAACTCCATGGAACATCAAACTAAGGTTCAGCGATGGATTCATCTTTCAAACCATCGAGCCATCGAGCCATCCACCCACGTGGGGCCAAGACACGTGTTGTTGGGCTTTCCTTCTGCTCCAGTCTGCTTGGTGATGAGCCTCAGTCTGCCGGTTCCGGAGTTCCAAAGGGGCCGCTTGGTCCTCTTAGGCTGAAGGCGTCGAGGTTTGATCCAAAGGTCTTAGTCGAAAGATGTCGAAAGGGTCCAAAGGTCAACAAGCTCATGAAAAACTGGCTGGAAAAGGGTGGGTCATTATAGTCAAGGTCTTAGTTGAAAAATGCTGAAAGGCAGTTTGTTTGGCCGTGTCAAACTCCTTGGAGACTCCAGGTCGCAAATATTGGTTCGAGCCTCCCGAAGTAGTTTGTCGGGCCCAGTCAAGGTGCTGGCCACTTCTAGTGGTGTCTCCCGTCATGTCTGACTCAGTTTTTGCTGGAAAATACCAACTTTTCATCTGTACTAGCTAGGATGCGATCATTTCAATCTGGCGCCCATTCCCTCCATGATGGCGCCGTGAAGGCGCCTTGGGCGGGTGGGGCTCGGCCGCCCGACGTTTTGCCCAACATCTTCTCTGCCACCTCCTTGACCTATGGGAGTGGGGTGGGCCACTCGGAGTCGGGTTGGGCGCGATGCTTGGGGGAGGCGAGGCGAACGTGATCGGCTGCTCGGCGGCTTGCGACACATCAACCAATCACTGACAAAAACGGTGAGGTCTATATGACTATATGTGTCTATACAAGCCAATCCCATCCAAATGCAGTGCTGGTTTCACCTGGCCTTCTCCTTCTTCACGATGTGGACGCCGCCTTGGAAGTTGTTCTCCTGCAAAGACCCGAAAGGGGCACGGCACAGTGACTGTGCAAGACCTGAAGACTTGTGGCCAACCTCGACGTCTGCTGTCACCAACGTGGTCGAAGTTGACCTGATGGATGTTCTTTGCACCTGTTTGTAGCAGGGGACATCAATCCCTCAAACTATTCTGAGGACAACTGAACAAAGATAATTACAAAGGAAACATAAGAAAACTGAACTGGCTTCCTCCAAGCCATCATACCATCCAAAATTCCAGCAGTTCTATTCAATAGCTTGTCCTAGCCAGAGTGTTATCCGTGGCTGCGCCCATGGCATAAGAACAGTGTCCAACACGTGAGATCACTGAGGCTCTCCCACTGACCATTCAAGTCCTCTTGCCCACCTCCTCCTTTGCCCCGGCGCACCACAGCACCGCCCCCTGCGAAAGCTTCTCCTTGAAGTGTCCCAAGCCTCTCCCACCGGCGAGCACCTGTGCCTTGACCTGGAGCGGTGGAGATCGGTGGTTCTTCGCACCCCTTCGAAGGAGAATGGGGCGACCCGCCCCCCGGCCATCGGTCCAGTCCCCAGGGCTATCGGTCCGGTCAGCACCCGGCCCCCTTAAGACACTTCAGAGCTTCTCCCCGGTTTCTCGCGACGTCCGGACGGGCATCTCCCGAATCGCAGATGCACCGGGTGTTTGGTACGAAGCAACGCCGAGGCACAACGACTTCATCGCCCGGCATCTCGTTCGCCTTCTCCACGGCCTCCTCTGGGGAGAAGGCGGGCAAGTTCTTGGGCACGCCCACGCCGAACCTGGATCGGTCCAGGAGTCCACTGGCCGTGTGGTGCAACCGCCCGCACAAGTGGGCTCCGTCCCAAAGACGGTGATGGTGCAACTCCAAAACAGGAACAACCTGGCTTAGCTGCTTTTTGGCTGAGATCATCCTTGTGGTGAAAGCTTCTGCACTGAGATCAGCGCGCGGAAGCTCACGTGTCAGGCCAGGGAATACAGGACGACGCAGCGGAAGTTGTTTGAGTGATGAAACACACACACACACTCGAGATAATAATACGTACTGAGCCCCAAGCCCTGAAGAAGCCTAGGGTTTCACACACACACACATGGCTGTGATCTTGAGGTCATCCGACAGAAGGGTTGCTTCCAAGAAGGAGAAAGAGGGTGCAAATGCCTTATTTTATGCCATGATTATGACCATCAACAATTCCTAGTCAGGGGCGTAACACGAGGAGCAATCAATCGTCAATATGTTTTTGCCCCATTAGTCAGGATCTAAGTGGATGGCTTTGCTCCAAGAACCCTTGCACTCAAGTTGCTGCCACCTCCTCCTTCACCTGTGAAATATGTTCTGGGAATTTGACATGAGGCACTGAGGCACCGCTTTTCGAGATGAAGCAGTCTGGCCATCACACCTTCTCATCTGAGAACAAGGCTGCTGGATTCTCAGTGTAGTGTCAAAGCTTCCAATTGCAGCCAAAACACTTCTGGAAGATAATCTGCGCCTGGTCAGGGGTGAATAACCCAAATAATGGTTTTGCAAACTGTTGGAAGGGAAATCACAAGTATCTGTCTGTATATCCACGCTGCATGCATGCAATGCATGCATATACTTGGGTATGTTCCATGCCTCGAAAAGTACATGAAAGTGACGATGATGACCCAAACGGCCACGCATCGAATCTCTTCCGCATCCCTTCCAAGTTCAACGTCGACCACGTCCACAACCAAGGACTACTTCCGGCCCCTTCTGCCGCGACTGCCGCACCTGGTACTCGTGCAGGTTCAGAAATCTCCGCTGCACCGCTGAGACCGCCGGCGGCACCAGGCCGCGGCGCAGGCCGCGGCAAACGCTCGGTGCCAGGGATGCCCTCGGCGCCGCGGCGGTGGGGGTGACGGCCAGGTGTCACATGAACGGCAAAAACCACGCTTTGAGAGGCTCTTAACCATCTAAAGTATACCATGTTTGTAGGAAAAACGTGTTGGTTTTGCCCTGACATTCCAAATTTTGTGGTTGTTTGCCATCTTGACCACTGGCCACTCCACTGGCTTTCTCTGACAGAAGGGAGGAAGTAGAACATGTAGAACCAACTACATCGATATACTATGATATACTTGGATGCAAAACGATTCCAACAACAAGTGCCCCTTGAAACTTCAGTCTCTACAGAACTGTGAACCTGCCGAATCGTAGCACGTCTACGAATCCCCATAACCCCAAATTCCCCCCAACGCGGTGAACCAACGCAAACGGCAAAGCCGTCACAGCCCTCCAGACCAGCAACATGGCCAGGACTAGGGCAAAAAGGGCGAGGACTGAGTTGCTTGGACCCCAGCACGGCTGCAGGATGCACGGGCGGAGGGATCTGAAACCGAGTGCATGGTTAAAGAAAAGCACGCAGCGCCCCTTAAGAGGACGCTACGATCGAGGCTCCTGGCCTTACTACTAGGAACAAATAGGAACGCTGCGATCGGGGCCCCTGGCATCGCTACTAGGAGCGATCGGACGCTACGAACGGGGCTCCGGGCCGCTGACCCAGTCGTCACCTCGTGACCGGACGCCCTAGTCGTCCCTGCCTCCCAGTCGTCCCAGAGACGGCACCTGCGCGGCAAGACTGTTAGACACATTCTCCCTCCACCGCCTGGGGCGCAGAACCAGTTTTCTGGAAAAAGCATGAAAAAGCATCCATCTCCGAAACATCTGGGGGTCCCACCCTCTCTGGGCTTGGTTCAAGCTGTCTGTGTTGCTCTCAACATGTTGGAATCAATCGGACTTCAGGGTAAGACCACTCCAAAACGCTGAATGGAAGTCGACTGTTCTTCTTATGCACAGGATCTTCGGTCTCCAAACCCCAAATGCTCCACGTCTCATCCAAAAGGCTTCACCACCGGGCCTTGGCCAGGCGAAACATCGCTGGCTCCCGCTGCGCATCGCGGCATCGCTGGCGGGTGCGCGGACCGGGCCGAGGGTGGCCGAGGTGTGTTGATCATGGCTTGGCGCACCTGGTTGGCTTGTATGTCGACTAGGCCTGACTAGGTGACTTCGATCAACAGCATCAGGCTACGGGCCGATCTGAGCTGTTTCGGCCGATCTCAACACGGGGCCAACGAAGATGGGCTCAGGTGCGGAGGAACCGCTCCGGTGAAGGGACTCGCTGTGGTGCTTCTCTTGAGTCAAAGCTGGGCGTCGTTTCACATGGTTTCTCACAGGGGACCATTGGACTCCGGATTGACCACAGGGCTTTTCGTGTATTTACTGCAGTTGAGCCGCCACAAAACTCTAGTCACTGGAATTCACTGGATAATGTTCATAAAGATGGAAGCAATATGGAAGCTGCTGGTAAATCCTCCAGCAGGGGAATCCTCCAAGCAAAGAACAGGCTTGCTCTCCAATCAGCCACACACCTTGTCGAGCAGTATAGATCTACTCACTACTCACCCCCGAAGAACATGTTGCAATCCCAATACATGGGTTCGTCGAACGAGCTGGTTCTAGTCGTTTCTCGCGTTCCACGTCTCGAAGTCGACAAATCAACTGAAGAACTGCACACCACCTCCTCTCAGAAGGAGGGGGTGGTGTACCTCACGAGTCCAGGAGGTTCAACCACCAAAAAGCGAGCCAGAGGGACCCAGAGGGACCAGGGTCGGTCCCTCCCGGCCCGGTGAAAAACTTCAGCCTGCGTCTGCGTCGGCCCTTTTCATGTGACCATTAGAAGCAAAGCAGATGTGAAAATTACACCTGGACCCCTGCACATGTAGTACAGGTCATCTAAAATCTATATATATATATACTTCACACCAGGTTAAGCCTGGGACTACCCGTTCGGCAGATTGGAAAGAATGAGTGGAACTGCCGCTCTCCAGGCGGACGCCTTTTCGGCCAAACGCAGCCAGCTTTCTACTTGGCTCGACACAGCTGGTCCACTGTGCAAGATGACATCGCATCCAAGATGGAGGACAAAGCCTGGAGAAGGAATGCACATTAGGGCGCCGGCCCACGAAGTACATTGCATGTGGGGTATGCATTAAAAATAGGACACCCTCCCAGGCGTTCCCGCCGGAAGGTTCGGGATACCCCGTCTAACCCAGCGGGTCTCCAGTTCAAACGCACACCCATGGGCCAAATCCGGACCCTCCAAGATAAGGCTGGATTCCGGGCACTGGGCACCCAGAACGAAAGTACATCGATCGCAAAGAGGGTCATGGTGTGAATCTGAAGCATGATCGAACTACCAGGTTCTTTTGGTGTGGAGATTGATTGATATGAACAGTTGCACAGTGTGTGTTTTCTGTGATAAAGGAAACAAGCAAAATAGACATGAATTTAATAGACCAATTCATTGTTGGCCTTCTCTTCCACAACAGGAAACCTTGACATGGAACCGAGGCTGCCCTTGGATGGTCAAGGTCGCAGCTAGCTTCGTCGTCGGAACCTTTGTTTGCCTTCGTCGTCCGTGGGGGTCCGTCGCGGCTCCAGGTGGGCAGTTTGGAACTGCGACCTCAAAGAAAGGCAAAGCAGACAGCGTTAGGTCGTGGTAGCTGGGCACCCCGGTGGTGCACCGGGAGGACGTTCGCACCACCACCGATGAAACCGATGAATCTCCGGGATCCACGGCAGAAAGGTTCTAAGTTCGAATAAGCTCCAGCAAAAACTATACAAAAGCATATTATAATAAAACATATTAATATATAAAAACGTATTCTTTTCCTAAATGATCCTAAATGTCTTTGGTTGATTCAGAAAACTGGACCTTGTCAGCTCCGCACCATCCCCAAGTGGTTTATGAATGTTTATTCTGGGACATCCCTTTGGCCCTTCTGTTCAGCGACATGTACAGGGGTGCCCCACCTCCGTACCGGGCACTCGCGAGCCGAGGGCTTCAGCGACCAAAGCAAAGCTGAGGAGGTCCGGCAAGACACGAAGCTCGGACATGAGCTGCAACAAGCGCAGGCTCCAGTGCCATTGGCCTCAAAACGATCCGAGCTGACTCTGACTCCAATGGAAGGGTCTGCTCTGCTGCAACACCGAGTTCTAATTTGTCGTATGTTGTAGATAGATGGGTGTCCTGGGTTGCAAGTAGATCATATCGATTGACACTTGGAGCTGACTGCGGCTCTCCAAGTCTTGAAGCACTTAATTAGTCGAGTTCGACCCCGAGCAGCGGTTTTCATGGCTTGACCAGTTTTCAGCCTCGCTGAAAGTGATTGTGGAACTAAAAAACCGACCCACAAAAGCTTCGCACACAAATGAAACTATACAAACAACTAGTCGCGACCTTTGGATTTATATACACTGTCTGCTTCTGATATAGTCATGGGGATTTGTAAAAAAACAGATGGGGAATCCTTGCAACTCAAAGCAGCTTGGACTAAATCTGGATAACACTTTCTGGCCAATGATTGAATAAAGTTACACTAATTATATAATAGATGGTAATAATTGGTATATAATAGGTATTGAAGTTGTCAACCTTTGGTGCCGAAATGGATGCCAAAATTCTGCAATAACCGCTCAGCTGGGGCTATGGGGAGTGGAGTTCCTCCAAGTGACTGCCACAAGCACTGATGACGGCATTGAAACTGACCAAATTTGGTCGAAGGCTTTCCTGGTCCATGACATGAAATGCTTGGAGGGCCTCCCTCCACTGGCTCCCCTTCTCACAGGAAGAAATCGCCGAGTTGAAGCAAACTAGATCAATCTGCAGCCGTGCCGTACGTATGGCCTCGAATAAAGACAGTGCTTGCTGCCATTGACTGCCTTCCTCGCAAGCAGTCATCGCAGAGCTGAAGCTGAAAATGTTGGCCTTCACCTTGACTACGGGCATCGCAGCAAATAAGACTAGGGCTTCTTCCCATCGTCTGCCCTTGGCACACGAGCTGATGGTAGCACTGAAACTGATCACGTCTGGGATGATGGCACTGGCTCTGGTCATCCAATCGAAGAGCATCAAGGAATGTTGCCACTGTTGACCCTTTTCACAGCTACTGATCGCTGCATTGAAGCTTACGTCATTGGGCCTCACGCTGGCTTGCGGCATCGCTCCGAAAAACGATAAGGCCAGTTGCCATTGGTTCCCCTTCTCGAAGGAGCTAATGATCGCTCCAAAGATTATAATGTCTGGCTGAATCTCTGCTGAGATCATGGAATCAAACAAGTTGAGTGTCACTTGCCAACGCCCTTGCTTCACGCAAGAGCTGATGGCGGAGCTGAAGCTGATCACGTCCGGCATGACCATTGCTTCCTGCATGGCAAAGAGCAAACTCAAAGACTGTTGCCACTGGCTTCCCTTCTCACAGCAACTCATAGCAGTATTGAAGGTGATGCTGTTGCAACGCACACTCTCTGTAACCATGGTGTTCAACCACCTGAGTGCCAGCACCCATTCCGATCCACGACGGGAAGATGCGATGGCGGCATTGTAGGTGACCACATTTCTTTCGACACTCACAGATGGCATGTCGCCAAAGATCCTTAAAGCCAGCTGCCATTGATCGCCTTTTCGAGCTGCGCTGATGGCCGCACCCCAGTTCACCACGTTGCGCCGAAGCCCGAGCTGAGCTGGCATCGCCGCCAAAAGCCAGCAAGCATGCGTCCAGAGTCTGGCTGAAGCGCAGCATGATATGGCCAGCGTACAATGCTGGGAGTCCAATCGAACACCAAGGCATTGAAAGGCCGTACCCAAGGCGTTGAAAGCAGATTGCTCCTCTTTTTGTTCGGCCAGAGATGTCCTGGGTTCGGGCAACTTGGAGGGTCACAGCACAGGCTGGTGTGTTATCTGATGCCTAGCCGTCCAACCTCTGTACTTGTAAGGTTGCGGATGATCCCCTGGAGGAAGTTCTTGCAGGTCCTAAAAGGATCTGGATTAGGCCCTTCCCACATCCCAAACCAACCGGTTCACCGGGGGAGGATAGTGGTTGTCTGAAAATTCTCTGAGGAAAACAAGCAGGATAGTACATCAGGATGTTTGGGTGATCTTAGCAGCGTGCTGGATCAAAAGCGGCCCCCCAGCTGGGAAGACGTCCCGCAGAACCCTGCGAAGCTCGCACCGCAGGTCTTGAAACGCGCGCCCGCGCCAGCGGACGGTACACCCGATCTCGTTATCTCCTTGGAAAAAAACCGTCAGAAAAATATAACAACAAACAACAAATGAACAACAGACAAACAACATATAACAAACAACATATAACATATTCTATAACGGGCAGAAAAGGGCGTCCAAAAACAAACAAACAACATATATGCATGTATAGAATACCTTTTTTTGGGTCGCAGAAGATGTCAGCTGTGGAGAGGTTGAACCGTCGAATATACATAAAACATATGGTATATGAATTACAACGGCTGACGCCTCCGCTGGGATATGATTCCATCATATATATATATAATGTATCCATGGAGTGTCTGGGGGTATGTCTGGGTTGTCTGCAACGTTGTTCGCCACAAGGAGGCCGGTGTGGTGAATCAAACCGGAGAGGCCGAAGAGGGGACTTGGTCCACCGGAGTTCCAAGAGGTCGAAGAGTCGAAGAGTGCGTGGCGCCCGCCCAAGAGGTGTTGCGTCCCTTCATGCCCGTTTGGTTAAGCCGTCCCTTCATCTACACTGTTCTTAGCACCGAACTGAAGAGGTGGTACATGGCTGAAAAAAATGTTCAATCGATTATTCCGATGTTTATTTCAAGAGTCTACATTACATTGACCCACATAACTAACCCTGAAGACCTCGCCAACACAACTCGCGTCTTTCGCGAGTCGGGGCTCAACAAGTCTCGAAGCTCTGAAGCAGGCGCTGCGACTCGCATGGCGCCGGCGGGTGCTCAGCATGAGCAGCATGCAGCCAATGGAGCCCGTTGAGGATGAATCAAACGTCTTAAGAGTGATTGGAGATGAATGGAGTGTCACCCCCAGTCCCAAAAAACGATCACCCTGGTGCACCATGCGCCATGTACAGTAGTTAGAGATCACCCTCGTGTTTCGGTGCAGCCCATCGATCGTGGATCATGAAGGAAACACGCCGTCCCGTGCACGCCGTGCACCCTTGGACCCCGACCAGGTGGGCAATGTGCGCATTGTGCCGGGTGGTTCTCATTGCGCATGTGGCACACGCAGTGTCTGTTTTTGCTCCACGCAGTGGGTGTTTTCTGATGTCCATGTTCTTCGAAAAAAAGCTTCGTTTGTCTCCGGTGCATCGGACCGGCAGGGTCATCGAGTCAGTCGTCTTCCTCTTGGCTGGGCGGAGACGCGGAGACGAGACCGGACCGGTTGTCGGCGACCCGAGCGAACGAGGTGAGGGGATTCACCGGACCGGCCCAAACACCAAGCAAAACCAGGTCATGAGGACTCACAGTCTGAGTGTCCTGGAAGTGAGGCCCCGAGGCCGGAATCGGACCTTTTGCTGAGCATCGACAGGTTTTCTGTGAACAAGACCAGAATGAGACCACGAACTGTGACCGATTCGGCTCTGACCTCTTGACTGAGACTTCAAGACTTCAGCCAAGGACATCTGCGAAGCTGGACTGCTATGGCCAGCGGGCAGCAGAGCAAAGCACTATGTCGAATTGTACGCAAATGAGGCGTCCACACCAAGTTGCAGATTGTTTGCTGAACTGTGACCCTGTGATATAGGGCCATGACACAAAATACGGGTGAGTTGTTGCAGCCCTTGGATCCAGGTCACTCGGACCTGTAGTTGTTGAAGTGTTTTTGACTCCTAGTGGCTAGGAGTCAAAAACACTTCAACAACTACAGGTTCGCTGTAGGATGCTCAAACTCTTTGGCAAAGGAGGATGCGATGTCGCTTGCAAAGCCGCACACCGAATGGCTGGCACCCTGTGGCGTTATTTGGATTCCCATGCCCTCAGCAGCAGGGGCACCATTTTGGGATGTCAACGAGATATGTCCTTGCCCATCTCGCCCCAAGTCGTCGCTCTCTCTTTCATGCCGCTTCATGCCGCTCCATGCGGCGTGTGACTTGTCAGCATGCAGCAGCATGAAGCTCTGAAAGATAGCGACGTATATCACTCATGGCTCTCGCAGACTCTCGCATGTCCGATGAGTTGATAGCGACAAGTCCCAGGACTCCCAGGACTGATGTCCGACTGATGTTCGAGAACAGTCCGCCGGCGTCGTGTTCTTCGCATCGAGCTGCTCATGGATCCCTGGTGGTTTCAACGTCTTCCGGGAACCACCAATCGCCACAGCCTCGGAACCATCATTTGTCCATCTGGCCACCCCCAGAAACCTCATCAAGCCTCTTTTGGGGGATAAACTGCAAGAAATGCACTTCTCCATTGCAGTTGGAGTCGATGGGTTCCCAGAAGTGGTTGCCGTGGATGGCATGGCCGGCCATGGACGACCAGTGAACCGGAACACCGTCCGCAGGTAGTGCCCTCCGAACCCTGATTCGTTCAGGGAGTCGTTTTCCCATTTCCCTTTGGAAGAGATCAACGAAGTGCCATGTGCCACCACAGCAGGGAGCTCCAATCGTCCAAACTAAGCCCAAAGGCCGCGGGAGCTCCGTGCGCTCGCTCCACGCCACCACAGAGAAAACGCGCTCGCTCCCGCGAGCCGTCGAGACGACGACGCCTCAGGTGAGCAGCTCCAAAATCGAGAAGCCCATCTCCTCCCACCGAATGAAGGTGAGAAATCCGGAATTCCCAAACACGACGACTCATGGGACTGCCAAGTCGGACTGAGAAACGGCCAGGGGTGGTTGAAAAGGGGTCAATGTATGTAAAGATGGCAGTCCCAATAGTCATGACCGCCATAGGACTGCCGACATACGGTGGGGTGGATGGCAGTCCCATGGAGTGTCCGGAATTGAAGGTGAGAAAAGACATCTCTCCCATCCTCTCCCATTTCGGGGGGCCCATCCTCTCCACACTACAGGAGTCGGACGTGCACACGACGGTCAACATTCTCCACAAAATCGGTTGATTGAGAGGACCAATGGCACAGACCCTTAAGAGGTGGTTTAGATATAATATAGACCCCCATCTAAAGGACATCATGGGGTAAACGTCCCATCTACTCTGAAACCACTGTAGGAGTTGTGATCCTGTGACACTTCAGGATGTAGAGGTAAACGTTTGTGGCACTTCATGGTGAAGAGAAAAGAAATAGAAACTGTCGCAAAAAAAAGGGAAACACTGCGCGCACGCAGGAATTGCGATCCTAGAGAAAAAAATGAATGATTTATCTTTTTTTATCTTTTAAACATTGGGAAGCACTGCAAGCACGCAGGAATTGTGATCCTGTGGCACTTTGGGGCGTACGTAAAGTAAAAGATCTATATAACATAATCTCTTGAGCATTGGGAAACACTTTATGCACGCAGGAATTGCGATCCTGTGACACTTCAGGGTGGTGGAGAGTAAAAGTTCTAAGAATCATCTTTTTAAAAATTGGAAAACACTGCACACACGCAGCACTTGTGATCCTAAGACACTTCAGGGGTAGAGTAAAAGTCAAAAAATCATGCTTAAACATTGGGAAACACCTTACGCATGCAGGAATGGTGATCTTGTGACACTTCAGGGTGTATCATCTTTTTAAGCAGTGGGAAACACCTTATGGACGCAGGAATTGTGATCCTGTGACACTTCAGGATGTAGAGGAAAAGATCAATTATAATCTTTTAAACACTGGGAAACACTACACGCACGCAAGAAAGGGTGATCCTGTGGCACTTCAGGGTGTAGAGTACAAGTTCAAAATCATCTTTCAAACATTGGGAAACACTGCACGCACGCAGGAGTTTTGCTCCTGTGACACTTGAGGGTGTTAAGTAAAAGCACTAAGATCATCTGAATTGGAAACACTACACACACGCAGGAATTGTGATCCTGTGACACTTCAGGGTGTAGAGTACAAATTCAATCATTATCCAATAACCTCAGAAACTTGAGGAAACGCTGCGGGCACGCAGCCCGCCAAACTTTTTGGTAGCCTGCAACGCCTTAGGGCTACTACCTAGTACCTTCATGAGGCTTGCCTTCAAGCGACCTCGGGGTCGAAAAAGTATACATCCGACATCCTTTCGTTCAGTGACCACAATAATTAGTCAGGATAAAATCAGGACAAATTACAATATATAATCATCAATATGTAGTTGTTTTAACGTCCACGTTGACTTTTTGCCCGGAAACAAAATATCCATTTGACACGAAAAATCCCAGCGGTCCTCCATTAAGCTGATGACTTTCTGCTGTCGGTCTCTCCGGGTCTCTAAAGCCAGGGCCATGCCAGAGCTGATAATATCCACCTGCCGATCCAGCTGGTCATGACACGTCCCTGAGATCGTCATGTTTCCTTCTGGGGAAGCCGCAGGGCAAGCGGGGGGGGCACCGGCACCTATTAGAAAAAAACACACACATCACACATTAGATATTGCGTACTGCTGAATGCCTCATGCTACATGGCTGCCTAGGTGAAAAAAGCTCCTAAGTAAAACGGGGAAAAGGTAGGTTGGAGGCCATCGCATCTAGGTGGGAGGTCATTGCAACAGCTTGGAGGCCACGAACCGGCGTCCGTTTCATGCTTTCACCACTCGAAACCGTACCTTTGTTGGGCGTCTGTGGGAAGACTTTTCAGTTATTCGACGGTCCCCTGCGACTCCGGTGAGAACACATCACTGCCTCCTTCCATACGAGTCGGAGCAAGTCAGATGCATTTGGTGTATGTAACAACCCGCTGAAATACGAGTCAGGACTTCGGCACCGATGTGACCAGCTACGTAGCTACTCGCACCCAGTAGAACCTCCAGGAGCCGCCTGGAGCCGGTCCTCCGCCATCTGCTCGAAGAGCTCGAAGGCCAAGGGCCACGCGGTCGTCGTCTTCTTGGCCGCGCTGATGGCGGCGCTGAAGCTGTAGGTCGTGGGGAACAGGTTGGAGCGAGTCACAGCGTCCTTGGAGGACGAAGGACGAAGGTGAAGAAGCATATTTGTCGAGTGAAGTGAAGTTCAAGCATGAAATGAACAGAAGTGGTGTGGTGACTTCTGTGACCTTTCGTGTGATGTCTTTGTTGTTGCACAAGGACCCTGAGACCAACTTAGAATAGACACTATTGTCTATTGTGCCTGCAAGATTTAAAAAAACAAAAATAAATTTGAACTTCCAATTGTTTATTCACGCATATCATCAGCCCTTGCAAAAAATATCCCGAGTATTCCGGTGAACTGCTAGACCCTCAGAAAGAATTCAAGTCTTGTTGCACCGAGCTGGGCAGAGTGACAGACTGAGATCGTTTTTCCCACAAATATGGGCGGAAATCGGGTCAGACTGGGCCTATTTGAAAGGGTCTGCGGTGGAGATCGGGTCAGGCTCACTGCCCGAGAGCTGACGCCACCCATGCGCATCTGCGGGTCGCCCTCTTCGCCCCCCGTCGACCTCCACGTCTTTCCAAGGGTCGAAGGTGCTCAAGGCCCAACGCCACTGGTTCGAGAGCTCGCAGGACCACATGGCAGCAGTGAAGCTAATGATGTCCACGCGAAGGGCGGACATCTGTGAGCCCTGCAAGAGATGGAGGGCACCCAGCCATTGGTATCCTGAGGCGCTGTGACCAAATAAACAAAAATGCGGAGAGGGCGATCTGAGAAGAGTAACCAGGAGGGCCAAATATCTTTGCCTAACAAAAGTGTCTAAGACTCATCGCGTGAGCAAAGAATTCGCAGCAATTGTCCGGCACGGACAAGAACCCGCCCCTTTAGAATCCGTTGGGGCTGGTTTTGTGCACGTATTAGGATACGTGTCCCAAAAGACTTCATATAAGACCTCCAAGAGATTCCTTCTCCCTCCGCGATGGCTCCGTCTTAGCCCAAGAAGTAATGGAATCGAAATTTTAGTATAGATTCTCCTGCTTTAGGTGCAAATATTTGTTCAGCACCCCCTGCGAACAAACCAGTGGCAAGGCTGGTGTGTCGCCCGTAGCAAAACTCCTCGTGAAGATGTCACCTTCTTCTGCAACATCCAAAAAGGCGTTGGATCAGACTCCTTGCCCTTAAACGGACCGCTGGGAACCGCAGGCCCGCTGCTAAGAGGCCCGGCACCAGCCCGGGGGTTCGGGTCCACTGGTGCACCGACTGACCATCCAGAAACGGCCCCGACAAGCTATGCAACCATCCCTACGGCCCAAAGTAGTGTTCATGGGGTCAATAGTTGCGTTTGAACACGTCTGAGCTATGCACCTCCTTTTCATTCAGTTCGCATCAACTGAGTAAGATCTTCAGCTGAGGGTCCAACAGTATGAATATATTAACACAATTACATAAATACTGTGGGTGTGTTTCTTCGGTGATTCGATGCAAATGCTAGCAACTCAGAACAGTCGACCAGTAACTGATGGTGCTTTTGTGATGGTGTTGTTTCATCACTTGGGATATCTTGGCTTGCAAAACCATGAGAAAAACAATGGTTCATCACTTGGATTGAAAAACCATGAAAGCCTTATCAGATCCAAGAATCGGGCACACGAGCTGATGGCTGCATTCAAGCTGATGAGATCTGGATGCAGCCTGGCGGAAAACACGGGGCCCGTCGACGGACGCATCGGTGGACTGAAAGTGAAAAGATGGCCCCCCCCTTGAGGGTGGGACGGGGTGGTACCCACCTCCAGATAATAAAGAATTATTTTGAGGGTCTCTGACGGGGGACCCCCTTAATTATTTGGAGAGGTGAAGCACCCCCCGTTACAAAAATTCAAGGCAGCCAAAAAAAACAACAGCAAGATTCTTGTGACCCCCACCCCACCCCTCAAATAATTTCAGCAAACTCATGCGCAAAGATACATGAATACACATGGCAACTCATGGCAGCTCACATCTTTTTCTGCAGTGTGAACGTGCATCTGTCGTCATTAAGTCATTGACTCCCTACAAAGAAAGGCAGCCAGATGTATCATCATATATCATCATATGATATCTCTGAAAAAATCTCCAGACTCAGTATAGATATCAAGAATCCACCTCCCTATCTAAATTATTTGGGGGGTGGGGGACCCCCCAAAGCACCCAGTGTCCTCGAGCTCCACCTCTCTATCTAAATTATTTGGAGGGTGGGGGGACCCCCAAAGCAGCCAGTGTCCTCGAGCTCCACCTCTCTATCTAATTTATTTGGGGGGTGGGGGACCCCCCCAAGCACCCCCAATAGAAGATATTTTGTCTACAGAAATCCCTGCTGGAACATACGATTTCTCTAAATAAAACTCCTAGCTGGCTAAAGCCAGCAGGCTCTAGCCCTGGAATCTAATCCAGCTGGTACAACCGGTGATCTCTGCATATCTGATTCATCCTGATTCCTAGGAAAATTATTTAGGGGTCCTGCCACCTAATTCCAAGGAAATTATTTAGGGGTCCTGCCACCTCCTGCCACCTAAAGAAGTCAAAATTATTTGGACCCACCTTCGCCTCAAGTTGAAATGCATTTCTGGACCCACCCACACCCCACCTCAGTCAAATAATTGTTGAAAAAATTATTTCAAAAAAAATATTTCAAGACGTGACCCCCACCCCCCAAAATAAGTATCCCATTCTGTCAATTGTTCGGTTCAAGTCAATGGTGTCTTATCAGAAACACTGGAATGCAAAAAACTGCATAACATTATGTATATATATATGATATATGTCGTAAAACATTATATACAACACACTACTAAGTAATTAAGCCACGAGTTTGTCATCGTCCTCATCCATCTCATCCCACGCAGAAGTTGTTGCTGCATATGCATACTGAGTGTCTCTTTGGCTGAGTATAAACTCTTTAGTTGTGCCTCTGGTATCCCTGGTAGAGGTGCCTCCAGAAATCACCTACGATGAAGGCAATCAAAACCCACTGGCGTCGGATGGTCCTGGTTTGTGGCTGGTGGAACCCAAGAAGATCTTCCCCACTCGGCCCAATCAGGTTGGACCACACTGGCCCTCAGTCATCCATTCCGTTGCATCTCCCCGTATTCGATGAATCAATGGATGCTCGCTCTCTCTCTCTCTCTCTCTCCCTCCTCTGTCTGCCGCAAGACTATGCAACAACGTCCGCCATGTTTTGTTTCTCCCCGCATTTGATGCTGTCCGATGTGCAACTGTTTCCGCACAACCCTGACCCTGATACGAGGAAGCATCCGCATGAAGAGTATGAATAGTCAAGAAAAGACATGATCACTCCTTGTATCTAGTGCGACAGGGCGTGAAGGTCTTCACAGCAAGGACAGTGTGAGCGCAGTGCTGCACGAAATGATAGCGCAGGCTGCGCCTAAAATGTCAAACACTGAATGGGTTGAGTGAATACATTCAATACATTCAATCCATTCCTTATTGTTTGGTTCATTCAATACATTCAATAGTCATTATAAACAACAATACATTCAACAACCCTTTCCTTGGTCCTTCGGGGCACTGATCACCAAGTGAAATTTACAGCTCATCTATACAGTCACCCGTAAGTTTCTTACAGCCCATACTTCTTTTGGAAGAGGAACCTCCTCGCGTTCGCACTGTGAGTCAAATGGGGAAACGGCAGGTTTTCGAGGTGCGTGACTATATAAGACACCGATTTCAGTGTTGAAGAAGCACCTTTTGAAGCAACACATGATGTACTAGCAAGAGAGCAACCCGATGCTTGAAAACATGTCCAGCATCTATCACATGACATTGGCCAACGAACTTCTAAATCGTTTGTGGAAACCCTGGTTCACCTGCACCACACCCTGCACGACGAAGCCCGGGTCGGCCTGTCATTGCACCACTGCGAGACAAAGCTCAAGGCCTCCGGCCAGCGCGAGGCCTTCTCACAGGAACTCATCGAGGCGTTGAAGCTGATCAACGACGCTTGAAGCCTCCGGTCCCCGCGGCGACCGCGCTCCGGACCCCGCAGCGGGTCGGGAGGAGGTGGCTTCCCCCCGAAAGGCCTGCCACCGGTGACGTGTTCGGGGTCCGTCGGGGTTCTGGATTTGGAGTCTGCCGGAGGACGGAGATAGGATGTGACAGGAGCTTCGGTGCCAGCTCAGGGGGAAGTTAAACGACTTGTTGAGTCGGATGCCGAGTGTCTCTCAGAAAAAAGGAGTAATTCCCCCAAACTGAAAGCGTCACGGGTCCTTGGAGGCGTAACGATCTCCCTGGGCGACCTGATCGAAAACAGTCCGCCGACAGGATACAGGCCGCAAATGGCCGCAATGCTTTCAGCAATCGTGGAAGCAATCGTGGAAGTGGACAAGCCCCCATCAGTAGAGAAAAAAAGTAAAAAGAGTCTCTATATTGATATACCCTCCCTCCAAAAACATACCTTCCAAAAAAGATGAAAACTTAGTGGATATAGTTGATTTTATACCAAACTAGATGTACCACTCTTTTGGTATCTCAGTGGATTTGTCCACTCTTCCATGTTTGTTGGAGGGTATATATATATATATATCTAGTGCGGCGTTGACCGAGATCAAGATCCTCGTGGCGGCGTTGACCGGAGCTACCCGATCAAAGACTGGAGCTACCCAAATCCAGGTCTAATTCGCCTCAAAAGGTCTACAGTAACTTGGAGCTACCTACAGGTCAGTTTGACCTCATTTTGCTGGAGATGGTCATACAAAAGCAGTACTGTAAGGAGGTAAAAAAACGCCATGGTTTCCATGGCTTTACTGGGTCTTTGGACTTGTAGGGGGCACACCCAGACACTGCCCAAGCCAGGCTCCGACCCTGAAGAGGGTCCGAGGGAGGGTCCTAAGGGGAGGGTCCTACCGAAGCTCGGGCCAGCACTGGGGGGTATGGCCCAGCCCTTACTTCATCAATCAGTAAAAGGATGTCAAAGGATGAATGGGATCTCTCATCTTCCACCTGCCTCCTGCATGGCATAGCATCATACAAGCTGAGTGCTTGGCTCCATTCGCGGCCACAGGCACTGATCACAGAATTGGAGGCAATCTCATTCGCCTCGATTCCTTCTTGACGCAAGCTATCGAACAAGCTCAGAGCTCTCTGCCATTGCCCACAAACACGGCAAGAACTCAAGGCCGCGCTCCGGCTGATTACATCAGACTGAACTCTTGCTGTGGTCATTTCATCAAGCAAGCTCAACGCATGCTGCCATTGCCCGCCCTTCTCGCACGCACTGATTGCTGCACTAAACCCAATGGTGTTCAGCTGGAGTCCCGCTTCTTTCATTGTACCGAACAGGCTCAAAGCATACTGCCATTGTGCAGCCTTCCCACAACAACTGATGGCTGCACTAAAACCAACAATGTCTGCCAGTATGCCTCTTTGTGTCATACAATGAAATAAGCTCAAAGCCTCCTGCCACTGTCCGCACTTCACACAACAACTAATTGCAGCATTGAAGCTGATCAAATCGGAATGCACCATAGCTTTGGGAATGGCATGAAACAGGCTTAAACCATGCTCCCACAGGTCTCCCTCGCAAGAATTGATTGCACTGCTGAAGCTGATCACATTCGGCTTGAGCTTGGTGAGTGGCATGACATCAAGCAAGCTGACGACCGCCTGTCTCCAGTTCCCGAAAGTGCAAGAACTGATCGCGGCGGTAAACACAATGGTATCTGCTTGAAGGCTAGCTGCAGGAAGACTGTCGAAAAGGAGGCTGAAAGCCAACTGCCACTGCCCCGTGGCCTCACAAGAACTGATGAGAGCATTGTAGCTGATCACATCCGAACGCACTGTTGATCTGCTCATGGCATCAAACAAGCTCATGGCCGCCTGCCATTGTCCTGCTTTCCCACACGAATCCATTGCGGCATTATAGCTGACAGCGCTCGGCTGAACGCGGAGGTTTGTCATTGCTTCGAACATGCTCAATGCTTTCTGCCAATGCCCCACCTCGTAGGAACTCAATGCCGCATTGCAACTGATGACATCAGGAAGAAGGGATGCCTTCGGAATCGCATGAAAGAAACACAATGCTTGCTCCCATTGCTTGCCCTTCCCAGAAGAACTGATGGCAGCGTTAAAGCAAATCACATCAAGCTGAAGGAGCGCTGTGCTCATCTCATCAAATAACCATAAGGAAAGCTTCCAGTGACCAGCATTCTCACAGCAATTCATGGCCGCGCTCAAGCTGAAAGCATTGGGTGCCACCTCCGATCGCGGCATCGCCACCAGCAAGCTCAGGGCCTGTTGCCACTGCTTCCCTGCGATTTCCCACGGCCGGTCGCGAGGAATTTCAGTGTCAGGGAGGTCGCGAGGACACCAGAGAAGTCACAGTTTCGTGTGGGAAGCCAGGAAACCGTGGGGAGAACTGGAAACCAACTCATTAAACAAAAATGCGGACCATGTTGCGATGCGAAGAAGAGAAAAATGCAGAACATCTCAACAAATCACCTCTCAAAGAACCCTGACCCCTCAATCGATTGTCTTTTTCTTACTAGACCGAACGACGGTGGTCGTTTGGCGCTGATCAGCAAGTCCAAACCCAGACCACGTGCTTGGCATATCTTGGCATATTTGCCGATCAGTTGGGATGGTTGAAAAGGGGTCATTGTAGGTCGAGTTTCCCCAGTCCCATGGCTTTTACCGCCGGGTCCTTTCCCGCAGGCGGTCATCGCTGCGCTGAACGTGGCCACATCGCGTCGCACTTGGGCCCGGGGCATGACCTTCAAAAGCCAGCAAGCATGCTGCCACAGCCTGGGAGCTCTCCGTTCCGAGGAAAGCGCGCCAAAGGCGCCGCGCGGATTCGGCACCGAAGCGTGACGAGAAAGCGAGAAAACGATGTGATGATGAGATGTGAGGGTCCGGGTAGATGTGATGAGCAAGTCCTATTTGAGTGATCAATGTCCTATATTTGCTATTGGCGGAAGTGCCCTGGTAGGTTCTTGACTTGACTTCCAGTTCCGGTTGGTGGTTTCTGTCTAACCACTGGTGAGTGCAAGAGATGCTGGGACGGATGCCTCATACCATCTCACGCATCTCATACCCTTGCTTCTCATCTGCTTGGTGGTGTTCAAGAAAAAGACGCTGCGTCCTTTGGGATGTGACGCTTCTCCCATGTCCTACACTGACAGACCGAGACGTCGTGCAAGACCTTCGACAGGCCGAACCCCGTGTTCGGCCGAACGTTGGCCGTGTTCGGTTCGGGGGTCTAGGATCCTTGGAGAACGGCGCTGTAGGACATGTATGGACGGCGCTGGGATCCATTTCTACACAGAATCCAGATATCTATTCTGGACCTGGGATCCAGGTGCGAAAATGGGCTCTTCGGAGGGCCCTGAAGGCGGTTTCGGGGTCTTTTTCCATGGATGTCCTGCTGGGAATAGATCCTCCAACGAATGTCCGTCTCATCTTCATCGGTCGGAACGAGCCAAAAGGCTCCCCCAAAGGCAGAAATTCCGGCCCAGTCCCAGTTGGAAGACACAGTTCGTTTCTTGGGTAAAAGCCGGCAACGAATGCTAACCCACTGATCCACCTAGCGAACGTTCACACAAAAAAAACAGCACTGGCCGCCTGGAAGAGCCACAGGCACTGATCCCCAAGCGATAAAGTCCACTGTCCAGCTCGACTGCGAAGTGTTCGTCTTGCTTTCTGCGGAGCTCTTCCAGTGCCTGGAACACTCGAGCGCCGCCTTGAGCGCCACGAGCCAAGGAATTCAGAAGATGCCAAAACCTGGGGAGTCAAGCGGCAAACACATGCGGTTTTTCGGCGGTGGGTGCTCACCAGTGCCGATCAAACATCTGGAGGGGAAACACAAAATGCATCAACATGCAAACCTTATCAAACATTCAAACAGGACCTTTGCACATCCCGTTGTGGCGTAGAAGAACTCGTCCAGCAACAGCTTAAATGTGGGATGTGAAAATTGTTTGGTCCGACTGGGGCGGGGTCCTAGATGACGTTGCAAGCTTCAGGGGGGGATAAGGGATGGGGCCATAATGGGCCATGCGGGCCAGTTCGGACGCAGGCTGGGGAGGTCTGACCAAATCCGTTTCAATCCTTCAAAAGCAGCATGTCCCAAACCAATCGAACTGCAACACCCAAGCAAAAGGAAGTCAGACTAGTCATGTAGAATCTTGGTTGATATATAACTCCCCACTCGATTTGCACAACCGTTTCATATATATCATCAAATGGGGGGCTGACATAAAATCAAGATGCTACATGACACAGCTCCAACGCAGGACCCAAGGCGATAAAAGGGATGCAACTCCACAAGGGCCCAACTGCAGGGCACCACACTCACCGGACTTTCCGCCAGCCACGCAACTGTCGTGACGACGTGTTGGAAGCATCGCTGCGAAGCATCGGGTGGACGAAGGTGCGACACAGCGGGTGAACACAAACTGAGGTTAGCGGGTGGAACGGAGGAGTTCAGTGATCCAGACTTGCTCTCTTCACCAGTCACATGGATTCCTCGCGAAAAGGGGTTTGTTGGGTGTCTATCCCCAACTCGCCTTGGACATCTCAAACGATTGGCCGTCCCTCACGGGGCCCATGGGTCAAACGTATGCACATGTTGACATCCGTGTTGCTCTCAAAGTCTAGTTTTTGACTCCGGCAGTGGTGGGCCTTGAAGCGCTGGGTTGGCAGCGCCCTGATCGTGAACCGCTGTCGACTGTTGCAATTACTGGCCACGGTTCCAAAAAGTAGTAGCCTCATAGTCTAAATTGCACCATGATCAAACCTGACCATCGATTGGACAGGAATAGTTCCCCCTTACGTATACATCTACCCCATTTATGGCCCTACTATGTAGCACATGGACAGTCTAGGAACATGAACAATTTCCCAAGCATTGTCAATCTCCCTCTGGAGTCACGTTGCCCCTACCACCAGGCGCCTCGACTTTTCGACTCGCCCTTCGGTCGGCTGCGGACCCAGTCCAGCTGCCGGGCACGGAGGCCTGGGGCGAGTGAGGTTCGGCTGACTTTCTTGCCATCACCGCCCTGTAGAGTACAACTGAATACATATTCAAGCCACCATTGTTTTAGTGGTCCTCTGCCCAGGGACCATTGCTTTACTAAGGATTTTGCACTACACCAACAGGTCAACAGTTAACTTAATGGCATCCGCCGACTCTTGGGACAGCGCAGCGAGGAGTGGTTGCCTGTGGCCTGCAAACTCCTTCTCAAGTGGGCTTCGAAGCTGCCGTCTGCCACCCTCTCTGGCCACAGTTGCACGCAGAACGACATGGGCCAACGCTGTGGCCAGCGGCGCCTGCCAGGCCTCCATGCCGGACAGGCCGTAGGCTGCTTTTCGCCGGCAGAGCCTATACTTTCTATGGGGGTCGAAAGGCAACGTTGGAGACTGTCAGCGGTTGCCCCCAGACCAGTTGAAACCTCCAGGGCCAGGGTGATTCGCTGAGTCGGGACTGAGGTGGACAGGCGTGGCCTCAGGGAGCCGGACAGGCCGTAGGCTGCCTTTTGTCGCAGGTCACTGGGGCGCTGTTTCTATGGAGCTCCAAAGACAACGTCAGATACTGTTAGCGGTCCTCGGCCCTACGACTGGTGAAGAATGTTCGATGCTATCAGGCACGTCGCAGAACGGAAATCGGATGTCCAAGCTCGGGTCATGCGACTGCAAGCTACTATGTATTCTCAAAATCCCTGAGCAGAGAGATACCTATTTTAGCAGACTCTGGTGATAGCAAACAACATTCAACAAACCTATAGCGATTGTCAAACATCCCCGGTGCTCCGATCCAAGCAGGCTGTTTCTTAGTATGCATCAAATATATCAAATATATCATATAACAGAACCCTATTTCAACGCTTACTTTGAAGCTCCGTTCGGCCCGTTCGGCCCGGAGCTTCAAGTGCACCTCACCCGGCCTGCATCCCTTTGGCAGTCCTCCAAGGAAACTCCTTCGACCCGCGGATCTCCTCGCAGCCCAGCGCGGTCCCACGGCTCCGTCCGTTTGTTTCCGCACCGATGAAAGGCGCATGAAGGTACCAGTTTGGGAGCTAATAGGGTAGGCTAGTTTGGTGAGGCAATGGCAAACTGGTCTCTGTATTTAGGTCTCCTGTCAACGAACATTACGGTACGGGAGGGAGGCCAATTCCTGATCCGTTTTCCAGGAATGAGGCTTCGGGAAAAGTAAGAATTCACTCATTCGGAGTCCAAGAACCTGCTGAAAAGTCAGAATCCTCGATGTTTGAATCATTGAAACATGAGACGTCACCGAAACGTCGCTCGTTTGGTCGCTGTCCGAGAAAACAAGAAAACATAAGAAGACCATCGCTCCACAAGATCCTCCACCCACCACGACTACATAAGTATAACTCCCAGACACTCCATGGGACTGCCATAGGACTGCCGATCAGTTGGGGTGGTGCCAGGGGGGTCAATGGGGCGGCAGTCCGATGGCAGTCCCACTTGTCGCGTTTGGGACTGCGCTCCTTGCTGTAGCGCCAAGCGCAACGTCGACCGCTCGTAGTGCCGGCCATCCGGAGCTCTCACCGGATCCACCATGAGCCTCGAGATGGCTGGAGCGTCTAAAAGGGTGGAGGTTGGGTGGGAGGTGAGCCCGTCAATCAAGCCCGAGGCTCTTGACCTTATTGAACCAATCCCGTCCTCAAGCAACTCCCGGTCGGTCTGTTTCTGCCCAAACATGGACGAGCGCTGCGCTCGTCCTGCGAGCGCAGCGTGCGTTGCGTGCCTCCCATCCAACGCACAGCGGAACTCCTCGGGCACCCCGTCCACCAGCTTCGCCCGCAGCGCGGAAGAGGCGCCGACGGCGCCGGCTCGGCGAGGCAAAGAACTGACAGCTCGGTGACGCGAGTGACGCGGAGAGTTGGATGATTCATGGGGTTTGGATGAGTTTGGGGGGGCACTACCTGGGTTTTGGGATGTGTGACAGGGGCGGGTTTGCTGGCAGAAAGGGCTTGAAATGGTTTGAACATGAGAGTGACATCTTGGGCACACCTGCGGATCTGGTCCTGTTTGGACCTCCATGCTACACCCCAGCTAGAAGCTGATCTCAAACTAATAGCCTTTCTATATACTCTGACGAACACGTCACATGGAAGTGGAGTTCACAGCTTGTTGGTAGAGGAAAGTAGTCTTCCTTTAACCATGCCATCCACTTCCATGATGATGCGTTCGTCAGAGGGAAGCTGGTCCCTCACGCCTCACTGGTGGCACCGTCGCTCCGCAGGCGCTCCACCCGGCGCTCCACAGAAGGCGTTTCGCCTCGCACAGAAGGCGCACTTGGATGAATGCATCAAACCCCAAACACTACATGTATGGAAGTAATACATACTATTCAGTGACCCCCCAAATGTCCCAATGTAGGTATATCTGGCGTTACATGGAGCGTCTGGGAATTGGGGAAGAAGTGTCTAAAGCAACCAGCATCTTGTGGTTCTCTGGCACGTCCTTCTTGCATGGAACTCTAGCTCCCCAACTGTTCAGCGAAGCGATCATATGTTTGGCTGTGGATCAAAACCGGGACACCTTGCTTGACTGAACAGGATAGACTGGGAGGGAGGTCAACCTACTAGGGTGAAGCAGGTTCCGGGTTTTGACCCACAGCCACATACGACCAGAAGGTAGGAAGGTAGGTAGGCAGGCTCCCAGTTTCAGGAAGATGTCAGGCGTAGAAAACACATCAACAATCAATATCACAAAACTATATGACTTTGGTATATCACCCATTCCTTGTAACAGTGGATGATGATGGTTAGCAAAGGCGCCCCCCCAAGGGGGGGTCGATGGATCCCCCTAAAAATGGCTAAGAAACCAGAATTAGACACCCCTTAAGGGCCCCCGCAGGGCCCTGGTATGATCCTCCTTTATTGACTGTTAACAGGTCATGGTAAAAAAAGCCGTTTAGAGAATGCTTGGAGCAGGATGCCATCACTGGTTCTTGGATGTCTTGAACGTTTCTGTCGGATGTCTTGAACGTCATTGTATTTTACAAAAAGAAAAGACCAGGTTCACTCAACATGCGACCAACACCGTCCAACACCGCACGGACATTGTTTTGGCTCAGAGACAGCGCAGGTCTCACCAGTGTGTATCCGTTCCCTAGGTGGGCTGCCGTTTCTGCACACTGCTGCTGTTTCATGGGTCTGTGATGTTTCCTTCAAATACCTTTTTGGGGCTTCATTGTAGAGTTGGAAGGCTCGAAAACATGCTTTTGGTGGTGTCTACCTGATTGACATGAGTACCTCAGTTTGCTTTCTAGGGGTCTCAGGGCAAATTCTGGAGGTGCAGGCTGTTTTAAAAGGTCATTTTATAAACAGCCACTGTGTGTGTGTCTGTTCCCTACTTTCAAACATGTTCAAGCCACCTCCATCCTTGAGCATCTTGCTGGCAAAGAAGATTTTAGAAAGCTTCCATATGATTCCCTTATTTTCCGTTACCAAATCTTCAACACAAGCGCTCTGTTTATAAAATGACTCGACCGGGTTCCCATCTTAGCTACGTGAAACGTTCCGTGTCATCAGGCAGAAAAAACACATGTTTTTTAGACAATGAGAATCCAACCTCTGATTTGGGCACATACCGACTACCTGCTTTATAAAATGGGGCTTGGGATCTCTACATGCTATAAAGGAAAAAGGATACTCATTTTAAAGTGACACTAGCAGTGGGGGATGAGTCGTGGGACACTTGCCAAAGAATGACACATTCATGTGGATGCCTCCGGGCGCATCCACTGCATCAGCTCGGCGCGGCAGAGCTGGGCCTCCACCTGTGGCGAGGATCGCCACGGTGTTTCTGCGACTCACCCAGCCCGATTCCCTATGGACTCAAAACATCATTTATACATGGACCATCCAAGGGGTGCCCTGTCTGGAAGCCTATAGGTATAGTGTGGGGTAGTCCAGCCAGGACACCCCGACATACCATGGTCCTGGTAGAATGGCGCCGAACCACCCAGGATTCCTACACTTTTTTATAGATCAACCCTAAGGCTCGGCTCGGATTCGGTCGTGCTGGCATGCTGGCATGCTGTGAACCCTCTTCCGTTGTGTGTGTGGGCACCTGCTCACGCAACTCCGCAGCGAGGTTCTGCAAATGTTCGGAGAGCGCGAGGCCTCCAAGCGGCTCGTAACTCGTAACTAGCTGAGACCCCACGTTCCGCACAAAGCAACAAGCGTCCCGCACGTCCTGCACTCAATCAAGAAAGCCTGAAGTAAATGTAGAAGACATCTGGCTGTGGGTTAAAACAAGGATCCCTTGGTTCACCACCGAACATGAACAGGTCAACAACCAGACATGGTCAACCATTCAGCGTGAAGGCGAGCTCCGGGTGCCCTGACCCATCACTTCCCCGGTCTCTGAAAACAAGGCCTTCCACCTTCGCGCCAAGCTGAATCAATATGTCAAATCCCATGAAGCTCTCAGGAAAGTTTTGCAGAAACCGACACAAAAAACATCGGAAAAAAAGAAACGTAATTATACATAATTATACTGCGTTTGGTTGCCAGTCACATTCCTCCCGTAAATTTGTAAATACTTGTCGCTCAAGTAGTCTCCAAGAAAACCTGTGAGCTTTAATTTTTAAAGCTGCTTCGAATCTTGGATCCTCTGTTGTTTGGCGGGGTGCACCAGCAGCGGTAGGAACCACAAGCATGCACGGACCGTCTCACCGTACACGAGTCAGAAGCACGTGCAGAATCACTCGGCCCTACCCTGAGGTTTACCAAACATGGACGCTAGTATATGACAACGGGGAGACCTCCGGAAGACCCCTAAAGAAGGTAATCAGACCGAAACATACCAAACCCATTGGCTATACTTAAAGTAAAAAGATGTAAAAAGCACCGATGCCCACGCTCAAAGTCACAAGCATAAAGCCTGGCCGCAGTAGTGCAGCCCTACATCATCCACCTCAAAGAGAAGTCTTAAAAGAAGACGATACGGTGTACAAGAGCAAAATTCCCATCTCCTTGTACCGTTTGTTATATAAAATGTAATTATATATATCATGATTGCTTTGATGAGCTGGCATGTTGATTCCACAAAAATTCTTGGGAAGTCCCTACCATCTGCGCCACGATTATACTCCATCCCATCCGGCAGATGGTGGACTCCCTCCACATCACATCAATCGCCTGCATTGGCCCGCAGCACGCAGCTCCACGCCAGCGCCGTCCGCTCCGCCCCGCTCAGGTCGCCGTTCAGCAGCTCCTGCAGCTTCCGGGGGAGCGGCAGCGGCGGCGGCACGTGGAAGGCCACGCGCGCGCAGTTCTGGAGGAGGCTCCGCGTCCTCGGCCGATCGAGGGCGCGTGGCAGCGGCGGGACGAGCGTGGGGGAGCGCTGTCTGGAGGCGAAGGTGGTACCTCAAATCGTCCAATTAATAGAGAAAGTGTGGGAGCATGCTGACCTTCAAACCTATGTTCGGGGCTCCTGGCCTTACTACTAGGAGCAAAGGACGCTACGAACGGGGCTCCTGGCATCGCTACTAGGAGCAAGAAGCTACTATGGGATATCCTTTGGGATGGTTTCACCATGCTTTCAGTGCCCTTTCAGTGCCCAATGTTTCTATCTCCACTTTGATCTCCCCAGAAACCTGGCGCACAAAACACGAAGCAGGTCGCATTAAGCCCTGGTCGCATTCGGCGAGGCTCGGGTGCACCGACAGGGACAGCGCCAAGATGTCCCAGAGGATGGAGGACCTGCGAGGGTTTGGTCCCAACCAATGCTCTTGGACGGTGCACTCGTTCGCGCGGAACGAGCTCCGTCCGATCCGACGACCCGATCCGCCGGGCGCCGGTCATCGCGGTGAACCTCCGGAACACTCGGCGGATCGAACATGGCCCAGGATCGAACACTGGAGCTTCTAGCGTGTGGGATCTGCTGCTGTTAGGTCGTCTACCTTTCGCTGTCCCAATATAGCTAGCTCACCCCCACCGACCTGGATGTTCCGAGCTTGACTCATCCACTCGTGCTGCTCAGCACCAGCAAGCCACCGAATGATCTCCAAAGGAACATGAGATCCAAAGCCCACCTTCCGGGGATCCCTGATTCAGCGAAGTCTTTTTGGACGCTGACGCGGGGGGAACCCCGTCCTCATTCTTCAAATTTTGAGTGGGAATCGCGCGAACATGTTCAATCTATATTGACCTGACCTAAGTCTTCATCTTACTCCTGTTTCCGGCTCGGTGTCGCACGATTCCGTTGCTGAATGCAAGACCTCCCATCCTCGTGATTGAACCGCACAAGATCCATCCCCGGACCATCCATGGGAATGGAATAGGTCATTCTTAGATAGAAAAATACCATTTGTCATTTATTATGAAGGGTTATATGATAGTTATAAGTGATGACCCAATATATAGATATATACCCTAAGCCTAATATTTAATAGTACAGCATCATACTTCGCTGACCCGTTGCAAGCTCCGTGCCACCCGTGGCAGCTTGGCCTCAGCCGCAAGTGCCGCAGGTAGTCCTGCTGTGCGTCTTGAAAGGCTGGGACGTCCACGGAGTCCACTGAGCTCACCTCGGGAGGCCCCTTTCCTTACTCAATCCGATCGAAAAATGGACTGCCCGGGTGGTCTTTCAACATCAAGATCCATGTATACCACCGAAACAGGATTGTTAGGCCCTAACAGTTTTCAATTGGTGACCTGTTGGAGGTGCTGGTACATCCAATTTACAGTAAGTAGAGCGGCTTCAGAGTAGATGGCGCAAGACCCAGGCAGGGTGCTTTACATGCATCTCGGGACATGATTCTAAGGGACCGTGGCATCTACAAGTACTTAGGTCATCAGCTGCTTCGAGCGCGGCAGTGTTTGTTCCAACCCAACCAGGGATCGGGCACGTGCTGGATCGGGCCGCGGGTGCTACCACGGCCGTGACGGCACAGGTGGTGTCGCGGCACAGCGGTCGAATCAGGGGTCACGGACTGTTTCCGAAGGACGTCCTGCTACGAAGTGGATGATGCACGGCGAGAGCAAAGTGATTTGGACGCTATGAGGACACTGCGACTTCCCCTCATGCTAGCACAGGTGACCTTTTGCATGCCAAGTCATTTGCGTGCCAGGGGGAAGGTACTGCATTTCCACCAGGAGGTGGCTCCTCACATTCTGGTTCAACTTCAGGTTGTGCACTACTGGCCTCTGACCACAGCAGGTCGCTGACGGCCTGACAATTCGAAGTGCCCGGAGACCGGTTCGCAGGACCCGGACGCGGATGCTCATGGGCAAGCGAGTCCATTGAGCTTCCTTGAGCATCAGAGTCCAACGCTGCGAAGCAACACCTCTACAAGCTCCAAAGGTTGGAACCGAACCTCCTGGGAGGATCGAGGGGGAGGATCCCGTCCGACTCTGCGTGCTAACCTCCCATCTTATAAAGTAGATATGTTGGTTTAGTATGGTTTAGTGTATATATGTATATATAGCATGCCACAAAAAAAAGGTCAATTTGTGCAATCACACTTCTTCCCACCCAAACGCTCCAAACAGCCCTTGGTCCCTCAAAACCATATGGACTTGAGACCCCAGACCCCTCCAGAGGATTCGGGTCCGACCCCTCCAATATCAGGGTCCAGAGTCGCGTCTGGGCAGTTCTTCTAGGCGGTTCCTCGGAACCCTTGGCTTCGTCCAGGGAACGAGGTCCGCCAAGTGCTGAGCCAAGTGGGGCACCAGGGTGACTGCTGAACACCAGTCGTAGGACAGTAAGCAATCCAATAGGCCATTCTCCTCCACAGCTGGCAGCTGCACCAAGTCTTGGAAATGTCAAGCTATCAACTGAAGGTTCACTGTTCTGGGTGTTTGTTTGCTTCTTTGTGTGTGCTGCAATCCCTAGCTTTCAAGAACCCCTTGTCCCTCAAGCTTTCCATGCTTCCACCCTTCGCCACCAGGTGGCAACTCCCGCTCGTCGCGGTCGTCTCGCTCCCGTGGCTCCTGTTCCACTGCCATCAGCAGCGCGCGATGCGCCTGTGTTTCAACAGGTCGCTCGACCGAAAGGTCGGTCACACCCGGAAATGGCCGTGGCGCGACTCTGAAAACCCGTGTTTTTGTTGCGTCATGCGGTGTCACCACCGGCCCTGCCATGCGTATACGGTTTTATTTGTTGGCGTTGAGCTGCATCCAAATCAATCTCTACTGAGAGTAACTGTGCAATGATTCACTAACTATCACTAACTATATAATAACTCATTATACCTAGCAACTAGGAATTCTCACATCCTGACGGTTGAATGCCGCATCAATTCAGCAAGTTCGTGAAAAGCTAGCGCTCATAGGCTCAGGCTCGGCTTGTTCCGTCAAGGTCGAAGAGAAACAGACCACAACACCCAGAGGGGCCCAGCACCAGAGCCACCAATTCCCAAGGGGCCTTCCTCAAGACGATCCGGGGCCCCGATTTAAAGAAGGCCACACACACCCCGAGCCCGCACGAATTAAAGAGCCACACCAAGAGCCCAGGCCTGGGGATGCGTCGAGATGACGCATCCGTGCCAAAGCGTCTCTTTCTTGTAGACTCTTTTCAGTACATAAAAACTCACCCCCAATTGGATTGAAACACCTCTTACTTCCTATGGAGGACCATTACAGGGTGCTCTTCTTGCGGTCTCCGTCTCTGCCAAGAGCTTCTGTGCCTGCAGCTGTTGCTGACGCTCCTCGATGCTGACCTCACCAGTGGCTCCAACAGAGAAGGCGATGCCTTAGAACAGAGGCAGCCCAGACTGTGAAGAGCACATGGAGAGACCAGAGATCCACACAGTTTAGATGGATGCTTTTAGTGTACTTTAGCCTGCAAAGACCATTTGTCAACGACCCGTTGACCTGCTTTTGTATAGTCTAAAATCCCTGAGTAAAACAAGGGTTTTTCAGGTGTCCTTTACTTTAAAACCCATTAAATCAATGGTGGTTGGCCGTAAAGAAATGTCTATGTTTATGGTTGTAAAAACATTCATTGGCAATGAGCATCTGTTCAGATTGAAAGGTGTTCAACAAGTTCAATAAGAAGGTAATTTCTTTAAAAAAACACATCAAAGGAAAAAACAAATCATTGAACATCCAAAAGGCAAAACATTGCAAATAAAAAGGTACGTTAAAGGCAATCCTTGGAATTACGGTCACCCACCAAAAAAACGCATCAAAGGTAAACAAAACGCAACAATATGTGTTGTTTTGTTATTTTTCTGCTGTATGGTTCTTGTAAATGAAAGCTCATATGTGCTTTTGCTTTGCTTACTTCAGTTTAGTTTGCCTTTTAATACGTGTTTTTGCCTTATCTTACCTTGTTCATTGCCCTTTGCAGTGCCTTTTTTGCCATTGTTGTGCCTTTTGGATTGTCAATGACTTGCCTTTGTCTTTGTCTTGCCTTTTTGATTTACTTTGCCATGTGTGCACCTGTTATAAATCGAATCCGGGAAACGGAATCCTGTCCATAACAACGCTTGATATACATATATCTGTCGATTTCGCAGCTTACTGGTGGCATTGGATGGAAATCATGTAGTAGAAGGTTGGTATATGTATAAAGCACCGGTGGGTGAAAATACTCCCCAAAAGGCACAAGTTGATGACGTCATCAAGCGTGTGACTCTAGAAATGGAAGTCCACAGTGCTTCTGGTAGAGTTCTCCCAAGCACTCCATTTGATAGAGAAACCCTGTTTTCACACATGAAACCTACATAGAGTCTTTGGGTTTACAATTGTTCGTTCGCATAGCTTGGGGGCACTCTGGAACGTCACAGCCCGACGTCTGTCGCGCCGGAGGTCGGTCGCCGAGGTCGGTCCCGGCCGTGCGGTTTGCGCCGGGCCACGTGGCGCAGCGAGGCCCAGCAGGGCCAACAGCACCGAGCGTTGCAGCTGCGGCAGGTCGCCGGGCACACGCACGCAGGCCGTCTCCTCGGAGAGGAGGGCTGGGCAAGCTCAGTGGCTGCCACAGAGGAGAGGAATTTGGCACAGACCTTTCCCCAAAGATGTCCTTTTCAAAGGCAGGGGTCCAAACTTGGGATCACTTGTGCCAGAAGGCAGTGGACAAGAAAGGGCCACCTGAAAAAAGAAAAACCCAAAGAATATCCCCAACAGCTTAAGCGCAAAATGTAACACTTTTTTTTCAGGTTAGCAAGGTAAACTAAGAGGATAGGATACTAAAAGGTTAGCAAGGCAAAAGGTAACAGTAGGAAGCACAATGAAATAGACTTGAGGTATGATGAGGTTTCCTTGACTGTCGATTCGGGCCCCGAAACCGGATTCGGGGCCCGAATGGAGAAAAGGAGGAAACTAAGAGAATAGAATACTAGAAGGTTAGGAAGACTTGAGGTATGATGAGGTTGCCTTGACTGTGGATTGGGGCTCCGAAACCGGATTCGGGGCCCGAAAGCGGATTCGGAGACCGAATGGAGAACAGGAGGAAACTAAGAGGATAGGATATACTAAAAGGTAAGCAAGGTAAAAGGTAACAGTAGGAAGCACAATGAAATAGACTTGAGGTATGATGACGTTTCCTTGACTGTCGATTAGGAGCCTTGCGGGAACCTTGTGGGAAACTTGCGCCAACCTCGTGGGAACCTCGGGGCCACGTTGTGGGAACCTCGTGGGAACCTTGGAGCAAAGCTGTGGGAACCTTGGAAGAACCTTGTGGGGCAAAGTTGTGGAACGATGTTGTGGGCACCTTGGGAGCCTTGTGGGGCAAAGTTGTGGGAAGCTTACCTTGCAAAAAAGTTGTGGGAACCTTGTAGGCACCTTGAAGCAAAGTGGACAAGGTTGTGGGAAGCTTCTGGGAACCTTGCAGCAAAGTCGCGGGAACCTTGTGGGAACCTTGGAGCAAAGCTGTGGGAACCTTGGGGCAACCTTGGAGCAAGGTTGCGGGGACCTTTGGTCCCTTGTGGAACCTTGGAAGAACCTTGAGGGGCAAAGTTGTGGAAACCTTGTGGGAACCTTGGAGCAAAGCTGTGGGAACCTTGGCCTTGGGGCAACCTTGGAGCAAAGCTGTGGGAACCTTTGGTCCCTTGTGGGAACCTTGTGGGAACCTTGAAGCAAAATGGGCAAAGTTGTGGGAAGCTTCTGGGAACCTTGCAGCAAAGTTGTGGGAACCTTGCGCGAACCTTGGAGCAAAGCTGCGGGAACCTCGGGGCAACCTTGGAGCAAAGTTGTGGGAACCTTGGGCGCTTTGTTGGAAACTTGTGAAGCAACATTGTGGGAACCTTGGGGGAACCTTGTGGGGGAACCTTAGGGGGCGCCTTGCAACAAAGTTGTGGGAACCTTGGAGCAATCTTGTGGGAACCTTGGGAAACTTGCGGGGCAAAGTTGCGGGAACCTTGTGGGAACCTTGGAGCAAAGCTGTGGGAACCTTGGGGCATCCTTGGAACAAAGCTGTGGGAACCTTTGGTCCCTTGTGGGAACATTGAAGCAAAGTGGGCAAAGTTGTGGGAACCTTGCAGCAAAGTTGTGGGAAGCTTGTGGGAACATTGGAGCAAAGCTGTGGGAGCTCGACGGGGGCTGAAAAAGGGGACGGGGTATTTCGAAACATTCGGACTTTATCAGAATGCAATGTGGATTTCATAGAACTCTTGAAAAATGATATCGGTGATATCAGCTAATCCACAATAATCTACAACATACGTCATTTGCATGTCTTCGGACAACATAAGGAAAATGTTTCTTCCGTTCCCCCGACCAGAGATGCATTCCACAAGAGCATTCTCCTTGAAGAGAACTAACGTGCCACAAAGTTTGTATCTCAATCTATACATCTTGTTCATCAGCGCCACGAGTCGCGCACGTTTTTAGCAGCCCACAAGTCGTATGGGCGCCCCTTGACCGCCAAGGCCCTCAGCTCAACCAATCTTCTTTCCTCTCTCGCTCTGCCATCAAAAAAATTACAAACGCTCCTAAGGCCTTTTGACCCAAGCCCGGCAAAAGGACCCGGCTCGTCCCACCAGGTCCTGGGCTTCTCCTGTCATCAAGCCACACCCAAACACAGCTGATCGTTCTGGCAACCACGGAAATCCACTCAACGAGCCTCATTCTTCGCCTTCCAGGTGAAGAATGTCTTCCTCATCATCTTAACCTCCCACCAACGAGGCAATGTAAAGAAATAGCTTTCCTTCACCCCCCATCAAGCAGCCTTTAGAGGACTACTCTATTGTGCATATATACATTGACATTTGTTTTACACCAAAAAATGTTGGTTCTTGAAGGAAATCTATGTACATGTATACGCTCTACTGCTGTTGAATCATCCTTGCGTGAACATCCAGGCCTGGATGTTGTGGATGAAGAGCTGGTCGACGTGGAGGCCCTGCACAGAAGAGTAGAACCTCTAACAGAACCTGCAACCTTTCAAATTTAGAACCTTTCTGCGGAACCATGAACGTTTATGTGAAGCCATCGGAAACCTTCCAAGTTTTGGACCTGGGTGGTGGCAACGGTGTTGAGGTCCTCCGTGGCTGGTCCCTGGGCCGGCCATGAGCAGTTTGGCTAAAGGAATTAGCAGAAGGACTTGAAACACCCACAAACGGGTTGGTTCTTTGGACAATTTTACATAACCGATGGGTTTGGCAAGCTAAAAAGTCACGTCTTGGTTTGCTTGGGTTTGCTTAGGATGTTTTCTGTTTAGGGTTTCTGTTTTTAGGGTCAGGGTTTGCGTTGGATGTGTTTCCTGTTTAGGGTTAAAAAGAATTTAGGGTTAGGGTTTGCTCAAGATGTCTTTTAATTAGGGTTAAAATGAGTGTAATTACGTGCAAATACCAATCAAAAGTACGTCAGGGTGAGCCGCTTCCTAGATGATCTTCTAGTTAAAGCTTCAAAAAACAAAAAACTCAAAAACGCTGAGCCTTCGCAGACTTCCGTCCCCAACAAGGGTAGTTGAGGACAAACTCTTGCTATGCTTTCATCAATCAGAATGTCACAGAACACTGGCCCGGCGCTGTCATTTGACACTTTTGTGAGCTGATAAAAAGCAAAATCGGGGCAGACCCACCAGTTTGCCAGTACTAATACGAAGCAGTATCAGGTCGGTTTTGGATGGTTTTTGGTCAAGACATCTCATAGAAACTGCCAACGCAAAAAAAGCTTTTGGAGTGAACTTCCCTCGACACCCGAATCGCATGCCTCCACAGAACGGGCATCCGAGGCCTCTCAGCTTGAAGAGGCAGCTTTCTTGGTTCAGTGACTTCACCGCCCTTATATAACAGATGAACTTTTCGATTCCTTCCCTTGGTTGATTCTCCAATTAAGTTGGCGACGGCGCTTCCTCAAGAAGCAAGCCTGAGAAAAGATAACGCCGAGAGGGCTTTAGTAAGAGGTCGTTGATTGAACGATGGACCTTCTTGGTTTCTCTTGAATCATTCTGATCCCAGGCAAGCCTCAACCCAAGAACCATCGAGCTGCCATAGGCCCATTCCATCTTCGCGGGCGAAGTAGAGCTGCTCCTTGGCATTGAACGCAGACTTCACCCCCAATCGAAGAGAGTACTGGATGTGTGCAAACATAACCACAAATGTACCAAAATCACATCCCAACCTTCTTCGTTCTGAATGTTCAGTCCGTTGAATACATCACTTATCATTTTTTGGACGCTTATTGTCATGTCTTGTGGTGTGAGTAATCGGTTCGAAAGGTAATTTACACCATGCTCTTGGGCCCATGAGGACCGGGCGTAAATCGGGCACCACACCCGGAAGGTGTAGCCAAACAGCGCTGGCTCCGGCAATTTGTATTACGATCTACAACTTCGCCCCCCCCACAAGGCTCTCAACCACAGAAAGAACTTCCTACAAACCCTTCCGAATCAAACTTCCTCTACATAAAACCTTGATAAACTGATAAACTCTTCTCACGCCCTCAGAGTTCACGCTGGCCGCCTGGACTCTGCTAGTGAGTTAAATGCTTGAACATGTACGTGTCTATGCTTTCCTACAGGCCATGGTTGATCAAAGACTTTGGCTGAACATTTTGATAAACAATGCTACGCTTTGCAGACAAGGGCTATGAGGTTTGGGGTGAGTGGGATGACCATTGATGGGAGGAGCCGGCTTATTGGGCCGATAGACAATGAATGCATTCGTTTCACCGTCACCTTGTTACTTTCCAAACATCCTTGGCTGCAAAACTGTCAATGTTCATTCCACAATGCACTGCGAATAGGCCGCTTGAACTGATGCTTCGTATTGCTTCCTGCATCATCATCTGCAAACAACGTTCTGAGAGCTCGGCGCACCAAATCAAGCTCAGTGCTGTTCACTGTTCGAGGTCTGGGTGAGGATGTTCTGACGTTCACCCTTTGTCAAATGGGCCGCTTTGAGAAGACGATATACACGCCGCTCGTCCTCCCAGAAGTCCTTGGCCGGTGCAGATGGGATTTGTGGTCCCGGCACCGCCGAGGATGACCAAGTTCTTCTCATGCCCATCATCGGGCTTGTTCCTCCAGCTTGGGAGGGGGTTGAGACCTCATCCATAGCCCTTGTCGAGGACCTTGGGGGAACCTTGTGGGAACCTTGTGGGGCAAAGTTGTGGGAACGTTGTGGAACAAAGTTGTGGGAACCTTGTGGGAAACTTGGAGCAAAGCTGTGGGCACCTTGGGGGAACCTTGTGGAACAAAGTTGTGGGAACCTTGGGAACCTTGCAGGAACCTTGCAGGAACCTTCCAGGAAGCTTGGGGACCTTGTGGGAACCTGGCGGGAACCTTGTGGGGCAAAGTTGTGGGAACCTTGTGGAACAAAGTTGTGGGAACCTTGTGGAACAAAACTGTGGGAGCCTGGCGGGAACCTTGTGGGGCAAAGTTGTGGGAACCTTGTGGAACAAAGTTGTGGGAACCTTGTGGAACAAAACTGTGGGAACCTTGTGGGAACGTTGGAGCAAAGCTGTGGGAACCTTGTGGAACAAAGTTTTGGGAACCTTGGGAACCTTGCGGGAACCTTGCAGGAACCTTGCAGGAACCTTGGGAACCTTGTGGGAACCTGGCGGGGACCTTGGAACCTTGTGGGAACCTTGTGGGAACCTGGGGGAATGTCTTTGGGAGCTGCTCCGGCTTGCTCCGAAACCTTTACTATGGCTGAAGACCCCAAAGCATGCTGCTGTTGGGGAATAATCACCGAACTGAACGAAAACCATGACTGTTGGAGCTTCAATGAAAAAAGCTCCCCCAAAAGGTTCCAGCTTCGTTCTGTCCCATCCACCCACAGGGTCATCCCAGCTCGTTTGGGCCGAGGAGGCGCTGACGCGGTGGGCTCGGTGTGTCCCCAAATGCCGGATGGTTTCGTGGGTCGATTCAATCCACGATGTGCCATGGGTTTCTTCTAAGGCAGCCAAGAGAGAGAATCATCACTATCAAAAGCATCGAACTCGGTGCATATCGTGGACGATCACTGGGGTTCACATGCTGCATTTCATGGTGTTTCTGCATTTTTTCAGCAACCATGCGCCATGCCGAGGCCTGGAGCGGCCTCCAGGCCAAGAATCTGAATAAAACACCACCATCCACCATCATCCACCTGCCCTACCCTCTTCCATGCAGCCCTCTTGCACCGAGCTTCGCGGGCACCACGTTGGAAGCCTAAGGCGCCTTTGCAGAAGACCAAGGCCGACAAGGCGTCCCAGTTGCCTCGGGCGGTCCGTCAAAAGAACTCAGCCACTCCCCAACAGGTCTCAGCAACCGGCTGAAGACGTTTTGAACCCAAAAACGCTAGGGAGATCCCATCTTGGAAGGGCTGGCGCCAGCGGGAGGTGAGTCCACTGGGTGGTGCCATCCGATGAGAAAGCGGGCCATCGCCTGGAGGGCCATTGGTTGGAAAACGATGGAAAAGTATGGAACACCTGCAAACAGCTTATGAAAAAGGATTGAACAGGTTGATGCAGCAACGGTCTAGATCCGACCAACCGTCTCCATCCTTCTCCCCTTCAAACGTTCCATGGCCTTTTGGAACGCTCCACCCCGCTGCGTGGACCGGTCGTCCAGCGCCGGGCGACAGAACTCCCAGAGGTGGTCGGCCAGGTCGTCCGCGCGGTCCGTGCGGTCCGCGCCGAAGAGCAAGGCCAAGATCCAGGCACAAAGGCCTCGGTGGATGCGCCGAGGTCGGGGGTTCTACGCGCAGGGGGCCTAGAACAGGCGGGTCGACGCAGGGCCAATACTTTGGGCGTATTTGGGGGTTAGATCGTTTCCGAAGGTGTTGACGTGGAAGGTGCAAGCAATACTCCGGAACTTTGTTTTACGGATCTCTGCTCACTGAGGATTACCCACAGCCTCTCCACACAGCTTCTTTGCCTCTCCACACTCTTACCGCCCACGCATCCTCCAGTTGTGGTTTTCGCGCGAGGACGTGGCCTTGCAGTGCTTGGTACAAGCGCAGGTCCAAGGCGTGCTTTTGGAAGGGCTGGGTACAGTCTGCAAAGCCTTGGGAGCATCGAGACCCATTGACTCATCGATCTAGAGTGTGCTCCTGGGTAACCCAGGGCTCTCCCAGGACCCTCCGCTGAAAAAGAGATCGGACACAACTGAGACCTCCAGATGTGTTGCTCTTGCACACTCATCCCTGACTTCTGCATGGGACGTATGTGCCATCCAAATGCGTGAAGAAGTT
>CAXAMN010024361.1:1691826-1799741 GCA_963970005.1 Durusdinium trenchii | reverse complement strand
CCCCCTCTCAGTCTTAGTCGTCTCCTCTGGAACGCCCCAACAACAATATGTGTTCCATTAATATCTATAGATATCTCATGATATCTTCACTGCCTTTCCATTCTGTCAGAGCCCGTCACGGGGAGACTACACAGTCAAAGTCGAGATGCTAGGGCTGCTAGACCGTGGTCAGCCACAGGGTCGACCAACCTTCATGCCCTGAATCATGGAAGCAAGGTCCAATTGGGCTGGCGTTTCCTTCAACCACTCATGATAGGTCATATGAATGTTTAAGGGAGCCCTGCTGCTAGGATTGATTTCAAAGTCCACAGGTGTGAGGACGACATAGCGGCATGTCAACTTTTCCTGAAGGTCGAAAGCAACACATACCTGGATCTTCAAACGGCACTCATTTTTGCCGGAGGCATTTTTCCGTGAAAGTCCGCCTGCGATCAAAAACAACATGCCGTTTTTAGGGGTTGCAAACATGTGCTCAAAATCCATGGACGGGGAAAGACACCGTTTGGACGCCTAAAGACGCCGTTTAGAAGCCTCAAAATGCAGTGTCTTTTTGTGTTCTTAAAGAGGCAATTATTTGTGCCGTTTCGAAGATCCTGGTATACCTAATGTACCTAATAATCCTAATACGGCACCATGATTTGCAAGATGTTTCTATCTTTCCAAAGTAGGTGTTTAAACCGTGCTTGGGCGGTTCTTCTCGTTTGGGTGGCAGCATCCTGCGCCACCTGTATAGTCTAGTGTCCGAGAAACGGGGAGGGGCGTTGGAGACCAAGAAGCCAGTCCAAGGGGTTTGCTCGGAACCATCATCGCACGTGTCCCAAATGGACGAGTACTCAGGCTTAGCTCGGCGAACCAGGCACACCACTTCGCACCACATCGAGGCCGAGGGTTGGGGTTGGTGACGAAAGCTAGGGCGGGGGTGAAGCGGGTGACAGTCGGCCCACTATGCCAGCGGGGCCCCCCGTACGTATGAAGTGTTCACGCGATGGAGGCCCCCCTCTCTTGCTAAAGCAAGAACAACTCCAGCTAGCTGGTGCTAGCTTTCGTGACTACACCGCCAAGGTAGACCTACCAGCATACCTTGATACAGATACATCTTTCTTCTAAGAAACAAACACTCGTGAAACGGATCTCTCATGGATAGGGGGAACACCGTTTCGACTCAAGTCCGCCCAGCACTGTGCCAGACTCCAGCCCCGACTCCACCAGACTCCAGCCCCCTTCGCGGCCCCGGGCCGGGAGGTCCATGTGGAAGGTGGGCTTCGGCCCCATCGCCGGGCGGTCCATGTCGGACACGTAGAGCGCCGTCCTCCGGCGAAGCGCCCGAACAGCGCCCAAGAATCGCCCAACCACTGTGTGTCCCGAACAGCGGACTTGAAGAAGAAGGATGGAAGAAGCCAAACATCTCCGCTGGCCAAACCGAGTTGACCCAAGGCTGGACAACTGCCAGGTCCGCAATCACACCAGGTAACCACCAATGTGTTGCACATAGATAGATGACGCCAGAAAGCCGCGAAATGAGAGTCCAACAACAACAACAACAACAACAGGACCAGCACCAGCAACAGCAACAGCAACAGCAACAGCCCCAGCAGCAGCAGCAGCAACAACAACAACAGCAACAGCAACAGCTCCCCCCACAAAACGCCTCCCAGTGCCCACAGCTGCTGCGCTCGCGCTCGAGCTCCCAACCGCTCTCCTGTTGCTCTGGTCCCGCGTGCTCTTGGCCACCCCAACGCCCGGAGGGGAACGAATGGTGCTCAAGACCTGACGCGGACACGGACACAAAGCGGACGCTGTCCCGCGGACATGGGTGGACAGAGGCAGCGCAAGTCGGTTGGGAGCTGACCGTGGGTTGGGCAGCTTCAAGAAGGACCCATAGCAAAGTACTCTCTACGGAATATAGTTGCATTATGTTGCATTATCATGCAGTTACCCCATGAAAATGACCCGTCCATGTAGTTAAGAAGCCCAGTCCTATGGATGCTCAGGGGTAGCAAGCCAGATTCTTGGTGTCTCCCGGTTCCACAATTGGCTTCATGGGCTGGACTGAGAAACCACATCTTTTCCATAAGGGCCTTCTGGGCTGGACCGTACACAAGAACATCTCTATTCTCCAGCTACGGGAGGAAGCTTGACCCCGAGGAAGCTTTATCCGGAGTTCACGGATGTGTCCAATAAATTGTCCACCAGTCACCTCAAAAAAAACAATTATATATATATATATATTATATATATAGTGGTTTCAGAGTAGATTGCACAATCCCCAAAAGGTGGTTTAGAAGGACCCCCGTATAAAAGACATTTTTGGGTTTGTGCCATCTACTCTGAAATCACTGTATTATATAATCTAGTAATATGCGTGATGGTGCTGCTGGGACGAGATGTCTAGGCCCTGGCCACTCTCGCCTCCAGCTGTGAAAAGCCCATCGGCCCACCACAGCTTAATCAGTCCCTCACGATGGACCAGGATGGCCTGTTTTCCGATGGAGCTGAAGACTTTGTCTTCAATGGCCAGCAATTCCGTCGGCCTGGTGTGGGAAGGTGTGGGAATTGGGACTGGGCCAAACATGGCCAAACATGGCCACTAAGTGGCGGTGGTGGTTCGTTTTTCTGATCTACCAGCACCTCAAGGTCTGTTTTCAAGAACATGGTTGGACCCAAGGACTAAGGATCTCAGAATGTCTTGTACTCAACACTCCGCCATCTCTGCCCCTGTTAGGCCTGCATTCCTTCCTGGTCAATCAGGGTGTGGATCAAACAGTCTGCATCCAAAAGAAAGGAGCCAACGATAGTCGGTCGGTGCTGAACCCCAACCGATCGACGAAGAGAGACGTCGACTCCGTCGGCGAACGGGCTCCCGGGCGGTGGATTACGGGGGCTCTTCCCGCTCATCGACCAGGCCTGAGAAGCGAGTCGTGGGCAGAAGTTTACACCGTAGGCGACTTGAGCGGCTGGGTTGGATAGGCCGCTGCCCTCAGTCATCCACTCACTCGATCTCACTCTGCCAAAGAAGGGGCTTCACATGACCATCCACTCCCTGGCCTCACTTCGGGATAGACATGTAAGCATCCGTCTTCACTTGATCGTCCGTCTTCATGGAAACCCTGCAAAGCCACCGGTGGAGGTGCCCACCGTGCCCACCGTGCCCACCTCCTCAAAGCCTCCGACAGGCCCCTCTCCGGTCCCCCGGGCCGGCGCGGTGCGGCGTGGACTGGTGGGCTGGTTGCCCAGCGAGGTGGCCGGAGCATGGGAGCCTCCGGAGCCAGGGTCGCCTTCCCCATGGTGGGAAGCATCAAACGACCCGTTGGATGGAATTCCTCATGTTCTTTCGTTGGGATTGGTGCAAAGTCGCTGCGCGCAACTCTCAACTCGCAAGAATCGGGCAGCGTCTTTACTTCACAAACGTCATCACACTACGTATACTGATATGTACTGATTATCCAGACCGACCTCGGTCGCTAAACCCCAAAAACCAACACCTGGACCTGCACCCCGCTCGTCCAACCGACCGCTCCTGGGCCCAAGGTCCTGGGACTTCCAAGCTGCAACGTCTGCACCCTGCGCCGTGCCAGAACCCGGCGTCTCCACACGTCCCACAAGCCCACCACGTGTGTCCCAGTCTGAGGAGCCATCTGGGTATGGACATCGGTCAAATATGGTCAAAAGGAACCGATTAATTGAATGGTAAACGACATGAGGACGGAGGTCTCTACAACTCTATACAGTACAGTGATACATAGTGAGTGGTGCTGGCACTTGTGTTATCGTCTTTTTGTTTAAAGTCCAAACTCAAAGTACCTCGCCGTGCTTCGGTTTTCCCGCCTGGTCTCCTCTTTCGGCTTCCTCATCTTGGAGGCAAAGGAGTACGCCGGCCTTGAGTCGACGGTCTCTCGACTCGGTTCGAAGGTGTGGACCGACTGTGCAGGACCATGGCACGAGGTGTCGAACACCTCACCGTTTTCCGGCCAGGTGGCAGTGGATCCTATAGTTTTTGGGGATGTATAGGGTCCATACACATCCTATCAAGATCCATCAACCATCATGAATCCCGAATTCTTCAGCCAAAACAGTCATCACTCGAGTTCGACCCAACCCGGTGCGATCCGGTAGAGCTCGCAGCTCCTCATCCGTCTTCGCAGACCGCAAAGGACTCGCCGCGTGTCGCGATCCGCATCCGCGGCTGGGGTCTCCGAGCACCGTCTTGTGGATCTCCTTGGGAAAGTACTCCAGGGCTGAGGGTGATTCCATGCCTGTCCAAACGAAGAAAAGCGGGCCACTTGAAGCACGAAAGTGCTTGGATCACTTCCAGGCTGCTTCGGGTTTGGATCATCAGATTTGTGGGGTGGCTCAAGGTTTCACCCCGATTGCACGCCTGTCTCCGCTTGGTCCAGGTGGAAAAAGAACCGTGCTTGAACGTTGCCACTACATGAGTATCGTATATGGGGTGGGTTTTCCCTCATCACTGGGTGCCCTCCAGAACATCCTGAAGCATCATGTCAACATGGAGCCTCTTCCTCAACGAGTCACATGCCTCTGATCAAGTTGGATGCATCTCTCAACTGCGGTTGAGCCTGGAAATGAGTGGTCCAAGGTTCAATGAGATCTAAGAGTTTTAAGGCTTTTGGTTCTATAAGGTCTATCTCTTCATGTCTTAAGGTTCAATGCTAGGAGTGTCAACATGTGCCAACCCTTAGATCATCCTACCACCTACAAAAGTTAGGCTTTGTGTCAGCGAACCCTTCTGAAGTTCGGTCACCACTTGCCCCGTCACATCGGCATCCTCTCGCAGCCCAAAACATCGACCACCTTCGGTTCCCTCGCTTCGGAAACCCCTCGCGTCGCTCGCGTTCGGCGGTCCCGACAGGTCCCCCGGGCCCATGGCAAGCTCCGCGTTCGTCCGCAGGATCTCTGCATTCTTCAGGCTCGAGCGATCCCTCGCGGTTGGTCAGGCGGTCGGGAGAGCCACCGGGTGGCAGGGGCCGCCACCGGGTACATAGAGAGATGGCCTCTCTGTAGAGAGGTGTACTACAAATCATTCTTTGCCTAGAGTCATGTATACGTAATTATGTCTTAGTCTGTAAATTTGCCCCCAGACATCCAAAGGGTTGATGTTCAAATGTGTTTACACACAATCAAGTTGATGATCGAATGGTTATGATGCATTGTGAGCACCTGGTGACCATAAACCACCCTTTTTGCCCGAACTGCCAGGCCACCTCCCAACTTGCCCGGGGAGTGTTGGATGGTTTCCATTTTTCTTTCACCCACCTTGTGTCCAGCCCACACGGACCAGTCTAGTCTCCCCACCTGAGTCTCCACCTGAGTTTCCACCTGTCTCCTTTATCCCAGCGGCTCAGAACCCAGGTGGACTTGTGGAGTACTGTGGAACTTCACCTTTTGCGTGTCCACCGTCGCGCCTGAGCGAACGCATTCACGAAGCGCAAGCGCGCGCAGAACCCGGTGCCGGGGGCGGCGGAGCCCTTGGATGAGTGCTTCGCACCTGTAGCGACTTCTTCTCTCCAACTCAATTCAGACAATCTGCCCGGCCGATCTGGTGTATGCTGATCATATGTAGATATCTGTAGTATCGTATTAATATGTTTTTTTGCTATATAGTCAACAGGGCGTCTAAATACAGATTGACCCCCCTCTCTCTAAAATTCATATTTGTTCAGAAGAATGGCAAACGCCACATCGAACGGAACACTCCGGTCGCCCATCTCTTCCGCGTTGCGCCCTGGGCTTCGCTTCTGCGCCGCTGTGGCGACTGAGAAGCCGAGCTGGTGAGGTCCACGCTGGAGTCGGGATACTTGGCAGATGGATGCTTCCTGAAGTGGCCGATGGTCCCGTTGGTGGGTCGCTCTTTTCGCAAGATGTCTGATCTGGGATTACGGATGGGTGGTCCAAGAAGAGTGTATCAGCGTATACCTGGTCAAGAAGAGTGTGTTTCGTTGATCAAGAGATGTGCGAAGATCGATCAATCTTCACGTTTGATTCTCTTGGGAGAGCTGGAATTTCCATAAGTGCTGTGCAAACGTTGCAGGGATGGAAGCCGACATTGAGGTCGCTCGTGTCCACGTCATAGCTCTCTGGCAAAAAAAAGAACATAGAAAACAAAAAAATTGCCAAATGAGTCATGTGTGAAGTCTGAAAGAGGTTAATTAGTACTGTGGTGACTGTGGTAGATGAAAGACGCTGGCTAGCTGCCAGCGCCCGGGAAAGTGAAAACTGCTGTATTGTAATTGACAAACGATTTGCGCATCATTGGCGCATGCTGGAGCTCTTCCAAGCGGGAGTATGGCTGGGGAATCCCCTCTATTCCACTTCATTTGAGGCATGCCATGAGTTTCAGGTGCATCCAACGTCTCGAGCGTGCCAAAGCAAATCACCACCAGCTGCTTCTGTTCGCAGCCCCCTGGCTGGCCAACCCTCCACCACTTCTGGGTCTTCAGTCTAACACCCCGAACGCAAGCGCATTCGGCTGGGTCCCAACTACTTCCATCTGGGTGTTGCTGCAAATTATGTCCCTACTTTGATCGACTTGAGGTGTGTTTGATTGTATGTTGACAGCTAGGTGTGTTGTTTTGTCACACCAGGTTATTGCACCACAGTCACGCCACCAGATCCGGGGTGATCCGATCCAGACTTATTCACAACATGCCACGTCATCCGTCACAAACCACTGACAAACCGCTGGGCTGGGCTATGGGCGGCTCTCCCATGTGGACCCCCACTTGCCCAGCCGCCTTGCTTCATCGCTGCCGAACGAGAAGCTGGGCGCAGCGCCCACCTCAGGGTGCCCCAAACCGAGGTGTCCGGGGGGTGCCCGCCAGAAACGCTGGGCGAACCCATCCCAAAAAGCAATGTGGCTGCAAGGCGCTGTGTGGGGTAATGCTCAACCAGCAACCACTGGCGATTGACGACAGGACAAGGCCTGGGGGCTACGGCTACGGCGGCCGCTGTAAAGAGGCCGCCGCAAATCAATGACGCACAGTTTCCACGTGTGTCCTATCCTTCCTTTGCAGTGGGATGGTGCAACGACCGCCCCAAGAATCCCAAACACGAAGGTGTCACTCTTCAAAAACGAACGTGTCATCTTGCAATCATTGTGATGTTTGTTAGATTTCTACTTTTTCATACTTTTTCCAATCGACAGGTTAATATATGAAAGCGCATGCGGGTGATGGGCCGCGAAATTGAAAGCCTGGCACGCGAAAATGTTGGAAAACATTGCAAGTGACAACTCCAACAAACAAATACCGGTGTACGAACACACACGAGTAAGAATAACCCTGACAAATGCCGTAGGCGTTCGTCCAATCTGTGTAGCCTTGCTGCCCGGTTGTCACTCGTGAATCCGTTTTCTACCTGTTGACAGTTAGAGCTGGTTCCATCTGCTACCTTAGTGGCCACTCGCTAGGGAAATCTCCAAAGTTTGCTGAATTTAACGCAGTGAATGTTGATGTCCTGGTGTTTCTACATGTATCTGACTGGCCGTGCGGTGCTGTTTTGGAAGTATGAAAGCTAATCATCTGATGGCGGTGGCACCTTCGGGCGTTCCAATGATTCACGATCTTGTTTTTGGCCGCTGCTCAAGGAAACGATCTGGCTCATGAGTCACGGGCCAAAGCTCGAAAAGCGGTACATCGAGCTGACAGCAAAGCGGGCAGGGGAAGCCCATGCGGTACATCGAGTGACCCTAAAAGCCTTGGAGGCTGAGAGAAGCACGTTGAGTGCTGGATAGCGCAAGAGTGCTCAGATGAAGCTCGCGAGCTTGAACCATTTTCTGGCCAACAGCTTTCACAAGTAGTTCGTGGGTGAAATTTTGCATTGTTCGCCCCGGAACGACAAGGACAGCTTTCACCTTTGAATGTTTATATAAGATACAGAGCGAACACGGCTGCAAAAAAATACAACCCTTGTCAACTATTTCACTTTAGTGGAAGAAACAGTCGAAAGCTTTGCCTGGCGATTGTGCCAATCTTTCGCCAATCGGTGGCAGCGCCGATGGGCGTTTTTCTCAAGCTTCAAGCTTCGAACGAAGTCTCGAAGTGTGAACCTGACGAAGTCTCGTAACGAAGAGAAAAATATAATGATTAAGTGCTTTGGAACTTGATGTTGGTTGACGTAATCCATTTATTTACAGGCTGTGGAGCGGCCGAAAGGTAAGTTAATCTAACTGAACAGTAATTAGTCGGGACAAGTGCCCCAACTGTCGCAGACCTATCAAAAACACAACGAAAAAGCGGAGTGATCTAATGCAAAAACACCTTTGTCAGACACCTTCGTTTTTGGGCCATCCCGATGAAACGACTCACCAATGGAAACGACGCGTTGATGCGCAACGGATCGCAACGGCATCTCTCTGGACGGCGCCCAATCGCGGTGATTTCGGCCCCAGGAGCCGTCGAGGGCACGTGGTAGACCGGGCCAGGCGTGCCCACGCCGATCTGGAGCGCCGAGCGCGACGGGCCGTCGGTTTGCGTATGCCGTGAAGGCCACCGTGCGGGGCCTTATAAGAGACTAGGACTGTGAGATACTGTGGGAAGAAGATGGAAGAAGAAGCATATTGGAGTAGTGTTGGTTGGTTGATGTTTGTTGGTCCTTTCGTTGGACCGTTACCTACAACCATACAGTATAATTATACAATGTATATACGTCATAATGGTTCAAGAATTAATTCACCTTGATTCGAGCGGATCCAAGACCCACCCAAACACCAAAGTTCCAAACACCAACAGACTAAGGGATCTGTCCATATCTGTCCCGAAGCCTGTGGAAGATGGGAGAGCAGTTCCAGAAGGAGGAGCGGAGGCACCCGGCAAAAGAACTGCATGCAAGAAAACAAGCCTCTTCCAGGAAAAATGAGTGGTCTCAAAACCCCCCAGAACAAAAGAACATAAAAAGAACTACAGTATTATATCGTGATATAGTATTTATAAATATATATATATGTGTATTATATAATAAGTGTCATACCGGCAACTAGTGGGCAGGGACCCTAGGAACACCAAGTAGACCCCCATTTTGTTAGGGTCTCGAATGATATCCCAGCAGCCAATCAATCTAGTGTCCTCATGGTGTCTCGGTCCCAAAAAAAACCTGTGGATGTCTGCACGGTAGCACAGGACCTCGTCGGGGAGTGCCGACTTCCGGATTCGCGCGTCGGTGTGGAACTCGGCTCCGCGCGGAGATCCGCATGGAACTGGAAGCGGAACTGGATGGACTATGATGGAGTCCCGTTCTTCTGGAAATGTGCGAAAACTTGCTTCAGATCTCTCCAAATGTCTCCGAATGTTGTCCAAGCGTCGGCAAAGTCTACTCTTGACTCTTGACAACATATATGTTTGATTATTTTGACTTCTCTATTATTGCATGTGCCATCTGTCCAGGGTTGGCTCGTGTTTGCATGTATTATACATTGGCTGGATGTAGCCTTGTTAACATGGTCATTGCACCATCAACCATCAACCCTGGGTCCACTTCACTCCCTCCGTTTGCGCGTTCCCCCCCCCACCTCACGCCTCGAAATCACCTCGACCCTCCACGCCACCAGGCAACACCCGGCAACACCCACTGAACTTCCCAAAAAACGTCTCAAAGAAAATGGACGCCTTGGACTTGGCCAGCTTCTTCGAGATGAACACCTTCACGCCGCCTGAAGAACGACCGACCGGCGGGCGTCGACCGAGCCGCCGGTGACCCGTCGGGTCAGCGCGCGCGTTGCGTCAGAGCCGCCCGCCTTTGGCGGTGCCGAAGGAGTGTGCCGGGCCCGTGCGCTTGGTGGAGTCCGCCTGAGCACCTGAGGGGGTGAGTGAAGGGTCCATTGACCTTCATGATCCTTCATGTTGTCTTCATGTTGTCTGTGAATGGACGAGAGACGATATGATACGATGATCTCCAGCTGAAGCGATCCCAACCGGAGGAAGTCTCATGGATGAGCACCGGTCGCAGGGTGTCGCGACCGGTCGCAGGGTGTCAGACCCAATCCGGTGTGTGAACACCGGAGACCTCGATCCACCGGCGGGCTGCACCAAGAACCCTGTGGATGAAGATGGATGAAGGGTGGAGGCCATTGCTGGTAGGTTGAAGGCCGTCGCTATTGGGTTGGAGGCCATTGCTTCTAGGGTCATTTGGTCATTGCTTCTAGAGCTTTTGCAAACGCCGGGGTCGGCCGTGGCCGTGGTCGGTCGGGTTGCGTGAGAGGACCCAGCTGTGGCTTCATCTCGAGGCCCAAGCCCAGAGCAGAGACTCGAAAGGAGTCCTGGCGCAAGAGGCCGAAGGGAGTCCGGGCAGAGTCAGAGCGGCTGAAGACCACCACTCAGGAGACCTCCGGGACCTAGCCAGTTACTTCATAGGATGCATGTGGGTATCGAGGTACATGCTTGATCTTGGAAAAAGCTGAAAAAAATCGAGTCCTGTTTTTTCACTGATAACACAAGAATGAAACCATATTTCTGAGTGGTCAGCATGATCAGAACAAGAAGCTAACCCCGAGACCAAAGGGAACCTTCATGGCCTGGAAGAGCTGAAAGCTATTTCGTTCCGTATGTACTGTCCAAGTCTTCCCCAGTTCATACTGCCAACACCTGCTATATTGAGCATGTACTGTAACTGTAAACTGGGCATCCTGAGAGTCTCTGACAATGCTGCAGAACCTTGCTCAATAGGCCTACAAGCTGCCTCCGTTCGCCCGTTCGCTGTAGAAAAAAACTTCAACACTGTATTATATGTAGACTCTCTATTTTCAATAAACCCATATATATATATAAGATTATATAAGCTCCCCCAGTTGAACTGGAAATGCTCTTCATATGGGGCGCTTATGCATCAAGAGTCTACATGAAGTGCGTGGTTTCTCCATCTAAACTCCTCCAGTCTCTCCAGCATCTCGCTTTCGTTCGTCACAGGGCACCCGCACCGGCACCAAGGTCGTCATCGGCCGCGTCTCTTTCGCCTGTCAGACAGGGCGGAGAGGCGCTGGTGCCGATGTGGCAGGGACAGGAACCAAACGAAGGGTGCACTAGAGTAGGGAGACCTGCACGAAAGATTCCCTGGAAGGGAGGAAAATAGACCACAAACCCATTGGTGGGGTCTGGGGGGTCTCCCTAATTTAGAACAAGAACGTTCCGGTTTGTCAGAGAATCTGAGTCGCATGATGCCGCATGCTTTGAGCTACACCATGTAACACGGCTGATTTAATTTGGCGGCGAAGGGCTGAGTCCCCACACAGCTGATGTCGCTCGGACAGCGGGTCTGCTACTGACTACTTGTGCTCAGTGAGGAAGAACTAAAGGAATCGGAGCATTGCTGGAAAGATGCGCAGCTGGTTTCTGATGATTACAAGCCCTCAGGTACATGGGAAAACATTCAAACTTGTTGCTGAGAAAACAAGAAGGCAAGAAGCACAAGATAGAAACTGCCAGGTCTTATCCTCCTAATCTGAACTCATGGATTCACAGGTGGCCTTGCATTCATCTTCAGTTCTATAGTTCATGGTCACCCGAAGTGCATGGTCTGGTGTTTTTGCTTGGAATCTATGGCCGGAAACCATCGCCTTTGGCGATGGAATCCGCAGAGCAAAACTCTGAAGCCGGCAATGGACGACGTTGGATATGCCGGGAAACCGACGAAAAGCGAGTCTTAGTCTGTCTTTCAGTAAACCGCTGAAGAGGCATGCTTGAAACCCATTCAGCCTGATTACAGTACATGTTGTCGTCTGACATCAAGGACAAAACAACTTATATATATATATATACACGTTTTACTAGAGAATGAGTTCAGTTCGGATCATCTGTGGTTGTTTCATGTTGTTTCTTGACCTCTTCCATCCTCTTCCCCCATCTGGACGAGCTTTTTCCCTTCGGATCTGGTCGCTTTGGACCTCCAGAAACGCCGCACCCCGCATGCTGCGACTGGCGCATTTCACTGGAGGGGGCGGCAAGGGAGGGCAGCTGAGGATGTACACCTCAGGCGGCAGAGATATCACTGGCCATCACCACTCAATTTGGGTGGCGTTGGATACATGTGATTGTATATAATATGGATTAATATGGTATATAAATAGCTGGGAGGGGCGTTCTGACCCAAAAAACTGGGAGCTTCTTGCACATGGTTTCTTGACTACATTCATGTTGATGTTCAGATGTCATTTCCGATTTCCCATCGACCCGTCCATCCAAACTACTTGGGGGTCTGGCACTCTCTGGCCCACTAGTGGGGCACCTCAGCGACTCACCCCCTCAACCGAGGCTCCAGACGGAGTAAGGCACGGGCTTCCCCATGATGTCCTGGCGAAAACCACTGGTGAACCCGCCAGCGAAGAGCCAAGAAGTCTGCAGAGCCACGACGTTTCTCTGAAGAGCCAAGATGAACACAACCTGTATCGAGAAAGAGGGGCGAGCACTGCAGGATCGAGCGGGAGCTGAAAACATCTTTAAAACCAGAATGGTGGAGAACGCTCATGTGATGGATATCCTGCCTCTTCCACCTTTTATGAGCAGCTCTTGGCATTCAATCTGCGTCGGTACCCTGCCCCATGCACCATACCACAAATTAGGAAGCAAAACCCTCATGCGTTGCGGTGTGGACTCGCAGAAACTGAGCCCGAGTCTTCTTAAGTAGAAAAGGATCAGGTGTCCAAAACGGATTGGTTGCGGATCTCAAATCAACTCGTCACTTCCGTTTCACGCCCACATACAAAACCTATGCTGAATACCGTGTCTTGCACCCACAAAACCACCTACATCCATGATCATCCATGTCCACCTACTCCTCGTTTAATCTAGAAAAAACAAATAAAAACACACCGAACGCCCCATCCGCACCACCCCACCCCTCAGCAAACGCCTTCGGGTGCAGCTCCATGTGGTGCCCCACGTAAACGCATTGGGGTCGACCGACCAAGCCAATGACCCTGCCGGTGACATCGCTGTTGGGTCCGGGGTTGACAAATACCTGTTTACCGACATTGGGTAGTTGTTTCGGTCTATAGTAGGCATAGATTCCAGTCCAGTGTCTGGGTACATGGATACCCCAGGAATTCCAACTGACTCAATTTTACTCCGCCTGGACGTCAATCCATCCACCACTACCAGTTCGGGGTAAAATGAGTCCAAGGATGTCCTATCAGGGTACACTCCCTGGTAGTCACTCCACAGTCACTCGGAGGTATCACTCCCTTGGACTGTTCAGAATATCCTAGAATCACTCCCTCAACGTGGACGTTCACCTCTTTGGTCGTTCTTCGGCATGGATTTGGGTCGGTCTTCCGGGGCCGCTTTTCCCCTCCACGCCACCGTGGGTGGATGGACCACCGTCAGCTCATGAGACCCTTCGATGGGCCACCGAGCCTCATGAGACCGTTCGGTTCAAAGCGAAGAGGTGACACCAGGTGTCCTGATCCGACTCCGGCCTGGTCAGGCATTCCGTCTTGAAGGTGCTTCGGTCAAAGTCACACCTCGCGGCACGTCACGGTGTGAACTGCGTCACCCACGGTGGGCGGAACTCACGGTCTGCGAACGCCGACAAAGGGCCGAAGGACCACTGATGGGCTCCTAATCCCTGAAGTGGTTTGGACCTGGGCTATGACTTCAATGACCCCCTCCATGCACCTGCCCTTTGGTGGCTGCTCTCCTCGTGGCTGTTCGCCCCCTCCCCGCAAAGGGCCGGACCTCCCGGCAACCCTGATATATATATATACCCTAGAAGTCGAACCACCATTGTTTTAATAGCCTTTACCGAACCACCATTGTTTTGCTAAGGGTTTTACACTACAAAACCAGTGCAACCATTTTTAAAATGGTCTTTGACTTCCAGGGTATATAAAAAATTCATTATAAGTTAATACTTTAATACTTTCCGGGGGCATCTAGTTCATGCTCCAAGTTCAGGTCTCTGGACGAGATCTTCCGGTCCCAGTTCATGGTCCACCACAGCGAGGTCCACCGATCCCAGCGAGGTCCATCCGCTGCGCGACCGCTGGGTGGCCGGACGCCTGCGCGCCACAGATGCCTTTGGCACGGAAGAGCTCGTCGGGGTCCATGGCCACACACCTGGGGTGCGACACCCCAAACGACGAGGCCACGCGTGGTGAAAGCCACGTGGCCAACGACGGAAGAGAAACATGGACAAACCCACTTGGTTGGTAAAACATAGTCCTCCACGCATTGTCCACTTCGATGTTTGTTTTTGAGAGGGGAAGACCATGTAAGACCTAATTGTGTAGCTTCCTTTGGGGGTAATGCTTTTGGTGCAGCAGCTCCACAAACGAAGGAGGAGGTTCAACAAAAGTGCGCCTCAAACATCCAAATGTACTTTTGGGAACGGTCGGTGCAGTAGGTACCATATTACCAGCTTATGATAATTATATGCCTTATATCAATTAGCTGTATACACTAATCAAAGGGAATTGACCACCCTATCATAAAGGGCCTATCGATGAATCTATGCCATCAGCAATCCTCCTCTTCAGTTCCCCAGATCCAACTGGGCCGCTCGGCTGCAATTGTGCATCCTCCTGGCAAAAAGCGGCGGCACGGGGATGATTTCTTGAGTTGGTGGGTCTTTCTAGTGTGTTTCTCTTGTTGTGTATTCTGTATTCCTTTATAATTGATAGTAATTGATATATTAGAAAATCTATATGTTTTGCACAAATATATTTAACTAAACCAGGGTTTCAAATACGTAAGAAGAGCCCGAGATTGATAAGGCTAATTGAAACATAAGGGAGTTGACGTTTCAACGGACCAAATTGGGAGCTCCCAAGTCAATCCGCCATTGGCACAGCTCAACGTTAGGAGCTAGAATGTTCATGGGGGGGCCTTGGGCCTGGTTCGCACGAAAAACCTAGACCCATCTTTATAGATGAAGACCCTAGGCCATCCAAAGCCATCCTAAACCCGTTCAACCGTGCTTTGGGATTGGTGCTCATTGCAGCTGATGCGCTCTACTAAAAGCCATACTGTATGCCGTGCACCCATGAGTTTGGACTTTCGTGCGATAGAAAGAATCGATCCCTGGTTGATCACCCCCAAGTCCCCCCAATGCCGCGGTGTCGCATGCGCGTTGTTGGGTCCTTTTTGCCTAAGATGAAGCAATGGTACCTGCGGCGTCAACACTGCCGAGACCAAATGTTGCAATACAAGACATTCGCATCCCTCTGGTGTTTTCCAGAAAGTAGTCTTCCCAACCTCAACAACCTCAACCTCATCACTCCCTGAAGGCATCTACTCCCAGCTACACCTAACGAACCCCCCCACCTTCGTCCAAAATGCGGGCCCCCCCTGGGCTTGAAACACTAATGTAGACTCTTTGATATCTCTTGGTTATATTTCACCCCCATATGAAGAGGAGTGCCAATTCAATTGGGGTGAAGGTTTCTGTACCTCAAGAGTCTACATGTCTCGACCCAGAGGGCGCGTCCTCTTCGGCCGGCCGATCATGCCGTCCGGGACTTCGGGACTGGTCGGCCGCCGCCAGGCCATTCGTTCGGCCCATCTGTGGGGCACCACTGATGTGAGGCTGTGTGTTGAAGGAAGAGCCCACCAGGCGCCTCACCGGACCGAAGCCCGAAGCCGACGCAGAACGCGGAACGCGGGTTCCGCGGAACGAGGATCCGGTCGACTGAGCGGTTCGAGTCGGGAATTCGGTGGAGGGTGTTGTTCGATCGATTCTGACGGATTCGGTTCAAACAATCTGTTCAGCAAACAAGTGACAAGGGCGCTTCCTCCTTGGACCCGGGTCCGTGCCGTCCAAGACACCAAAAAGATCCCCCGTTGGAGCATGCCTTGTCATCCTCCAAATCTGCGAGCCCCTTCGGAGCTCCTGGGAAGAACGGGGGAGTCCGAGGCACTTGAGGGCCCAGAAAGCGCCCATGGGGATGCAGCAGAGAGCTATGTCCATGCCTGAAGGATGCAATCGTCAAACCGCCCCAGAAAGCCAGAAAGCATCGTAAAATGCACCAGAAATAGGGGTGTATCTATAACCCCTATATATTTAACCGATAGAGGTGATCTATATAATTAGGGTGGAATCAGGCATGTCTGTCGCCAGTTTCTTTTCATGTCCATGTATGGATGTCCAGCCTAGGGATCCAAGTACCTCCTCAAAAGGTATTTGGAACCTCTCTATAAACACCTTGCCCAGGTAATGTTCATCAATCATCTTATAAAATCGATGCCGCGCATCCGCCTCGCGACGATACGCGCGACATGCCGCCGACATCCTCGGTTAATGCGGAGTACAGCATCCGTTGGCGCTTCCTGGGTTGGCGGCGTTGGTTGAGAAACTGCTGCATGCTACAACCATTGGTGCATACTGGATCACACATACCCACTCCACAACTGTTCATCAACCATGAAGCACGAAAAGCATCGGCACTGACTTAAGACACTCAATCCTAAATAATGAGGAACTATGTCAGACATGTCACCGATAGCGACTGCATTCGTGCGGCAATTGGCTACATTGCCGCAATTGGTTACAGTATATGAAATGTCTGTACTTCTTTGCTGCCCAAAAAAGACAAATCTGCTGAGTTGCCATGATGTTCTTTCTCTGGAAGAGCCCATAGAGCTCCGCACATTGCCTCTGAACAAGGGACACCCCTGGTCTCCCAACCAAGCAAATGAAAACGCCGGCCGATGGCTATTAGTTTGGACGCCATCGCTAGTAGGTTGGAGGGCATCGGTAGTAGGTTGGAGGCCATCGCGAGTAGGTTGGAGGCCATCGCTAGTAGGTTGGAGGCAGCAAGTCGGCATCCCCGTCTTCGAAAAAATGGCTCAGCGACTTTCTGCCAAGGGGTCTCCTGGTCTCCTCTCCGACTAAGGCGAGCCTTTTCATGCGTCCTCATGTTCGGGTGTCCGCGACCATGGCCGAATTGGAGTCCTGGCCTGGGGATTTTTTTAACAGGCACCCCAGACCAGCAATGTATCAGCTTATAATCTTATAAGACTCGGGTCAATGTCTGCAAGCATTCCAGTCCCATCAGTGGTTTGGGGATAGTTGGATTTCCAAGTTCCACGAATCTCTGGGCGGAATCGTGCACCATCATCTGCCTGAAAAAACCCGTCACGGGGACCGGCCAAATAAAAGAACGACCGCCCAGCTGGAGGTTGGACCGTCATGGTGATCCACCCAAGTGGACATTTTAGAGTAGTCTCCAACTCCCCCCTTCAACAACAACACCTAGACTGACTGGTGCTTAGCAGGGAATGAGGGAATGGATCCAATACAATCTCTATTGGGGGCTCATTCCCTTATTCCCTACTAAGCACCAGTCAGTAGACCTAACACCCGCATCCCCGACTTCCCGCTCATGGCCTGCCGACGTCCGGGTCACCCTTCCCGCCCGCACTGCCTGGCGCTTCGTCTGACCCGACCGGGACGTGGATGGAAAACCGTGAGGTCGAGCATGTTCAAACCGAATACAATGACTCAAACAAGCAGGTGGTGCCATCCATGGGTTTTCCACTTTTCGGTCCAGTCTGGCCCAGTGATTCAAGCCGTCCTGAAAGCCTCCTTGAGTACAGATAGTGCTCTAAGTATGACCAACTCCAGTAGTTCATGACATACAGTTGGTGACCTGTATGGGTCCCAGAATCCTGGCCGACGTCGAAAAAAACCATCCCCATTGCGAAGCCTTGCGAAGCCATTCCCAGAAAATACTACATGGTGACTGGAATATACGTACATTGACCCCTGAAATCAACCACCTGGCCTTACTACTAGGAGCAAGAAGGCTACTAGGAACAAGTGCATCGCTTCTAGTAACAAGTGCCTTACTAGTAGTTAGTAACAAGGACGCTACTGCAAATACTCAGGGACTTCGATCCCGATTGCGGAGCGATCCGGCGATTCTCGACGGCGTCTATATCTGGGCCGCCGGGCCAAAGAACTCCGACACGGCCTGGGGTCCAGGTGACTGTCCAGGTGACCAATCACTCAACAGGTTGGGGGTGGTGGTTGCTTTGGAGTGGAACAAAGAAACAGCACGTTGGGTTGGTTGGAAGTCGGACACATCAATCAGGCTACCAGGTCTGGGTGGAAAAAGAACTGGTCGTCCGAGCAAAATTCGGTGAGGGGTGCAGATGTTGCAGTCGTTTTCAAGCTAAATGAGTGATCTCCCAGTCCAGTTAAACTCTTGTGGACTCAATGCTTCACCCCTGAAGTCTGCAGAGACTTCCACAGCTTGGTCTCTTCAACTTGACCCGCGACCCGCGGTCGAAGAACTCGGCACCCGGGAACATCGCTTGGCTTAGCGGCAGCTAGGCTTCACTCTTCCCAAAGGATAGGGGCGATTAGGGACACCTCCAGACATGGTAGGGTCCTCCAAATAGTGGCTATCTGCACAAACCACATCCCCATTGAAATTCAACCGGTCACTGAGGTACACCCATTCTATAGTATAAAACGACTACCCCCAGCTTCGGGACACATAAATCCTTATAAAATCTGAGTTCTGGCAAAACGACATCTCTAACCCCCTTAGTCGGAATGGAAACCTAACGAGAATTAAATGAACAAATCCAACAACTTAAACATCACAACCCCCATCTCCGAGACAAACCTAACAACTTAAGATATATCAAAAACATCCGTCGATGCTACTTGTATTGTCAAAAAGAGTCGTTTCCGATAAAAGTTTCCAACAACATCCGACAACTTGCAAGCTTGATGTATGAACTGAAATGAACTGAACAAGCAAAACTCGTAAGGATCATCGAAAAGCAAAACCATTAACATTATTCATTGAGCCCAGAGGCTAAAGTAACAAACCTACACGACAGCACCAACCTCACTATAAATTCACAACCCCCATGTGACCATGCAGAAGCTCACGGAAAGCTATACCTTCCTCACACCTCTCGAGAAAATCTGACCTCCCAGGTCAGATGGTGCAACCTCACGGACGAGTGGCTCCATTCTATATATATAGAGAGAATTGCTGTAAAATGGTCCGTTTCTGTACCTGAGTTCCCTGATTCCATAGAGGACATTTCAATCGGGATCGGGCCACTGTATACCTGGGTATACCCATCTGCGAGACGCTTTAATTGATCCACGACTTGGTCTCCAGCATTCATCACCATGTCCTTGCCAAAGGCCTCGTCCACGGCGCAGCCAGGCCCGAGGAAAAGCAGGGATGAAAATAAGGGAATCGTCGTTCAGTTTCACATCTTTGGAGGCAAGTATAAAGTATTGCATAAAATAAGCAATTTAAAACACATAACTTGTACTACAAGTAATGTAATGTATTGTAATGTAATGTACTACAAGAAATCGGTGCAACACAAAGTCGGACTCCTTGGAGCCTTGAACGGGAGAAACGTTGGAAGTGATTTGGAAGCGGGGTTTCCAGACACTTTCGGTGGAACATCCCATATCTCAAATCATCTCAAATATCTCAAACTGATGGAACAAATCCTAACTTTGCCCACCAATTGTCCAGCACCTGTCTCATTCGGAGATAACAGGGTCCCTTCAATCTCTCCCCGGTGTCCTTGGCTTGCGGACCACCAAGCACCCAAGCAATCGATCTCGCCCTTTGGTGCAGTGTTCCAAAAACCGACGGCGATATCGGGCCTTGGCTTTGCCCAGCAGGCCCTGGGGCTTGGGCGGAATCGCCTTGCGGATCGGAGTGGTGGCCGATGCTGTTGACGAGCGTCCAGCTGGTCCATGGACGTCCGTGGACCGGAGTGTCCAGATGTCACAAGGAGTGTCCAATGGTCGCCAGATCCACCACTCTGCGAGTGACGTGGTCGATAGCTGCCCTCATGATGGAAATGAAGTCCTGGCATGTTGAATCATGTTGACATATGTTTAAAAAAATTTGACAGCCGGGTCCAAGAGTTCTTTCTTCGAAAAGGTAGTCACTGTCGAAAAATGACAAATGGTCCTTGGATGTGCCTGGTCATCTGGCCAGATTCTGTCACTGTCTTTAAATGTCTTCTCACAAATCAGTGCAGGCCAGTGCCAGTTCACTTCATCGACCATTCTACTGCCTCTCCCAGGTATCTCCCCCTTTTCGCAAGCGGCTGGCTCAAACATACTCAAACACTCTGGTTGGGTCTTGAGACCCTGTGAATCTGTCTTACACCCAGGCCTCTCGCCCATCCAATTGCCCAATCCCAGGCACCTTCCTAGCCCTCCCAACCGCCGCGACGTCCGGGCGTTTTCGCGGCTTCCCTGGCCACCCGTGCGCCACCCGCGGAAAAATCCATGTCGTCCACCCCGCGCCTTGGGTTGTGGGGGCACCTCTGATGGCAGCGGCAAGACTTTGTCCGCAGCTGGCAGGCCAGTCGCGGGAGCCGTGGTTCCGGAACGTCCGATCTGGGAAGATCGAGGGGTTTGAGCAGGCCGAAGGGGACCCTCAACTGGTCGAAGGGTTTTGAAACATCCATCTTGCTGGGAGTACAAAACAACTTTAAAATTGTCTTTGGGTGACCCCAAAGGGAACGTCCATGCATGAACCAAGTATGATATGGTCCTTGGACCTTTTGGGGCGCCTGAAATAAAGAAAATAAAGCAAACCAACTGAGGTCGACCCTGGTGGTTAGCGCCTCCCCATCCTCCCGACCCACTCGCCACGGCCACGCACATCCGCCGCGAGTACAACGTCTTTTCCACTCCGGCGCTGGTCTGGTCGCAGTGGCGCGACCTGTGGCGTGGAGCAGCAAGGAGTCGTGTCTCGCTCTTTTGAAGCTGGGACATGATCGAAAACCAAGCTTTTCAATCTAAGGAGAATCTAAGGCATCGCGATACCAAGAATTAGAATCTGAGTCAACAGTCGAAAAATAAAAATACCGGCCCAAGAAGTCACAGAGCTGCTCCACAAAGCGACCAGGCAGTTGCTTCGGACATCCGACCCACCATCCCACTGAGCCAACCCGGCCATTGAAGCAGCCATGCCTCGAAAAAGTCCTCCCAAGACGCTTGCAACGTGGAACGACATAGAACGACATGACCCGGTTGGTCCCCACCCCAACAATGACAGGACTACGCACTACCCCTGGAAAGGGTCAAGGACGGATTCGGAAACTAGGATTCGGAAACGATGATTCCTAAGCTACGGCCTGATTCGGAAACCATGCTTCGGAAACTACCCTCTGATTCAGAAACTATGATTCCGAAACTAACATCTGATTCGGAAACTTGGATTCAGAAACCATGATTCGGAAACTACGACCGGATTCGGAAACTACCGTCTGATTCGGCAACCATAGCGGTTACCCCAAAAAGGAGCCAAAGAAAAACGTTGAAAAACTAATGAAATGGCCACACTGCACCCTTGCAGCTGAAAGCGACACGGGGAAACCTTTTCACCCCCACGTCATTATCACCCCCCCCACCCCGTGGCACTATTATTCCCTCGTACCCCCCCACCGACCCCCACTCCCCAAATCCGCATGATGAGGCGTTTGCCGTGTTCGTGTTGAATTTGCTTACGCTTCCGTGGGCCTGTGTTTGATGTGCTTTTCAATTCGTAGTTTCGGTGGCGTAGTTTCTGAATCGTAGTTTCGCAGGCGTAGTTTCTGAATCGTAGTTTCTGAATCTTGGTTTCTGAATCGTAGTTTCTGGGTCATAGTTTCTGAATCGTAGTTTCTGAATCGGAATTTATTCCCTGGAAAGAAGGATTGGAAGTATATTCGCCAGCATTGTCACGAACAACAACATGTGCTGTATCCTGGTCTCAAAAACATCGTGATATCAACATTACCACCATCAACTGAAAAAGGAACCATGAACCATGAAGCAAGTACCAGGTTCCCAACCAGGTGAAAAGATGATTGTCCTCTTCAATGCGTTAATGTCGTTGTAGCGCCGTGCGCAGTTTGCACATGACTGCATTGAAACTCTGCGCTTTCAAAAATGAGTTTGGGGGGATCACAAGTGAAGCGGTTCTTTTCCTTTGTTCTTTCAGCGATTCTTCTTTGCCACTTGCAATTCTCAGTCAACAGGTCGTTTGGCGTGCATGGTCCAAGGAATCTTCGCCACATGCACTGCATCACCAACTTACAGATCTCTGGATGTGCTTTGGTTCCATGCCCATGGCCAATTCTTCTAGGAAATGCTGTGGAATAAATTCTTGAGGCTTTGCCACCCACAATCCGCAATCCGCGCGCCAGCCGCCAGCTGCAGTAGACATCTGTTCCACACACTGGAGGCGGACGCAGAAGGCCTTCGGCTTGACTCTGCCTGCTCTGACCTCCTGCTGAGTGTCCAAGATCTTTTGGTGAAATCAGCTCTGGCCCCTGTAGAACTTGCCCACTGAAGTGCCGTGGACGTCAACATTGCCAGTTGGAGGAGATGCATGCAGCTGCAGCCAAAGCCGCAGAAGTACGAGTGCGTCAGAAACAGATTCCGTTTGCCACATTTCTTGCACCACCAGTAAGCATTGGTGTGCTCCTGTTCATGCAAGCAGTTTTACATGTCTTTGCCATTGCAGGACTCCCAAGTTGTTGGCTTCCAAGCAAAGTATTTTGCAATGGGTACGCACTTAGAGGCGAACGGTAACATCCCAACCCATCAGAAGTGGTAGGCCGCATGTATGAAAAGTATTGTGCAATGAAAGCAAGGGACCAATGACACAAAAGAGAGAGAGAGAGAGGGAGAGAGAGAGAGAGAGAGACAGAGAGACAACATGCGGCAAAAAAACAATAAAATAACTCGTGAGAAAATCACACGGTGCGGCAGGGATCGTGCTCCAAGTACTGAAGCACACTAAGTACACATATAGGCCTAGTGCATTCCAAGAAACCAAGCTAGTCTAGTACCTCTTGGCACGTCCCAATTGAATCACCCGGTCACCGAGCCACACGCCACACCTCTGCCTCTTCCGGGGCGAAGCCTGCCCGCACCAGGCCCCAGACGTTCCGCCCGACTTGGGTACGATTGGGGGTGGTGCGGAATGGTTGGGATGATGGGAACCAAACCAAACACAGAGACCAATGACAAAAACCAGCAACTGCTTGCATGTGTCTGAGCCAAGACCTGTTGGGATGCCTCAGCCTGAGGATTCAGACATGAGAACATGTTGAGAAGCAGAAGCCATCTCGTTTTCAAACACAACCAAAGCCTTACCAACTGCACCAAACCTTGAGATTTGCCTAACCATCAAACATCATTGAACGAAAAAAACACTTACTGCCGCTGCCGCTGCTAGCTGAAAGGGGTGTTTATCCATGTTGCTGTTGGGATGTGTTGGGTTCTTTATCTCAACACGGATCTGTATGTTACTAGGGGAAAAATAGACCATATTTGTTTTGTTTGAACAAAGCAAAAACCATGGGTTGTGCTGCGAGTTGCGCTCAATTTTTTGATCCTATTGTCCTTCTTCCAGGCTTTCGGGGGTCTCCCAATGCGAACACACACCCACATGATTGCTTGATGTTGATTGCATCCTTCTGTGACTTCTGCCAGGCTTGGACCTCACCAGGCTCAATCCTACGCGGGCCAGCCTCCTTTTTACCCTCCTACTCGTGCCAATAGGAGCAAACAAGAAATCCTCAAAAAACCCTATCACATCCCTTCCATAGGGAATTCTGATCACTCCATATCCCTCCAAAGGCACGCGTGGTGAAGGGATCAACCCTATACTATCGCATCCCTCCACTCCAATTCCCTTCCATACGGAGACCCTCCGTCGTCCGTCAATCGCGCGCGCCTGGTCGACACGCGCGGAGCGTCGTCCTGCGGGCGCGGGAAAGCGACGGACCGGCGGTTCGTGTAGCCTATGGGGTGTTCGAGTTGGATCCACACATAGACATGATATTCTGTTACCAATCGGTTTTCTATGGGTTTTCTCATTCTGTTTTCTAATGATGTAGTCTTAATTCTGTATAGACTTACAGAATGATATTCTGTACCACCTTCAAAATCAGTGACCGTCCCTGAGATCCCCACACTGAAACGGTCTAAAATCATTTAGGCACGTTCGGTAGACTCACTCCAGTTCAAAGTCACGGACGCCAAGTTTCTGACCAATTCTAGCGGTCCACACCCTGGCATGTGTTTCTTCTGTGCCAATTCCATCCAATTCCCCTTTCACTGCCTGAGCTCTTGAAAGCCCACATGGATTCCCTGCAGCCGACGCATCACCCAGGCCTCGCAAGGCCGTCGGAAGTCCGTCCCCCTTCCGACGCCAAATCGGTCGGACGAAGAACCCCAAATCGGTCTATAACGTACCCTTTTTGAGGAATACTGGCTAAATTATGTAATATACCCCTTTTTCCCGTGGTTTTTTTCGCCAACACTCGTTGACTCTGATGCCATGGGTCCCCCAGGTGACAGGGTCCTATGTACAGTGAACCTCTCTTCGGAGCAGAGCTCCAACAACGCCACGCCGGCCACGGCGACCACCGACCACCCCGCTAAGGGAAGGTTGGCCCTGTATCACCACTGGTAGAACATCCTGAGAATACAGGTTGTTGTCCCTAGTATGTCATAGTCATAGCTCACTTAGTGAAAAGAGTGTTTGTTTTGTAAACTCGACATGGATGGTCATGGACGAAAACTCGATGGTAGACTGTCCACTTCAGCTTCTTCAGCAGGACTTCAGGGCGATGAAACCTGCAGAACCACTGCGAGCCCCCCGACCGGGAAGCGCTTCACCGAGCCCACCTGGTGCAAATAGACCGGTCCGTGACGGGTCGCTTTCGGCGCAAAGAAGGGTGAACAAACAGCGCAATGCCTTTGATCCACTCGCAAAACGCCAAGCAAGACATCCAGACCGTCTTCCGTCGCGGATCGAGTGTTTGCCAAACAGAAAGTTTGGACAACCATGCTTTGTGGTCCCAAGGGTTTCAGTGCCTTTTCCCAAGCCAACGACGAACCGAGGCGGATGATTTCAATGATGTCTCTATTTGGGAATCATGGAGTCCTACCGCCAGGTACCATATAGATCGACCTAATGCTGGTTCACGACCGGGGGTATCCCCCTTCTATGAATCAAGCCACCAATGGTACAGTGGTTTCAGAGCTTCGATGGCACGGTCCCCAAGCCCCATGGGGTGCGAGGACATCTTTGGGGTGCCAGTGCCATTTCTCACCCTCGAAGGGCACTGTCGCCACCAGGTGTTTCGATGGTGCTTCGATGGTCGCCCGTTTTCCGCCCACCGAAGCTGGTCTCGACCCTTCTCTGCCAAGCTCAGCAGAGAACCCCTTCGACCCATTGGGTTGAAACCTGGTGAAAACCTGGTGAACACGCCCAGTCTCACAGATAGAGAAGGCTTGGGGGCCATACAGGGCGGCAGCCTTACTGTGACGGTAAGATTTGATGGTCCTGTTGGGAGTGTTTGCTACTTGCATCCAGATCAATGAACGGTTTGGCCAAGTCCTGTGGTGACCAGCTCATTCCACCCTTGATGACCGAAGAGACCGACGTTTGATGGGGGTCATGTTGATGAATCAAATCCTCCCATTTAGATTGGAAAACTTCCTCATATGAGAGGGTTGAAATATCATCAAGCGTCGTTTTACACTCCAAAAACCCTCTCTCCCTCCAAATGCTTGGGGCATCTTGGGGCCCTTGGGGCCCTTGGGTACCTTTATTCATCAACGGTCCAAAGTCGGACCAGACGCCAGGGCACCTCGTCGAGAAGGCTTTGCAGTTGGAGGGCCTCGTGGAGCTTCACATCGATGGTGATGGTTTCAAGACAAGGACACAACAGGGTCAATAGTAGGAAGGAGGCTCTTGAAGGACCTTTGGTGGTTCACCATTGTTTGATGTTGGTTTCCATGTGGACAAAAGTGCGGGATACTCCTTCTTTGAGACTTTCATGCCTTGCACGCTTGCACGGATACTGTCCACATGTTGTGCCGTGTGCTGCAGTGCATGCAAGTCCCAGGCGCACAGTCTGCACCCTAGGTGACGCTTTGCTTTAGGAAAACTCTGGTTGCAAGAGTCACAATTCCAGCTGTAGCCTTCCTGCTCAACAAGCGGGCTCATCAAGTGATCTCCAAGAGTGAAGCTACTTCTCTGGAGGTACCCTCTGGAAAACCAGGCTCAAAAGCATCACGGTGCGTCCTCGAATGGATGCACTGGAATCGGCTCTGACGCCATGACAGACCTTGCGGAACGTCTTCATGAAGTGAACACTGGACATCGGCGAGCCGCTGACATCGCTCGGCGACCGAGGTGAGACGACCGGAGCGACGAGCGAACTGGCGACCCCCAGCGCCTGGCTCAAGATCCCGACCACCGCCGCCAAGGCCTCCTGAGAAGGGGACGACTTGGCGCAGTCGAAGCTTGGAAGTGCGGTCGAAGTACCCATGGTGAGCCAAAACAAAAAAGAAACACATCGTAGAAAAAAAACACTGAGGGAAGTCCCGAACAAACAAACAAACAAACAAACATGTTACAAACAAAAATCTGGCCCCATTTCCCAGAGGCCATCTTGGAAGACACACCCATATCTACACCCACCTTCTTGGCCCATGTTGGGCGGCCCGCTGGTCACCAGTCCATCCTTGTTGGGTCTCGACCCCGACCCTGGCCGACTGAAAAGCCCTCCAAATGATCAACAAAACGATGTACCAGGACCTCCTATGGGGTCCCTATGGGGTGTCGAAATCAGAGCCCCCCCCCCGCAGAGGTTGTAACCTCTGACTGACTTCCCACATTTGACACGGAGGAAGTGGATGGCATGGGACCCTGGAAGGCCGTCCTCTACAAACAGGGGGGGCCATCCACTTCCATGTGAGTGACTCAAAGTGTATACAATGGTAGACCTATGAACCACCCCTTAGGGGGGGCCCTGAGAGTGAAAACAAAGATCTGCGACCCGAACAATACCAGAAAGGGATGAGGATGGATGAGGGCGCGATCTCCAAATGCATCGCCTGAGGTTTATCAGATGCTTCCTCAGGCTGAGCAGTTTTTAGGAACCAACATCTGCGGCTTCCGATACTCTGCAAATACAGTAACTATGGTTTGTTTATTTTGTAGACAGAGGCACCACTGATAATCGTCTGTCTCCACTTTCCAGAACTCCGAAAAGCACGTCTGACCCTGCTCCACTTCTAGTCAAGTCCTCTTGTTTTGTTTCGCACCCAACTCCAACGTCATTAAGAAACAACGTCCCAACTCCAAGACTTCGCTGCTTCGGAGTGCTTTCATCATCATCTCTTTCAGATCGACCTACTTCGCTGCCTTCGGTCCAGGTCCGTGGTCCGCCCGGCCTGGGATTCCTGCGCCCCGTCCAGGAAGGACTTCACCTCGATCCCGGCGCGCAGGCAAAAGCGCGCGCGGGGAGACCTCCCCGGTGAAGCGCACGCCGACCCCGGCTCGGCCGGGGGCCCACATGGGGTGGATGGACCGACCCGGAGCGGATGGACCTTCCCCACCTGGCAGTGAGGATTGGTGGTACCTGGAGTAATTAGATGTTCCACCAACCACCACAAAGGGACCCCACGGTGGAAGCGATGGCCATCGCCTTCGCCTTGAACAAGCAAACCAATTTGCACCAGAATTCTGGCAAAATTGTTTTATCTTTGCGATTCGAGGTAGGAAATCGGATTATTGTTATGGTTGAAGAGAGATGGTGCATCACCAAAAAGGAGTTTCTACTATTAAGTCATGATATGTCATGATAGGCATCTTTCTTCCTGTTTCTTCCAAGCCATTTCTGGTCTTCTGCTTTTCCTTCTCGGCGACCGCACCAGGCACTGCATGAGGCAACTCCTCTGCGCAGAGAAGATCTGCTCCAGCCCAGTCGCGAGCTGCATCTGAGTAGCGCGGAAGGAAGGTGGTGAGATCCGCGTCAGGACCCGAACGGGAACCCTTTTCAGGGGCATGGCATGACCTAAGAACACGCTACTAAACAGCTTGAGGGTGACAATACCGGCAGGTTCCAACCCATCCCCTGGTGTTTTTCACAGGAGCTTCAGCCGTGATTCAAGGGTTAGAGGCTTCTCCCTTCTTGCCCGAGCCCGGATGTTCTCTACCAAACATCACCATCCCCACCAGTTTCCCCCCAAAACCATCCAAAACCTACGTGCCAACATGTGCCATTCACATGCCTCTCCATCACCTCGAAAGTGACTGTCCTCCTTGGCCCACCTTCGCCTCCATGCGCCGGAACTCCGAAGCGATCACGTCCAGCAACAAATACCGGTGCAGCCTGACCGGCGTGGCGGTGCACGACGCACGACCCCCGCTGCCACGACCGAGGACGTCATCGCGAGGGTCGCGGGTCTGACCACCCGACCCTTGGAATCCCGTTGGAGACAATCCATGTGGACGTCCAAAGCATCCAAAGCGTAGACACGCGTCCGCTCATGCACGATCACTATCGTGCAGTTGCCGAAAGCAGAATCCTTGCCAGATCACCATGTGAGGTTGCCTTTGCAAAAGTCACTCTATAATGACCCTTCCCTCTAATTACCATCTTTTGGTGAGCTGGGGAGGGGGAATCTACTCTCTTCAATGGATCGTTCGGGAGATCCCGCAACGATGCGCCCCGCGCGAGGGACCCGATCTGGTCACAACGCATCCGGCGAGGGACTGACCCGGTCGCAGTATGGCTGCCATCCCGAGAGATCCTCGAAGTAGAGGAACATATACCCTTTAAAAGAATGACGTGAACAGGGCTGGCATAGTGGTTGACCTACATTAGGCCGGCCAAAATTACATCAACCACCCCAACGTTACAAATACAAAAAATCTTTTGGAGTGTTTGGGAACTCGAAAATCTGTCTTCGAAGTAGCGAGACTCCACAACCCCCGGTAAGTGAGAAGCGCACGCCATGCACGCAAACCTTTTCAATCCTTTTCATGCTGCCGTGATTCGCTCGTGTTTTTTGGCGCATCAAACCTACACCAAGTCAACTTGAGGCATTTCATCGGTTTGAGAGTCTTTCATTCAGTGTTTCCCAAAAACTTTACCTGACTTGCCCAACCGGGAAAGTCTGCCGCTCATCCCGTGTTCTGCCCCACCGCTCCGCCGCGGCGTCGCCTCGGATCCACCGCGCCCCGCCCGTTCGGTGCCGCTGCTCTCCAAGTCGCGTGCCGGCGAAGTGGTGAAGCCGCTGCCGGACGGCCGCCACGAGGCGCCTTGTCCATCCGGTCGTTCCCGGTGGAGCGGGTTCCGGTGGAGCGGAGCCGATGGGAAGGACCGGGCACGACGGCGACTGGGCACGATGACTGCAGGGTGCCGGGGAGAGATGGAAGGACCGGTCGGCTTCAAGTTGTTCCTATTTTTGGCGGCTGACTCAATGTCTGTGGATGGGTTTCTGTGTAGCACAAATGCTGCACAACGACCGGTGCTTGGTCGCTGATGGTCGCTAGCTGCTACGTGAATTCGGTGCTGGCAACTGGAGAACCTAGTCCACTTCTTCCATCTTGGAAGCCTCATCCGCAGCTCCCTCGACCTCCTAACGGGGCAGCATAGACATGGCACTCTGCCTAAACCATCATGACCTGGTGTCAAAGGATGCCAGAATATCAAAGCTGGCCTTTGTGGTCATCAAGGTTGGATGCATGCCCTTGCAAAAACTCAGGATGAAAGCTTCAAGTGGAACTTGAGAAGGAAAGGCTACCTTTGCTAAATGTTAGCTATAGATTACTATAGATCTTACTTAATCAAATGATATCAAATGCATTCAAATGCAATGTTTCCTCAATCCTCTCCTCAAGAGGGGGCAGATCATCGTCATCGCCCAAGCCCTCATCATCATCGTCGATGCTCAGGCCGAGCTTGATCATGCGGTGAATGCGGCCGGCGAACTGGGTGGGCTCATCCAGGTTGAAACCAGATGTCAAAAGCGAAGTATCGAAGAGCAACCAAATCAAATCCTTCACAGTCTTGTCGGACTTGTCCGCGGCTGCCTTCTTCTTCAACTCAGCCATGATGGAGTGCTTGGGATTCACTTCCATGGTCTTCTTAGAGACCATGTAGGAGGTCATGGAGCTGTCGCGAAGAGCCTGTGCCTTCATGATGCGCTCCATGTTGGCTGACCAGCCATACTCAGAGGTTGTCAACACGCAAGGGGAGTCGGCCATGCGGGAAGAAATGATGACCTTCTCCACCTTGTCTCCCAAGACTTCCTTCATGAGCTTTGTCAGTGGCTCAAACTCAGCCTTCAGCTCCTCAATCTTCTTCCTTACGATTAGCTTCAAACACCCAACGGAGGAACAAGAATGAAATTGCCAGGACCTTTTAAGAAGTCCCCAATTGCCTACCCTGACACCTAGACTAGTGATCACTTCTCTACAGTAATCATGTGGCTTCGATATGCCTCCCCTTCAGCACTCTTGCCCCCCCCCTTCCGGGTGGCCCCTGCCATAGGGAGGGGCCATGCTCCGTTCCCCAGGCCATGCTCCGTATCCTCCATTCCCTCGACCCCGCCGCTCGACCCACCCGCCGCTTCCTCTTCCCCGAACCGTTCCCCCTCGGCGTTGTTCAACGAGGGCGTCTTCTCGTCCTCGTCATCGATGTCCAAGCCTCGGTGTGGGAAAAACCCGGCGCTTTCCGTTTCGGCGTTTCCTTCGGTCTACGGCGCCGGAACTCCGCAGTGGGTCGTGCCCTTTTTATGCGAAGAGAGCGGCATGAAACAAAGCCGTGGGGGGGGGGGGAACCCGTGTCTGTTGCGCACGCACTGTCTGGATTCTGTGGATGCTGGACGGCTGGGCTATGGCGTTGATGTGCCAAACGTATCTGCAACATCCCAAAATCCCGGATTCAAATGGTCCAGCGAGCTTTTCAAGGGGTGCCGTCACCTGTAAAAAGCTGTCTACTTCCAGTTTCAACTCGAAAGTCTCCTGACAGCCAGCATTCTGGGTGCCTTCTCCTTCTCAAAATCTCTCCTTCGAGAGTGATCCTTCTTTTGAACAGCTGAGGCTGAGACCTTCTTTGGTCGTACTCTTCAACTTCTTGCCTTGAAAAGTGCGCACCAATTTCACTGCTCCAGACCGAGGAAAGGGACGGACATGCCTTTTGACATGACAAAAATAGGACTGGAATAGATACCAACGTTCACGTGTGGGTTTCTCGCCCCAATATGCCATATATGGAGTGTCATTGGGAGATCCGAAAGGTCGATGTGTCCTATGAAGCAATGCTCAGGGAAATGGCAGTCTTCACATACAACATCATACAACCATGCCAAGTCGCCATCGAACTCCTTGAGCTGCTGGGTGGCATACTCGTCAATGGGGTCAATCATGTACAGCACCTCAATGCCCTTCTTGCGCAAGGTCTCGAGGAAGGGTGAGGAAGACACTGCTGCAATGCTCTCACCTGTGATGTAGTAGATGTCATTCTGTCCCTCCTTCATGCGGTCCACATACTCTTTGAGGCTGATCTGCTCATCGCCAGACTTGGAGGTGTGGTAGCGAAGGAGTTCAGCTACCTTCGTTCGGTTGGTGGAGTCTTCATGCACTCCAAGCTTGAGGCACTTGCCGAACTGCTCGTAGAACTTCTTGTAGTCGTCCTTCTTCTCGGCAATCTCGGCGAACATCTCCAGGCACTTCTTCACCAAGTTCTTCTTGATCACTCGCAAGATCTTGTTCTGCTGAAGGGTCTCGCGAGAGATGTTCAAAGGCAAGTCCTCAGAGTCCACGACACCCTTCACGAAGTTCAGCCACTCTGGCATCAACTCCTCGCAGTCATCCATGATGAAAACACGGCGCACGTAGAGCTTGATGTTGTTGCGCTTCCTTAGCTGAGTGCCCAAGCTTCAAGAAGATAGTGTTGTTTCCCACTACAAATTGCAACAAACTAGCAACGCAATAATAAGTTCAAAGTGTTTTCACTGGTCAGTGAGTTTCTTCTTGGTCTCAAAGAGGTCGAAAGGAGCCCGGCGAGGCACAAACAGCAGCGCACGGAACTCCAGTTGGCCTTCAACGCTGAAGTGCTTGACAGCCAAGTGATCCTCCCAGTCATTGGACAAAGACTTGTAGAAGCTTGCATACTCTTCGTTGGTCACATCCTCAGACTTACGCATCCACAAGGGCTTGTTCTTGTTGAGCTGCTCCCACTCATGGGACACCTCCTTGACCTTTTTGCAAAGAATTGCAATTTCGTTGTCTGTCAAGTTGGCATGAAGACAGGTACACAGTGTTTGACGATCATGTTCAATTATCTGCATGCGCGCACAAGTCCAAAACCTACTTGCGGCTGCTGTGAGTTAAGTTTGTTAGAATTTAGAAGATCTGTGTCAGCTACACAAACCCAGGTCCTTCTTCGTTTTCTTCTTCTTCTCCTCCTTCTCCTTCTCCTCATCGACCTCCTCGATCTTGGGCTCGTCACCTTCTTCCTTCTTCTCCTCTTCACCCTCATCCTCGCTGTCGGTGACCTCCTTCTCCTTGCTCTTCTCGACATAGAGCTCAATTGGGAAGCCGATAAACTCGGAGTGCTTCTTCACCAAGTCCTTCAGGCGGCGCTCCTCCAAGAACTCGGATTGGTCCTCTTTGAGGTAGCAAATGATTTTCGTGCCACGCTTGATCTCACCATGCACAAGCTCAGTGTCCTTCTGCACAGTGAAGGAGCCACCCGCTCCTGACTCCTCACTTGGCCAAAGAACCTCCTTTGATTGGGGTCCATATATAGACAAGCTTTTGGGATTGTGCCATCCACAATCTAAAAACCACTATAGACCGGCTAATAGACCGTCCTTCTTTTCGTGGCCAACCCTGAAGAACATGCACGGGTTCTTCAAAAGTCAACAATGTCACATTCTTGGCCAACTCAATGAGGTGAACCCCCGGCTAGGGGCGGCTACTGAACATGAATCTCAATGGGTTAAAGGGACTTAAAGGGCCAGTCTTCGCAAACTAAGGTTCCCAAATGTACTGCTCATCGTCATTGTGCTTGCTCACAACGCGAACCTTGTCTGACACAAGGTATGCGCTGTAGAAGCCGACACCGAACCTGGGATTGGCGAGGGGAAGCCCACACAAATGGAAAGAACACTAAAACAATTATATCGGTTCAAAACGATAACATGCCACACTATATAAAATCCAAGCTACTGGCCAATCATGGAGATGTCACCCCCAGCGGCCATGGCCTCCATAAAAGCCTTGGTGCCTGACTTAGCAATGGTGCCCAAGTTGTTGATGAGTTCATTTTTGGTCATGCCAATGCCCGAGTCCTCGATGGTCAAGGTCGAGTTCGTCTTGTCCGGCACGATCCTGGGTGTTTTCAAATCAAAAGCAACTCCCCAGACTCACGGGAAGAGGTGGAAATTGACCAACATCCCAACCATGTGGGGGTCTCTCTAGTCTGATGCATGCCCAATTGCATTCTCCTTTTAGCATGTTTTAGCCAAGTGTCTTAATGAAGAAATTCGGCTGGGCCTGCGCGGCGTGTCATGGTCATGGCCAGTGATGCTGACCCAAAATGGGCCACTCGGACGGGCGATCGGTGGACGGGCGGCGAATGGGTCCTGGTGATCCAAACGAAGGTGACGGCTGGTAGGTGAGTTGGTTGAGGGATGAGTTCTGAGTCAATGGTTGGTGAGAGTAAATGATCTGAATGTAAGAGTTGATGATTTGAATCCGGGCGTTGGTGATTGAAATGTTGATGCCGTTTTGTTTGAGTAGTGGAATCCCCCACTCCATTTGTATTTGAGGTGGAATCGAAAGGGTTTCTAACACGTTGCGGGAAACGGTCGGCCTGCGACTTCCGACCCTGCGAGAACTGGAAAAACGGAAGCGTCGTCCACCAATCGTATGAGTTGTTGTTCTTGGTGTTGTTGGTGATTCACGTGTTAGTGATTTGCGGGCTTGACTGTGAAGAGGAGGAAAGCAGGAGGCCGAGCAAGAGAAATTGGCCGTATGGGAACTAAAACCAAAAAACCAGTTGGGCCTCGATCTTGTCTGGGTCAGTGATAGACTCGTAGCGGATCTTGTCCAAGGCATCCGAGGCATTGGAGATCAACTCTCGCAAGAAGATCTCCTTGTTGGAGTAGAAGGTGTTGATAATCCTTTGCACACAGGAAAATCAGAAGCGAAACCACGCAGCCGCAACGACAACCACAACTACAGCAGCGACGGAAAACTTGGAGCACCACCACCACCGAACAACAGCAACAGCAGCAGCAACAACAACAACAAGAAGGTAAACAAAAACACAATGACCCCGCAAGTAGCTCTTGATTCATCAATATTGAAGAACCTATTACAAAGGACCCGTTGTTGTTGGGACACGCTCTCAATGACAATTTGTGTGGGCCCATATCCATGTCAAGCACACTGGCTCCGTGAAGCATCTGTCTAGCACTACCAGTTTATACTCAGCTGGGTTTGCATCCACGAGTTTCAGGTGAATGCCAATGGAACTCTGCTGTCAGAAAATTTGTTTCTGTCACAACTGCATCTCCTTTGGCGTGCCATGTTCGAAGCCTGAGCCGCACCTGCTTGGTATCGAAATCTTCCAGTTTCAGGCACTGAGCCAGAAAAAACAAGCAATTGTTACCGACACTTGGTGAAGTTCCAGGAGAATAACGTTCATCGTTGACAACGACAAAACCATCATACAGAGCATTGAGTCATATGGGTTGAGGCACAAATCATATGGGTCAGTACCATCCCTGTGTTGCACACGGCGTCCATGACGATGATGAGACTTTGCAATCGAGCAACCAGGCGTGCCACAAGCGCAACGAAATACCCAGCTACTTTCAAGAGTATGACAGTTCGGACACTCTCCAACTTCTGGCGGTTCGGCTATCTTTTCCTCGTCTGATTCATAATCTAACAGCGAACGCTGTTGGGCCGACAGCGTTCCCTTTTCTATAGATGCTATGCTTCTTGCATCGTCTGTGGCAGGAGGCAAAGGCTGTGGATCGCTTGGCTGCTCATCTGCTGCTTCGACTCGACCACGGGGTCTTCTAGCATCACAAATCACAAGAGGATTACCAGCTGTCTCGGACATACATACATTCACTTTTGGCCGCAACCGGTTCGCCGGGCTCCATCCCTAAAGTCATTCGCCTCCACTGAGCACTGCAAACATGCAGCGGCCACCCCCCTATAGAGCAACCATGGGGGCTTTGATATCCTCTGAAAGAAACAGAACTTGCCACACCAAAGGCTGAATTCCCCATGTGACCCACTGAGTTTAGGACAGTCAAGTTCGCCACAGAACTGCAACCCTGAAAGGCATCATTCCCAATGTGGGTCACTGAGTTGAATTCAAGAGCTGCAAGCAGCAAGGGAAATCCAGCTTGTCTTACAACAACAACAACAACAACAACAAAAACAACAACAACAACAACAACAACAACAAGGTACAAACCAAAACTGCAGCCCCACTACCAGTACCAGTACCAGTACAACTATATCGACGACGACCGGCAGCGGCGAGCGCGACGAGGACGAACAACATGCGTTCCCCTAATCATGAGGGTGTCTGTATCAAGTTATGCTGGTAGCTAGCACGTTGCCCAATTCGACCATTTTACTCCTAAAGTGTCCTTGAAGTCGGTGGCGGTAAGCAGCAACAACCATCCCCGCAAAACAGTGGCACAGGGTACAGCCACATGGCACTAAGGTCGCATCACACCACATCCTATCTGGGTGATTGATACATCCCTTCTTCTGTGTTTCCTCTTTCTTCTCTGCCACCCTCACTCGCGTCCTATCTTCTGTCTTTCCGCCCAAGTTTTCCTGCCTGGTGGCTCTCTATCCACCTCCCTACCTACGTGCATCCTTCATTGCAACAGCTACTGAGAAAAAATCAAGAAACCTACAGGCTAACCACCTTCTGGCAAATCTTAATGATTTGGTAAAAATATGTAAAAATAAAGGCATTCGTGCCAAAGATATCCAAAGATGTGGAGAAAGTCGTTTCAGCTGGCATCAAGGGTCAAGCTCATCAACTGCTGAATGTCAGCATTGAAGGCGAAGGTCTCCGCCATTGCTGGAAGAGGACGGGCGAATTGTTTCACTTCTCAAAACTTGGGAGCTGAATAGTCCTGAGCAGAACAAGGCAACGAATGGCAACGGTCGTCTGGCAACGGTCGTCTGAGTGGATCACATCGTCAGGCACGGTCGTTTCCTTCAGTTGGCAACAGCTTGCCAATCAGCGATGGGACCGGGTGTATGAGAATGCATGGCCGTGGGTTGTGGCACCGGGGGGACCCTGGTTGTTCCCATCAAAGAACAGAAAACCACGACCTATAGGAGGTCAACTACCAGGGATTGGGGCTGATTTTGACCCACAGCAAATTCCTTCGGGTACGAATTCGGTGCAAAAGTTCGTCCATAGCTTGAGGGGAGTGTACTGAGTGTACCCCCAACAGCACCAGACTCCACTCGAACCAGTCAATGTCCATTTCCACAGCTTGATCTACGTACACCCCTTGTCGGGGTGGTGTCTAATTAGGGCTGCTTGTTCGGCCGGCCTTGACCCCTCACCACCTCGGGTGCCTCTGCTATGGACGGTCCGTCCGGCACGGTCCGTCCCCCTTCGCAGGTCCCGGGCGTCCCGGCATCTCCAGACCTGCACGTCGCAGGCGTGGCGGCGCCGTCCGAGCCGGCGCCGAGACGAAGGGCGTGGACGGTGGGCGGCGCGACTGAGCGGACCGGTGGAAAGCGAGGGCCCAAGCAGAGCACGGAGGACGAACTGGGACCCGTGGAACGAACTGGGACCCTTGGAACTGACAGGTTGATGAATCTGTGTCAACCCCCCTCCCCAATGAAAAGCTTTGAGGGTCCAAGTGAGAGCCTGAAAATTGTTGTTGAAAATCAAGAGTCTACATTAGCCCGCTCGGGTGACGGCTTTTGGGTCATAGATATTTAATATAATATAATATAATATAATATAATTAGTATAATATAATACAATGTAATATATATAATATAATATAATATAATATAATATAATATAATATAATATGTGGTCATATGATCCTTTTAGAGATTGTTCTGCAATCTTCTGTATCTCATGCCAACGATGCGGCAGTTGATCCCGACTTGGGATGAGAACTTGGTGAAAGGCTCTGAGTGCGACGACGTCGACCTCTGGACTGTGCGTGGACCGTGGACCTGACCATTATATGGGTCTCTCATCGGTCGTATGCATAGACCTGTGGGAGGCCAAAGGAGCAATCACGAAATGAGGGGCCATGGGAAACCTGGATGACAAAGGCCCGTCTCTCATGTATCTGCGAGGTATCGATCTGCAAGCAGGTGCTGGCTGCCTGTGATTGGTGCCATAATATGAATATATAATATATAACTTGCCGCATGGAGGTCCAGTCCATCGCGTGGCAGAGCTTGGGTCCCGTCTCAGCCAACAAAGTGTCAATCTTCAGAAATAAGCGCACACAGGCTAACGTGTCGGATATGCTGCAGGGACATGCTGTGGGCTGACATCACAAGGATCCGAACTGGCCTGCGGCCTGACATCACAAAATCAGAGGAAGGGTCGGGAAGAGCACACCGAGCAGCCCCCAGGATTTCACTGCATGCTTCGCACGTGTCTTCTCGCAGTCCGTCCGTTGCCTACTTGTCTTCTCGCAGCCCGTCCGTTGCCTAGGGTAGCAGTGGTTGATGGTCGCAACGACAAGAAGAACCTCGGGTGCCAACAAGATCTGGGAGGAGCGAATTGGATGTTGTTCCCAATGGCAGCAAGAGAAACAAATTGACATGCACCAACACAACTGACACTACACTCCCTTCAACAAACATGGAAGTGGATGGCAACCCCTGTGTTCAAAAGAGTTGGTGGTCTTTAGTCTTCCTGCAGTCCCTTTCCAACAAGTCTTCGAAGAAACGCATCTGGCCGAAAAAACGCACACCGGCCCGCCTCCCACCACACCGCCCACATGGCGTTGTTCGGAGACCGACCCTGTGTCCCCCGGCCAACTGGACTTGAGACCTTCGAGCACGTGATTCACCAAAGCAACGAGGCGAAACAGCCTGGTCTGGCCAGTGGTGCGCTTGGCGAGTTTCTGACGGCTTCGTCGTGAGTTTTAGCCCTGAGAGTTTTCCGCCATCTGAGTTGCGCCGTTTTCGCAGCACCGGGAATGGTCTAGGTGGTGGAAAGCGGTGTTTCACAGGTTCTGTGCTATTTTTTTTGCGGGGGCGCAAAGGGTAGGGTCGGGGCCACGACCTGCTTTGCTGCTTGGACGTCAAAAGTCAAACAAAAACGTAAACACAAATGTTAAAAAATAGAATGGGGACATATGGGGACCGAGAAAAAGCAATCCTCCAGTTGTTCATGTTCCTTTTGACATATAACATGGTATGAAGTCGTGCACAATATCAGTACAAATGACCTCGGTGGACTCTCCAGGCCATCAACGGCGACAGCAGTTCCATGCATTTCGGCATCGCAGTTCATGCCAATTCGCAGTCCCAGTGGACGAGGGTTGGAGTCCCAGTGGTCCGATCAAGTGGTGTGTCTAGGACCTAGGAACTTCGGTGGGCGCCACGAACTAGACCGACCGGATGGGCGACATGCGAACCGACGCTGAAGGTATCAACACGTACTTCATCTTGGGCCAAGGGAACCCAATTCCTGATCCACTGGTGTCCTTCGATTCGGTGTCCCTCTTGGTCTGTTTTTGGTGAGACCACTAGGGTCGGCAACCAGGGTCCACCAGGGTCACCCAGTCCACCAGGTTTCACATCTTGACACAAGACCTATAGATCTGCGTGCGCCGTTTTAGAGGCCCCCATCAAGTGCGATTGCCGCCGGATGTCCCATTGCAAAACGAGAAGGGCTGTGCGACCATGCCCGCTTCTCCGACACTCGCGACCCAGTCGCCTGGAATATTGCAACATGATGGGCTCCTCGAAGAAGAGGCTCATGGGAAAGTCCAGCTTCAGGCTAAAACTGGCCAAGCGCCGAGCATCAGCTCTCGCTGATGCTTCTCGCAGTGGGTTTCTGTGTGTGTGTGTGTGCCAGTTGATACTCTGGGCTTTGAGGTTTCGGGTTGATGCTCCACATTTAAAAACCACACACACATACCAGCACCTCACTGCCAGGTCACCAACAGGTCAACCTGTATTCGGGCCCAACACCCAAACCTCCAGCCATCGGAGACCTGGTTTCGGTGCGACGTCAGACCGCCGGTTCACCGAAACGACGGTCAGTCAGCAGCGACTGGCCCGGTCGCACCTGATGCCGTCCAGAAAGCGTACGGGCCCATGTCCTGGACCGGAACCGACCGCACCCGGGGGGGACGCCAGTGGCGCAACGGCGGCCTTCCAAATGGGCCAACCCGGTGGGCCAACCCGGACCCGGCCACAGAGTGAACGGAGTTTGGTCGTCAAGCAAGGACAAAAAACCAGACATGAACTCAAGGGTGGTTGGAAGTCCAAGGTTCAGTTTGGTGGTGCAAGCGATTCCATTGACTCAATGACCGTCGTTTCTGGGTACGTGTCTTCTGTCCAAAACTGGTTCAAAAGGAAAGCAGCTAGGGGATGCTTTTCGGCCATGGCTGTGTTTCTTCCTTTCCATCCCAACCATGGCTATCCCCCATCTTGCCACCAACCCGATCCCCCGGTCGCACCGAAGCGGTGCCGCGGTCCCACCGGTCGGTCATGAACCGGTCAACCGACCGGTACGGATGAGTTCGGGCTGCAGGTGCCATGACGGTCATGGGAAGAGAAGCACGGGAGGCCTTCCTCTCCAACCAAAGGTCGAGGTCGCGCTTGCGGCTGCTGCAAGGAGGAACAGTAATACTGAAAAAAAAACGGAGATGAGGGGTAGCAGCAACCGGTGCCAACTGTCTCATTTTCATGCTGAGAGCAGTGTGGAAGTCTCCCAAAACCCCAGTGCTTCGCAGGCGCCGGTCGTTTTTGTCGAAGGGCATTCCCAGTGTATTCCTACTCTCTGCTCGACACAAAAGACTGTTTTGGAGGAGGAGAGGGTGGAAAGTGTTTTGGGTGGGGGTAGAGGGGGTTCTGGAGGTTCTGGGGGTGGAGATCAAGGTACATCGTTCGCCCTCTTCAAAACTCTTCATTTCCCCATCCCCACGACGGTCCTAGGGGAGATGGTGATGTCGCCAAATGCAACGACAGACCGCTGAGGAAGGCTTCCTCCTCCCCCGACAGAGGGACCAACGATTGGAAGAGGCCGTTTAGAGCCTGCCGCGCCGAGAAAGGTGCAGCCAGGATGTGCCAGGATAATGTTCTGCTAGGTATTGGGGTGACCTTGCAGACTGTGAGCCTAAAACTTCGAGGTGCTACCTGCACAATCAGTGGGCCCTTTCCCACATCCATCGATCCAAGTCTTCACTTCAGGAGGGTTTGTCCCAAAGAGTTTTCTGACATGAACGAGGAGCTGAACTTGTTGATGGCAAAAGGACATCCTCCCACACTAAAGGATAATATGTGATCATGTGATAATTTGTTTGTAACAGTGTAAGAATGTATAAGCTGTGATATACCCTTCCAACAAAAACTGGGCTCTGGAGATTTTACTGGTAGCCCATAGCTGCCATAGCTCTGACAATCTCTTGACCAAGATCTCTCGCGGAGGGGGGGGGGTCACTTCTCTGGATTTGTGCAAACCAAGAAACTCGTAGGGTGCCTTCAAAATAAGAGCCACGACTTTATTTTGAGCACTCTGGTTTGGAATCAGACATCCGGCCAAACTGCACAATAGTCCCCAAAGAGCACCACATGATGCCCTTGTCGGCCTTTATTCGACACACCAGTCCTGTGAATTTGGACACCACTACTGCAGAGAGAAGTATACATACAAGCATTCTCAAAGGCAAGACTGGAACCTTCTAGAACTGGGGATCTTCATTCTGCTGAGGGTTTTCCCCCTGAACTACCTGTCCTGATGGTCCAAGGAAAGATTTCACAAAGTCACTTGGACTCGCTGATCAAGGTACCTGGGAAGAAAAAGAACTCTTTTTCAGATCAACCCTCTGGACACATCGGCCGAACCATAAAATCCAGCTCCACAGCCAGACCATCGAACATTGGAGACCAGAAAAAGAAAATACCTACATGGATGGGTCATGTCTGTACAGAGGTAAGTACCTACTGTACTACACATCAACTGTAAGTACCTACTGGGTCATGAGCACATGGAGTAGATGTATGATAAATGCAACTCCAGCCCTGGAGTGTCTGGGATCCCGGAATCCAACGCACCGTGCTATGGGCACCCCGCCGCTTCGGTGCGCTGGAGCTCGGCCTGTCCAGGGTCGTCCGGTGTCGGTCTCCTGTCGGTCCACAGAATCGAAACGTCCCATGAAGTCCATCGGCCGGGTCTCCCCACTCGACTGGGTCGGTGGGTCGGTGGGGGCCGGGGTTCTTCCAAGATCGCTTCCAGAACAGCCCAGTCTCGCCCCAGAACACGAAAGCCCACCGGCCTGGTCTCCGTTCGCCCCGGGCACAGGGCCAGAACCGGCCATGCGCGCCAAAGACAACGCCTGGTTGGGAGAAGAACCGCTCGCAGAATGATTTGATACACCTTTAGATCGTCCGGGTCCAAGGAGATTCATAGATCCCCTTCTCTGAAGAAGCCTTTGCATGATCATAATCATAATCCCCTTCTCTGGCATAGATCCCCTGAAGGTAGGGACCTGTCATGCGCCTTCCCTGCAGGTTAGAGCCGGATTCGGAAACTAATCGGTCGGATTCTGAAACTAGGGTTCTGAAACTGGGGTTCTGAAACTAGGGTTCTGAAACTTGGATTCTGAAACTGGTATTCTGAAACTGGAAAGTCAGATTTTGCAACTGGTATTCTGAAGCTGGAAAGTCAGATTCTGCAACTTGCCTTCTGAAACTTGCAACTGGTGATCTCCACATCATGCGATAGCGTGTGTGCCTGTGACATCACCTTCGAAGCACATCCAAACCAACGTCATTAGCCCCCCACCCAACCCCCCCACCCCCCAACCCCCCCTTGTCCCCATCGTGTGATCTTGACACCCCTCATCATTCACAAAGTTGCGGAATCCTAGTGAGGGGGTCCACAATGTTGCGGAATCCTAGTTGCGGAACGCCAGTTGCGGAATCCCAGTTGCAGAATCCTAGTTGCGGAATCTTGACAGTTGCGGAATCCTAGTTTCGGAATCCTAGTTGCGGAATCCTAGTTGCGGAATTCTAGTTGCGGAATCCTAGTTGCGGAATCCTAGTTTCGGAATCCCAGTTGCGGAATCCCAGTTGCGGAATCCGACCAAACAGTTGCGGAATCCTAGTTGCGGAATCCTGCGCAGTTGCGGAACTCGACTTTATCCCTTCCCTGCAGGTAGATCCCCCTTCTCTGTGGCAGGATGTTGATCCACCAGACAAAAATGGCGTCCTCTCGGAGCCAAAACCCGCCGTGCCTCCACCAGGAAGGGCGACAGCAGGCGGCTCTCGCTCATCAGCAACACGCGCCGGAGCCTTGAGGGGTCCAGGTACTAGTGTAGACGACAAATCAATAGGAACTCACCCAATTTGATTGTAAATCCTATTCAATCTACAGTGTTCAATCCTGTTCATATTGTGGGGGGTCAATTGCCTAATAAACAGTCTACTCATTCACAAGTCCGCGGACAAATCCAAATCCTGGTATATCAGGAATCATGGTCCAAGCAAGGTGTTTGCATCGGAGCCTGAATGTTATTTGTGAATAACCGCGCTTGCCATCTCACCATGAATCCAACACGTGCGAATTCAATTCAATCGTCTCACCAGAATGCTGAGCAGCATGGCAGTGCTCAGCAGTGTGAAGATATGAAAACACCACTGCTGTTTGACAAAAACACCTCAGTGGAGTGTTTCTGCATGTGTCTGCCATGTTTTTCTCCAAAAGAGGACCCCAAAATGCTCATCTGACGTGAACCATGTGAACCCACCTGAAAAAGAAAAAGACCCGTGCCAAGACCAGGGTCACAACCCCGCGGGGCCATCGGTTTCTTCGCCCGCTCTTTCTCTCACTCCCATCTCTGGTGAGTAGCAGGTCGATGCGTTTCACCAACTTCAGCTGAAACACCTGCGGCCCACTTCGGCAGTGCTCCAGCCGAGCGCTGCGCTTCGATCCGCGCGGTTCCAAGGCGCTTGCTTCGGGGTAGACCGGAGCAGCTCGGGGTAGACACGCGGCTTCATGGTTCACGCGGAGTGTTCCATGCCCGAGTGGGAAGGACCCTGAAAAATGTGAGAAGAAAACTCCCAGGACCTTCCACTGGTGACCTTTTTTGAGGATTGGCAAGTGACCTTTTCTAGGCCTAAGTGACCTCATTCTGAGGATCTCAAAAGGTCACTGGGAAGGTCCTGGTGGGCTCTCATGTTTAAAGCCTTGGTCTTTTCCGTGAAAGGTCATGATCCAAGTGCTGAGGCCCTGTTCGACCACCTTCGCCACGCGCCTGTTCGACCACCTTCGCGTCCACCCTTAGCGACGGTGTGCAGCGCTGAGTGGAATGTGCAACCTGGTCTCCTTGATATCCGAGGGGAACGTGTTCGCTGATGTCGTGATCCTCAGAATTCCCCCAGAATACGACGTCGTGACTCATCAAAGGTCTGAAACCCCTTTGCAGCAGTGGATGCATGTTCTCTTTCCTTCGATTCTTCGCTTACGGTTTGCAACATGAGGAAAAAGAGAAGGAAAAACATCGAATACGCCACTTGGCCCTGCATGCCGGGCCCAGTGATTCCCAAAAAGACACCGAGTCGAAGAACCGAGTCGCGGACTCATGAGTCGGGGTGAACCCGCGACTCGGCTGCTGAGTGGATGATGAGTGGATGGGCCGTTTGGCTCAGAAACACCCCCCAACTGCTTTGGCACAGCAACAGGCCCTGGGTGGCAAGGGGAGGCAGGGGCAAGCCCTGGGTGGCAAGGGGGTGTAGCAGGGAGTAGGGAGTTGCAGCGTTCTCCGTTCGCCTTCGGTCCGACCGGGAGGATCGGCTTCAGTCGACTGAGCAGACCTGACACCTGCGGGAGATGAACGGAAACACCCGGACATCTCGTGCGTCTCGCGCAGCACGGAAACGAAGCTCACACCTTGGAAAACCTATACCACATCGCATCGGACAGAGTCGACCCGTGTGCCGGAGTCCGAACACGAAACACACAAGTTGTTCTAGGATGTGCACTCTCACTATACACGATGGTTTTTTGACCTTCTTCTCGCTATATATCTGTGACCTAAGCCGCTAGCGCTGATTGATGACTGTACATCGTCTTGAAACAAATGATCCTCCAAGCACCGACTCAAACAGGCAAGTGGACTCAAACTGAGTGGCAGTGCTCATTGATGGTTTTAGTGGCCACTTTGAGAGTTGTTGGGATTGCTGGCTTCATCCGAGCCTTCGATCGACTTCATCCGCAGCTTCAAGCCCCTGTGTTCCCAGACCATTGGGACTGCTTCCTCAACGGACGGAGCAGGCAGCTCCTGGCTTCGCAGCAAGTGCTTTCAGAGGTCGACAGAGGTCGAGCCGGGGAGAAGGAGACGGACAGAAACAGCTTCCAAACAGTGTTCTAGAAGGATCAATTCACAGTTCTATCTAATGGGGGGGCACCGTAACGCCATCTATATCCATCTGCGTTCAACATGTATGTTTCGCTGCGGGTCACATATCTTGAAGAACGCACCATACACCTCTGGCATGTTGCACTTGCCAGTGCATCCCTGTCAGCATTCCCGGAGAATCCGGTGGTGAGCCGGATCGGTCGCTGGAGCAGTTGGAGCGACCAAACGACCCCCGGGCGAAACTGGCGCCTGCCAAGGGTTTCAGAAAGAGGGTACACTCGAGACCCAACCCCCGGCATCGGAGTGACCCCCGTTGGAGGGAAGTCGTCTGCCATCCACCTTCCCATGGAATGTGAGTTAGAGTGTAACATGGTGTAGGTCTTTCTCTGCTGAAAAAGGCATGGCTGACTTCCGATCAGAGGTGGTTTGCAGGCTGCGGGGACATGGCATCTGACATCGTGTTCCCATGCCAACAGAAACTCAAGAATCATCTTCCGTGTCCAGTTGCAAACTTGAAACAAGCATTCTTAGAGACTCTTCACTTATCTTCCACAAAAATAACCATGCAAAAAGGCGCGCCAGAGCCGGCCCCCTCACCTCATCCTCCCTCCTGGGAGCCCCCGACTCCAGAGCCACCTCCAAGGGTCTGGAGCCCAGTTGCTGGGCCTCCGCCACCGGGCTCCGGGGTTCAACACCCTTGGTTCCGGGTGGGGAGAGAAGAAAGTGGTGGAACCTGCGAAGAGGTCTCCTTGGCCTGAAGAGACGAAGGAGGCAAGACACCACCAAGGCGTCTTGAGCCAGGACACTGTAGGCTCAGGGTCTTTCGGCTCAGGACACTGAGCCTAAGTGACTCCCGGTGAACATCGGTCAGAGGATTTTAGATTTCATTTGGTTAGTAGTATAGACTAGTCTGTACCCATGCAGGTAGAAGGTCGAGTCGGCTCTTCACTGGAGAGAATCCAACAGCTTCCAACAGCTTCTTGCTTCAATCCCCAACTCGGTGAACTGATGTCACCCGATGTAAACTCGGTGAACTGATGGCACCTCAATAAGATCAGAAGCCCCTTCCAGCTTGGCTGATCTCCAGCGCGTTCGGCGTTCGGCGTCCCCCCAAAAGGTACCCGTTCACGTGCCGCTGCATCACGCCTCCGGTCGCTGCATCTCGCCCCCCGGCCTCGAGCACATCCGTCGCAATCCACCAGGAATACGCCGAACGTCGCCCGGTCTCCGGTCTCGCTGCGTCTCCGGTCTCCTCCTGCGGACGGGTTGCCCTGGAGGAGCCAGGCTTGGAAAAGAACAAAGAGGGAAGAGAGAAAGCGATGAACGCCCTCTGTTTAAAGAGGGGTTGCCCTCCTTTTGCTGGAAAGTTGAAGTGATACTTATCTTGATATAGATATATATATATATATGTATGTACGATTTGTTTAATGTCGTGTCTATATTCATAACCGTACTGCATATGCTTTTTACACGTTGTGGTATGTTGTATGAGTTTGGTATGAACATGAGCATGGCTTATTGTATCTGATTGCTTTCGACATGCATGCGAGCCTTGCTTCTGCCACCTTGTTCTCAACATTCTTAACAAAATCTGTTCATAACTCACAACCCCACTCTCCACTCTCCCTTCGGGCCCTACGTCCTGGCGCTTCGCCTCAGTCAGCCCTTTGAAGAAGTCGCCCAGATCCACCTCTGCCACCGGCGCCAGGGCCGCCTGCCGCGCCAGCCGCGCACAGCACGCAGCGTAGAGGTGCCGCCGCACCTGCCGCAACACCTGCCGCCACTGTGCCTCTTCAGCCGCCGCGGCCGCACCGGCAGCGGCGGCCGGTCCGGCGGGACCCGGGGCGACCGGAGGGTCGGTCGGGGCGACCGGAGGATCGGTCGGCGCCAGGAGCTCTTGCACTGAGGGCTGGCCAGCTGGGTGGGAAGGGCGGCCAGCAGTCGCGGGTGAAGGATCACCTGAAAGGGTTCCGGGTTGACCAAAAGGTCGTACGACGAGTGTGGTCCAAACGTCAGGTCCAGACGAGTATGATTGAAGCTGGATGAGACCGTTCAACCCTCCCAATTTGCAATCTCATGCAATCTCTAATGCCTATGCATCGTGCCGCGGATCCTGAACCCCTCATTCCCAGGTTCGTACTCTTCCTGCTGAACCAGCTTCACCCACCCACATCACCTGCTTCAAGAGCGTCATCTTCAACTGGAGAAGCTCCAGAGCCTGCTGAATCACCTGCATCTGACCCATCTGGATCTAGGCTTGGAAGCACTGCGTTCAGGATGGTGTGATCATTCTGATCCTGATTTGCCTGAGGTGGATCTTCCATCTGATCCTCGGGTTCTTCTGGCTCTTCCAGAGGTGGCTCTTCTGGTCTTGGCTGATCAGCTTCTTCTCGGTGCTCCGGATCTCTCTCCGATGGAACGTCCGATCCTCTTCCCCTCGAGATCTGGTCCTTGGCGTGGAGAGTGGTCTGGGATCGCAGAGGGGATCCGTAGCGGACTCATCCAGTTCTATCAGACCCTAAGAACAAGTTTAGAAACATGGATGAATCCTCAGCTACAAGATAGAGTTATAGGGTACTTCATCCTTGTTTAGATCTATAGTATGTCCTGATGGTGTACTTCAATTAACAGTAGGATGTAAATCCGCGAGAAGGCGGCACCAACGGATGTTCCTGCCGCAATTCGCATGACTCATGCCTCTAGAAGGAGGCTTGACCCACCACCGGACCAGCTGTTCAAAGGCCCTGGAGTGTTGAACATAGAAACCTGTTAATATAAACCACTCATGTAGATCTGTTGATGCATCAAACAGAGGGTGAATCATCAACAGATCTACGTACAGTATTGGAAGATGGACTCGCCAAACAACCTCATTCTCCTGATTCCATGGACGACTGCTTTCCTGCAATCTCCTGCAATGTTTGGGGAGGCTGCCGCTTTGCACCAAGATGCCACAGCAAACTCCTCTGCCGTTTCGGCCGTTTCAGCAATGGCTGAAACAGTGAGGCCAGGCCTCACAGGCAACAGGCCAAGAGCCATGAAGAGCTAGCTCCGTTTGCTTCCCAGAGTATATCGTTTCGATCAGTAAGACTCGGCCAACGTCGGCGTTCCTGGTGCATCTTCACGTCCTTGACACCCATTCAAACTAATGTTTCTCCCATTCCGCTTGCAGGGCTGAGTCTTGTCTTCTGATTCTGTGGCTTTTACTTTATTGCTGGGCCAAACCGTTCATAGAAGTTCACAATGCCTCAGAGCATGAGGCCGTTTCCCCACAACCCCACAATCAACACCCTTCACAGCTTGCGCCATGATTCATGGCCGGCAAGTCAATCCGCAAAACAAACCGCCGGAATTGCTCTAAAAAAGAAGCAAGGGAGCAGGGTGATTCCTTAGAAAGCCTGTCACGGTCGGTGCCGCAACAAAAACAACTTGCTTCATTTGAACCGATCTGAACCTGTCTACATGCAGGTCCTCATGCATGAAGCGTAAGCTTTCTTGAAGAGTGATGCTCGGCTTCATGCAAAGGAAATAACCAAAGACAACGAAGGAGCTTCGCCATGGCGTGGAACGTTGAACGCTTCGTACCGTACGGAGGTATGACATGAAGGAACGACGCGGGTCGTACCGCAGGACGGACCCTCAGGTCGGGCCCCTCACGACGCGGGCGTCGAACACGAAACGTTTCGGAAGGCAGTGGATCCATCATGTAGACTCTTGATTGGTGGACCCATCCATTTGAACTGGAAGTCCTGTTCATATGGGAGGCGCTATGTGGATCCATAAGGGACTATGATGTGGGGCAAGCCCCCTGGTTGCCCTGGCGGTCGCCAACGTTGCCTCGCTTCTGGATGGATGTCCTCGCTTCTTCGTGCCCAGGGATTGACCACAGGGCCCCAAGCAGCCGCCTCAGACGGAGCGAAACCCCGCCGCAACGGTCACGATGTCTGCTTGGACGGGTCGAGGCACAGGGGGCACAGGGGGCACTTGGTGGTACAAATGGGTGTTAAAATGCTGTTTCTGTGACATGGTGCCATGTGTCATTTTGTTCAAGCCTCCAACTAGGCTGCTATCACACACACACACACACACACACACACCGAAGCCAAGATGGAATATGGATTGCGGATGGTAGCTCCACAACTGGCAAGAGAGAATCTCAAGATAGACCCCCTTCTTGTGTCCAACTACGCAAGACCCCCTTCTTGTTTCCTTTCGCCGCCTGCGGCTCCATTTGTGGCGCCAGGCTCTTCAGCTCTTCAGCCTAGGTCACAACACCAACACTCCAGTGGCCCGATGCTTTTGGAATCCCATCCAGTGATTTCATGGGAACCCTCCAAGCAACATCAAGCAACGAGGAAAAGCGGCTTCTTGTGTTTGTCATGCTCAGATGGTAGTAGTTGAAGGGCAGAGTGGATGGAGTCTTGTTCTTTCGGGCATCTATAATCTATACTATCTAAGAATATCTAAGAGGGTGTTGGCATAGAAATTGACATAGAACCCCAAGTCACCTGGGGCGAACGCAGAGGAATAGGCTATAGCATCGACTCCATGTGTCAAACTCTATGGGGGAAATGTGTATTCTTTGGGAGTCCATGTGACCCCGGAACCTCATGTGACCGAAATGGTGGCTCTACGACTCCCAGGTGGATGAGCTCAGTTTCTTGATGTTTGATTGACTTCGTACGTCTATCCCATGACCAACCACGGTGGTGGATGATGGCTTGGTAAAGGCCTCTCTCAAAGTTGATAGCACAAACACAGAAGAAAGCGTTGAACCTGGCAGAGTTGGCCGGATGCCCCCGATGCCGCGAGCAGCGAATGACGATTCGCCACGACGTAACCAGACCGTCCCAACCGGTTAGACCGTCTTGGACACGGTGAAAGATGCAGGTACTGTGGCCGAGCCCCCTTTGGTTCCAAAAGAGGCGGAGCAAGGACTCCGGATCCCAAAGAGATGGCTAAGACACACAAAACAAACCATCGCCCCACGACTCAAGGCTTGGTTGAAGAGTTGTTTTCACGAACTTAGTGACTTCACAAACCAAAAGCTTGGACCAGGGGCGAGAAAGGGGACAGGGCCTTCTTTTATCGTGTTTATGTGTTTCTTAAGCTCCTTCCATTGGTGTGTCTTTCCATGTGCTTGGCTTTGCGAGTCATTTTTTTGGACGGAAACCATCTTTTTTTTGGTGGTAGAAAACTCCCAAAACCATCCCCAAAACCAGCCAAGAACCTCATCCAAGAAAGCTTCTTCGACTCCACGAGCATCCAAAAAAAGAATGGCCATGGGCCATGACATTTTCCAAGCAGCATAAAACTCAGCTTCACGTGTCCACAGCTCCACCAGCTGCTGCGACCGCTTGAAGCGCTCCAAGTTCCAGCGGATCAACCGGGACTCCTGCCGCTCCGAGTTCGACACCCCCCGTTGGAAGGCCAAGCGAATCGGTCTCCGAACCCAGAGCCCTGGAAGCCCAATTCGTCTGGTGAGTTCGGAATCGGTCATGGCGTTCTCCCTACACACACCTGGTGGCGTGAGCGTTCAGTGGATGTTCTTCACATGGTTGCAGCGTTGGGGCCGGAGAAGAGAGCTGTGGCGAGAGTTGGCGATGAGCGAGAGACGTTCGCGCGACGCGACGCGACGCGCGACTCATGGGGGCTGGAGGTTCAGAAAGGAGTACATAAGTCATTCGCAGGACAGACATCTTCTCAAGTTCACGAAATCCAGACATAGAACCCATTTGATCTCTTTGTTGATAAGAAAAGACGATGTTTTGGCTCCAAAGCAGGGGTCAATCAGGTTCGGGGTAAATAGACTGACTCCGGGGCTCCTTCTTTTCAACCGGTCAATCAGGTTCTTCAACCAGTGAAAAGAAGGGATTATTTTCGCCCTGCCGTCTGCACGGATTTCTTTGTGGCGTCGAGTAGTGGGTGGAAGGCAAAGCGATACGAGGTTCTGCGGGTGGTTGAATTGTAAAACCCCTTGAACATCAACAGTCTACATTAGTATGCATCAGTCAAGGAATTCCAATGTGGTGACTATTAGACCCATCCAGTGAGTGGAGATGGGCACCCCTACCCTCCAATCAGCACCCCCGACATGTATAGTCAATCCCCAACATGCTGCATCTTTTGTCAGCTCAAGTTGCCATCTGTTTGTGCAAATGATTTCCCCAATGTTTTTGTTGCTAAACATTTGGCACATAGATATATGCGTGTTTAGTGACGCCATCTGCTTGTGATTCCCTATAAGCCACATCAAAAGGCCAAAGGTCAATGAATGCCGTCTGCTCCTGCTCCGTCTGCCTCTGCTGCATCTCATGCTCATCCAGAATCCTCTGTCGCGCCTCCTCCAAGAATTCATCGCCCACATCCAACCTTGCAGCAAATCATCTGGGATCTACGCGAAGATCTCGAAGAAACGGCTCTTACATGTTCCTACCACACGGGGCGCCTACAAAATCTACAAAGAAACAAATGTTGAACTCAACAAATGCGTTCTGATCCTCAGCAAGTGGCAGAAAGCGTTCTTTGGCTTCCTCTTCTGCTTCAAGCTGCTTCTTCTCTTCATCAATCTGTCGCTTCCTCATGTTGCATCAAACAGCACCCACAGGTAGACCCACTGCTCAAGGCAGATCCAAAATCCTTCACCACTTGCTTAGAACCTATCCGATCCCTAGTATTCTTGACAGGAAAACCTTCATTAATGTCTTTCATTGTGCACTTGGTGGTCCAAAACAAGGGTCACCCGGGCGAGATGGCACGCGCCCAGCCTGAACCCAAACACATCACTGGAAGTGGGACAGGAGGACACCACCTGTTTCTGTAGAGAAAACATGCTCTTCCAACAGACTTTCCATCCAAAGTCCATCGTAGCCCCGAATCCTTCCCAACAAAACTTTGCCTGCACTTGAACTCCCAAAGAGACATCTGTCAGAACATGTCAGAACCGACTTGCCTGTGGGTCAAAAGCCACATCCAAGTAGTACCTGGTTGGTTGACCTCCCGCTGACGTCGTCTATTCGGTTCATGTTCGGTGGGACAAACCGGTCGGTCTCCGAACGACCCACCGACGCCACGACGCCGAGCGTAGCTCCGAACGACCGGCGCCGAGTAGAGCTCGCTCGCCGAGCGGCTCGGCGACCTGCGCGTCCAGCGCCAGCTTCAGCTCCTCCTGCTGCTTGCGCCTGGCAGCCTTGACAACCAGCCGGCTGGGGCGCTGGAGAGATGCCGGTGACTAGTAGCGATGCCCTTGTGACTAGCTTCTTGCTCCTAGTAAGGCCAGGAGCTACTAGAAACGTCCTTGCTCCTAGTAGCGATGCCAGGACCGGAGCTACTAGTAGCTTCTTGTTACTAGGAAAAGGATATTAAAGAGGAATCATTGAGGGGGAACACGATAGAAACCGGTTGGTTAAAAGTTTATACGATGGAATACAAAATGCATTGAGGCTCATTGAGGATATCTTGACTTTGGTCCCCGCTCAACTTCAGATCAGCTGTGTTCTCCACGTTCACATCAGCAAGTATTGTTGCTGGAGTGGACAAAAATCGTCTCAATCTCCTCTTTCCGGGTCTAAGGGGATGATCTTCGAATCAACCAACTTCCTTCAAAACTCCTTCCGATTCTCACACCCAAGTCGTGGCGAAGCTCGCCCCCAAGTCGTGGACCTTCCCCACCACCCTCCGGCCAACCTCTTCAGGTGTCACACGGGGAGTGAAAGGCCGTGCTGTCCGTGGTGTCCGCGGAGTCGCCCACCGCGGTGTCGCCGCGCGGGGTTCTTCCTCGCAGGTCGGGTGAGACCTGGGTGTTGATGAACCTCTCTTGCTAGCGCCCAAATCAAGTCTTCAGGACATCCGAATTTTCTCGGGTGGCATCGTCAGACCGTGGGGTGTGTTCCAGGGCTTGATTCCGCTGGGCGACGCTTTGTAAAGTGTTTGTCGTCCAGAAGCCACTGCCAACGTGGAACTCCGGCCAAAGAAGGCTGTGGTGATGTCCACAGTGGCCCGGCCAACACCCGAGGAAAAAGCAGAACTTGGATGCTCTAGTTTTGGGATCAAGAGAAAACCATCCACCCTTCCAAAGGAATATGGTTTGGAGTCCAGTATTGAATCGTATCAATATGCATGAGAAGAAAAGAAACGTGAGAGTGAGAGTTTGGGCACCACCATTGGCATGCAAAGCAACATGTATGATCCCTAAGAGTCGGATTTTTTCTGGTCATGTGTTAATGAGATGGGCCTTTGGGGGTCTTGCAGGTCCGACCGAGTGCAAAACACCAACACTTGCTGAGCCTAGCTTCTTGGTACTAGTAGCTTCTTGTTACTAGTAGCGATGGCCTCCAACCCCTACTTGCGATGGCCTCCAACTAATAGCGTCCTAATACTCATATGGCTTAGTAATCCCTGATGATCCACCAGATCACATCACACGCGAGTTTCGCGTGACGGCGAAAGCTCCTCCAACCGTCGAGTTGGTAGAAGAGGTGAAAAAAAAAAGAAAAACAGACCATCCATGGGACTGGAATATGTGTATAATATATATATATATATGATATAACATGACTACATTAAGCCTGAAACTATCCCAATGTGGGGAAATCAGTTATACGTGGATGGTCTGGGTCACTTTGGTTCCAGGAGTCTTAGAGAGTGCTTTCTTTTTCAAGAGTCGATGTCTACTCACAGAGACATGGGCCTAAAAGCCACACATGTTGCTCATGTCAAAACTAAAGGTCTTGGAGCCACCGCGCAAGACAAATCCAAAAGGATCCAAAAAGGAACATCACTTCCTTCTCTCGAGATTGGAACATCACGGGACAATGGAACACCAAAATGATCTTGACAAACCTCTACTGGCATGTCTTCGTTCAAAACATCCTGGCACATCCTCCCACGTTTCTACCAAAACAAACCACCGAGGCGGCGGTCCCCCCTGCACTCCCCGCTGCCTCCGTCTGCACCGGCGGCGGAACGGCCTGGAGAGGTCTCCACCAACTCCACACAGTCAGTCATCTAATGAGGCTTTTCTCCTAGCATATGCAGAAACAAAAAGACAACTTGTTCCCCTTGTATGTTGAGAGATGAGAAAAGAAACGCATCAAAAAGATCAGAGCCGAGTTTGAAAGACACATCGCATCCAGAACCCCGCGTCTCCAGCCACCTCCGCAGTCGGTGCCTTCACCTCCGCAGTCTCCACCGGTGGCCACACCGGCAGCTCGGGCGGCTCGGGCGCGGGCGGTGGCCACACCGGTGGCTCGGTGAGGGACACGAAGACCGCCAAGCAGCTGGGGTCGCCGGGAGCCTGGGAGACCGGTGGTGACTGAGAAGTTCACTGAAGAAAGGATCAGGTGAAAAAGGATGGAGCTGTTTTCCGGAATTGGTCTTTTTCGCGTTTTTTTCCAAAAGGAGAACTCCCTGAATTGAACCTGAACTGAACCCACACCTCCTCCACCACGCCTCCGCTTCTTCCTGCGCTCCGCCCAGGAAGGCCCGCACTTCGCGCCCCTCCGCGGCCAAGAATGCACCCGCGCGCAGCTCCGGCACCGGTGGACCGCGGACGGCGGCGCGGACGGCGACGGCGCCCGCTGCCGTGGCGGCGGAGCTGAGGATGGCAAGCTTGGGAGCCAGGCCCTGGAGTTCAACGTCCTGGGGAAGAGGTGTCATGGGAAAAAACGGGCGCGCAAACGCGCGGCGCAGTACTGTAGCTGCCTGGCTGCCTGGACTTCAAGGGACTGAAGCTGCAAGGAACTCTTGCACACCGCCAGAAACGAGAACGTCAAAGCGCGTTCAGTCTGTTGCAAGCTTTTTTCACCTGACCTTCCCCGACCTTCCCCGGACCTCTTCCCACCCGCAGTCTGGGGTTGCGCCGCAGTCAGGCTGCTGCCGAGCGGCCAGCGACGCCAGGAACCGAGGCAACTTCATCCCGCCGGAGGGAGACTGGAACTCCCTGGGCAATGGAGTCCCGAACTGCGACCAGGCCGACAAGCCGTCCTGAAGGCGCGCGGCGAAGGCGCGCGGCGCAGGCAAGGGGAGGGACCCGAGCGACCATTGAGGGAGAAAAAGTCGGGTGAGCTAATCCAATTCGCACAAGACCAAAGGTGGGATCGGATGGATGTCTTGGATGCCAGTTCCACACTTTGAACATGTTCAGTCAGGCCAAGGCACCAGGAAGGGTTGCATGGTGCGCTGGAAGGTCCAAAGCAAGATGGTCTCGTGCGGTGAGAACAGCGATGGCAGCTCATGAGATGTGGCTTGGAAGGTGGTGGTCGAAATCTCATGCACACCTGCCAGTCGGACTGGGCACCAAGCCGTGGCCGCGTTTTTCGGCGGCCAATCCTAAAGAATGCTTAGTTGAAGTTGGAGAATGAGATGTACTGCCCACAGACCCGACAGGGAGTGATTAGTGTCCTTCCTCCAAAAATGATGGATGTGAATGGAAGTGAACCTTTTGTGCTTGAAAAACGATTTCCCTACAAGCAGGGGACGAGATCCACTTCTTGGATGGAGGGTAGCTGATCATATGGGTCATCCCTTCACATCCACACGGAGTCGTCTCACTCCCCTGAAGGAGCTTCCCTGCGTACCTACCTGGAACCAACGAATGCTTCCTATCCCAGAGCATCCATATGTGATATAGATTGATATATTATGATATAGTGACCTGCACGTATGGATCATAAAGTAAAAGGGGTAAATGTACCAGGAGACCCCAAGGCGTGTTGTTTGGACCCTAGGGGGTGGTTTTCTTGACACCCCTCACAACCACTTGGCACCATTGAACGGGTCTCCTGGTGTGCAACCCCTTTCCACGGATGGTCTAGGGATGGTTCCTCATCTCTTCCAACGTGTCACGCTGCCCAAGACCAATACGCTCCACTCGACTCAAAACCACCCAACGACGGTGGTCAACGGCTCCTGAGTAGAGCTTCCAGTTGATTCATTTTACCCTACGATTAGTGGTGGATTATGACGTCATTGGACGTTCTGGGGCTGTTGAATACGCCTCTACCGGAGGGGTTTCTGGGAAGACCCGCCGAACCCGTTCACCACTCCGTTCGCCGCCGAGGCGCGGCACGAGGTGAAAATGTGTTCCAAGAGTTCCACGCCTTCCTGAGCAGGAGTGACGAGCGTCCTTCCCAAAACCTCCCAAACCTGTTTTGTGTCACCTTCACCATGTCCAACACCCAAACACTCCAGGTATGGAATATATGCCTACATTGACCCCCCAAACCACCCCTGGCCTGATCGGCAGTCCTATGGCAGTCCCATGGAGCGTCTGACAGGAAAACTGGTCTCAAGATCGCCCCAGCGTCGGGCAGGGGCGAGTCGGGCACCGCATCGTTCACGCCGCACAACGCCAAGACCGGTTGCAAGCGCCGGAACCATCGATCCTGAGCTCCACGGCCGCGTGCGCGCGCGCAGATCCGATGGTTGGGCACCCCAATCATAATTATAGATCAATTAATCATATCAAACAGGAACGTTAACACATACATTATGTATTTATAAATACACATTAATATATATATAAAACAGAAAAAAAAGAACTGATATAAACACCTCATATAACATATGAATAACATATAAACACCTCATGAAAGAACTGGATCCAACCAACAACGCCTCCCACCCTTGGGGCTTCCAGCAGCCCACCCGCTCCGGCGGACCGGCTCGCTCGGTCGGATCCGAGGCGCGGCGGCCACGTGAAGCTTCAGGAAGCTGCTCCTCCTGGGATGGGGAGGGCAGCTGTGAGGGATGGAGAGTCCCAGGGTGAGGTGAAAATGGTGATAAACTGATAACACCTATTACAAATATATATATATATATGATGATGTATATGTATGTGTATTTATACATATATATATATATATGTTTGTGTGTGTGTGTGTTCTGTATACTGTATAACATATATACCCTGGGAGTCAAAGACTATTAAAAAAAATGGTCTTTAGGGGACCTGAAAGGGAACTTCCTTTACTTCAGCCGGTCAAAATATAGTCTTTGGACTTCTAGGGTATATATATATATATATATGATATATAGATGAAGTGTGATAAGCCATGATAAACCTATTGGGTGACATACTGCGGGCAGGAGCCCCGACTCCGGGTCAAGGAGCATCTCTGTCTACAGGAGATCCTTGCAGTCATTAAGGCTACAACGCAGTCAGGAGTGGTCTTAAGTCTCTGAGTAGGAGTAGGAGTTCCTGGGCGCTCCTATATACCCTCCCTTTTCAGCTCTTCCCCAATAAAACGGGATCCCATGACCCACAAGAGAATGGGCCGTCCTCGCATCAGGCCGCACCCGCTGGTAGATGTCTTGGTCGACGGCCATGAGGAGCTCCTTCAAAACTTCACCCAAGGCCTTGCACGGGGTGTGGTTCTAGTCGGTGTCAGAAATCAATCCCTAGCTTTGCGAGAACTATAGTTAGAGCAAAGCTGCTGGCACGTCGCTGCTTCGGTTTCGTGGGCGCGCCGGGGCGCGGGGTTCTGATGTTGCCAGGTTTGGGAGTTAACTCAAGAATGAGGACAGCTCGTCAGCTTGGCTCAAATCCCCAAGATGTTTCTTGGCAAGCCCCCGTCTCAGATCAAAGCCACCACGACTTAGGAAGCCTGGGCCGTAGACTGGTCGAGTTTCGGTTCGGGCGATAGCTCGCCGCGCCTGCGAGCATCGGCTGGAGCTGGAGCGCAAGTCCTCACCAATGCGCCTCAAGCGCAAGCATCCGGTGCAGCAAGCCGCCCAGTGACGCATCAGTGTGTGCTCCAGCACCCCGGCTCGGGGTACACCCCCCGGTTCAGCTGGGGCAAAGCGCACGTGATCGGTGAGCTGGTCCACCTGCGACAGCATCCGTCAGGTGGGCCGAGACCCAGTGGTCAACAAGAGCGCTCATCGAGTGACTTCGCATGCTCCCTTCGCCAGGCAAGGCAACCTCATCACCGAATGTCTTCCTTTTTGGCGCAGCACCCACGAAACGGGCAGCACCCGGACGGCCTTTTGTCGGCCGAACGTTGCTCTCCTCGACCCTCCCACCTTCCGTCACCTTCAGGCTTTTGGTTCTGCGAATCCATCACACGCGCCGTCACGCACGAGGAACACCCGCCAAGCACCCGTCCGTCACCCCCATGGCAGGGGTGGGGAGGCTCCCCACCCCATGGCAGGGGTCGCCTGAAAGAGCTGCGATCCAACCCCCTGCAGGGCCCAAAACGCGCTGCGCGCCACGTGGGCGTCGCTTCCGGGGCTCGGCTGGGCGCGGAAGCCGTCCCAGGCAGCCCGAGATTCAAGGGCCTCGACGGAGGGCCAAAGCCAGGCCTGGGTGAAAAGGTGCAGGTGAGGTGATGTCTTCACATCAAATGGGGAACAAATCTTTCGGAGTGAACAATTGATTCAAAAGGCTCTTCAATTTGTGAAAGGGTGGATAGTGGAGGGTGGTCTTAAGAGCTCAAAGAGGTGTTGGTGCTCGTGGGGTGGAGGCATCCTCCACCCCACGAGCCGAAGCCTAGTTCCAGCGTTGAATTCAGCAAAGCCCAACAGTTCCAACCATGGGCCATCCCATCTGGCTTGGTACTGCCCCCTTAGCTGCCGCCCAACAGCACCAAGCAACCACCGTGGACGGCATCGCCGGCAACCTTGCTTCCTCATCCAAGTAGACCGCACGGTGCTCACCGAGGTCGGGCAGATCCTCTGACAGCTCCCTGAAGCCAAGCTCGGTCAAGGAAGGGGCCCAGAGTGGTTCCCAAGTGGAGACTAATCACATGTTATATGATCCAATTGCTTATGTTGAAAGGCCATTCATGTGAAACGACGCGTTTCGTTCGTTTGGAGCTGCACTTCTCTGTCGCCCCGACCCGACCGGTCGCCCCAGCCGCTCAGCGCCAGACGCCGCGTCGCCACCGGGCAGCCACGGTTTCAGCTGCGGATGCAGCGGAGGCTCCCAGGACGCATGGCTTTGATGGTCCAGGAAGCCAGACGGCAACACCTCCCGGTGGCCAGAAGGCGAAATGAATCCAGAGATCATCCGGAGTCCGAATCTCTTTGATTTGATCTGGAAACCCAGTCCCAGTCCTAGAAAACAACTGCTTTGCCCAGTCCCAGTGCCACTTCCTGTGTGAAGGTTTGCCAGATATTACACTAACCATGGGTTTCCGGTTGGGACTGGGTTTCCAGGATCATAAGTTCATGATTCTATTGGAAAGAAGTAAAGCAGGAGAAATGGATATCTGATATCGGATGGATTGGTGGCTCGTTCCCGGTTCAACCCTCAGATCTCCCCACAAAGACCTCGGTGTCATTTCGGATCGAAATCTTGCTGCAGCGCAGCAGTGTCGATACTGTGAACAAAGACTCACCAGCTGGACTAAACTCTGGTCTACTCTGGGTTTTGGGACTCCAACTTCGAGCTGGAACACAGTCCTCCCAACCTCTTCATCCTGGTGCCACTGCACGTTCCGCTGGCTCGGCTCCGCAAAGAAGCCGCTCGCACGACCCGTGGCGTGGTCATGGTCGGTCGCGGCGGCTTTCTCCCGGGCAATGGTACCGGTCGCAGGCGTCGTCGCATCGAGGAAGAAGAGCTGGTGGAAGAGGCCTGGACTTGTCCGTGGTTGCTATGAGCTGGCGGAAGCCCAAACACTCCACGTGGCTGCCGCAGCTATGTCTACAACAGACTGTCTACGTGGTTGATTTCAGGGGTCATGCCTGGCATGAGCTGAGCGATTCATGGGAGTCGGCGTCCAGACTCGAAATTGTGGCGTCTTCGTCTTGAGAACTGTGAAACGATTTTTCTTCCTGGGGCCTCTCTTAAGTCTCAAATACTGGCCTCAATAGATGGAAGAAGCTATTTGCCACATAATATATATATATATATATATATTTGTGTTTTTTTCTGGATGACTTTTGCCTGTGAACTGTAAATGCTTGAGGCAATGCCTCGTGCCTCATGCCTGTGTCTCGTATCGAAGTTGCTTTGTGACAAATGAAACGGGGCACCATACACATTGCAAGAAGGAGAAATGTAACACTATATGTTGAAACTGATTATATATATATATATATCCAATTTTATACATTCGAAACATGATGATCATGACTACTTGCCTGCCTACACCCTATGGCCTATGACCTTCACTCAACCACTTCGCCCTAACTACACGGCAGCGCTTTCAACATGAACGGACGGATGCTTCGGATGCTTCGGTGGCACCGCACTGCTTCGGTGGATTGGAACCTCTTCGGTGCCTTGGAACGGAAGCGAAGCTTCCCCTACTTGGTGGACCTGTCCGAATGGGGGGACACCCGCCCGGTCACCGCCTGGTCACACCGCCCGGTCACACCGCCTTCCACGGCCATGGCGCCCGAAGGTCCATCGCACACAGCGGGACGGGCGTGGAAGAGGTGGAAGGAATCTCCAGGCTTGGTCCAAGTGGTTGAGGGAAGGGCTCCAGGATTATTTTTCAATGGGCTTTATCCGCAATGGCTTTTATCAGGATCATATATGTTTATCAAGGATTGTGGTGGGTTTTGCAATGGCTTTGTCCGCAGGACGGCTCCAGTTTCTCCAGATTTCACAGTGTGGGGATCCAGGCGGTTCGAAGGCACTCCGGTCTGTGCTGGGCGAAGCCGGGCTTGTGCTTGTGCTCGTGTCCTCCCGGCCACGCTCACCCTCTGCCAGACACTGCGTGGCTTCGGCTGCGAGGCGATGAGAGGTGTCTTCAAAGGTAGAAGCCAGGTGGACCTCAATATACTTGGAACATCTGCGAAACAGCCTCTAGAAGAGGGGGGTCGGTGTTTACTCAAGGCAGACCGTGACACAAAAAGCGTTTGGATGGGAAGGCATGCCCCTTGATCCCGACCCACACTGCAGCACGGCAGTCCCTTTGCAGCACGGCAGTCCGTCTGTCTTTCTCGGTCTCTTGTGTCAGCACAATTGCTGGACACAGACACACGACAGTCGTGGTCGAATCCTGAATTCGGTCCTGGCAACTGGAAGAGCCTAGGCCTAGTCCACTTCCTCCATCTTGGAGGCCTCATCCGCAGCACCCTCCACTTCCTCCAGAGGGGGCCTCGAGGTGTTCGGGAGCGATCCAAAGACGTCTGGCTCGAGGGTCCCGCGGTTTGTGGGGGGGTCATCTCCGCGAATTCCCAGTGAGTGGGGGGGGGGAAGGGTATGACATACCCTCCTCCAACCATCATGGGCCAAAGTGGATGGCATGGTTTGCAGAAAGACATAGAAAGACCCTTTTCATCCCTTTTCCGAATACAAACAGGGCGTTGTCCACTTCCATCTTTCTTGGAGGGTATCCGGGTATCACATATACTATATTATTCAAAAACAGAAGATCCGCACCCCGGAGTTTGGGGTTTCCCAGACCCTGCAAGAAGGACGAGACCAGACCTGGAGACCCCACTGACCGGTCTGAGACTTCACCACGAGCTGTCATCGACTTCAGTGGAACCAAAAAGATCGTCTTAAGGCCAGTTCGGGGGGCAGGTCATCGTCATCGCCCAAGCCCTCATCATCGTCGTCGATGCTCAGGCCGAGCTTGATCATGCGGTGAATGCGGCCGGCGAACTGGGTGGGCTCATCCAGGTTGAAACCAGATGTCAAAAGCGAAGTATCGAAGAGCAACCAAATCAAATCCTTGACAGTCTTGTCGGACTTGTCTGCGGCTGCCTTCTTCTTCAACTCAGCCATGATGGAGTGCTTGGGATTCACTTCCATGGTCTTCTTAGAGACCATGTAGGAGGTCATGGAGCTGTCGCGAAGAGCCTGTGCCTTCATGATGCGCTCCATGTTGGCTGACCAGCCATACTCAGAGGTTGTCAACACGCAAGGGGAGTCGGCCATGCGGGAAGAAATGATGACCTTCTCCACCTTGTCTCCCAAGACTTCCTTCATGAGCTTTGTCAGCGGCTCAAACTCAGCCTTCAGCTCCTCAATCTTCTTCCTGAGCTTTGTTTCCAACTCGCAGCACGTCCATGGGGGGGAAAAATCGGATCAGCACGTGTCTGAGATCCCAAAATCGGATCAAACTCTGAACCCCAGATGCCTCCTTTCGCAGCGAACCTCATCAAACACCTTGTTCCACCAGACACCTAGACACCGCATGACACCGCGCAGACCATCTGTTCCACTCCAGGCGTCTTTTCGTCCTCATCATCAATGTCAAGACCTGGACGCTTTGCGGAAGACGTTTGGCACACGAGCTGTTTTTGAAGACATACCCAAAAAAGCGCCGGTACGGTGTCCGTCGAATCTGTCTGGACCCCATGCTGAGCTTCAGACCCTCCTTAGTCGTACTCTTCAATTTCTTGCCTTGGATCAGCGATCCTCCACCGTCGAGACTCGCCCCGTTTCGACGGCGATTTCAGGCCGATGTGTCATATACACATGGAGCGGTGTCATTGGGAGATGGGACTATTGGTCGATGTGTCCCTATTGGTCGCAATGCTCAAGGAATGTCCTGGCAGTCTTCACATACAACATCATACAACCATGCCAAGTCGCCGTCGAACTCCTTGAGCTGCTGGGTGGCATACTCGTCGATGGGGTCAATCATGTACAGCACCTCAATGCCCTTCTTGCGCAAGGTCTCGAGGAAGGGTGAGGAAGACACTGCTGCAATGCTCTCACCTGTGATGTAGTAGATGTCATTCTGTCCCTCCTTCATGCGGTCCACATACTCCTTGAGGCTGATCTGCTCATCGCCAGACTTGGAGGTGTGGTAGCGAAGGAGTTCAGCTACCTTCGTTCGGTTGGTGGAGTCTTCATGCACTCCAAGCTTGAGGCACTTGCCGAACTGCTCGTAGAACTTCTTGTAGTCGTCCTTCTTCTCGGCAATCTCGGCGAACATCTCCAGGCACTTCTTCACCAAGTTCTTCTTGATCACTCGCAAGATCTTGTTCTGCTGAAGGGTCTCGCGAGAGATGTTCAAAGGCAAGTCCTCAGAGTCCACAACACCCTTCACGAAGTTCAGCCACTCTGGCATCAACTCCTCGCAGTCATCCATGATGAAAACACGGCGCACGTAGAGCTTGATGTTGTTGCGCTTCCTGACTTGCTGAGTGCCCCAACTTCAAGAATAATCAAGAATCTAAGTTTATTTCCTGCTACGAACTCCAATGCAGCAACGCAAAAAGTTTAAAGTATGTTCACTGGTCAAGTGAGCTTCTTCTTAGTCTCAAAGAGGTCGAAAGGAGCCCGGCGAGGCACAAACAGCAGCGCACGGAACTCCAGTTGGCCTTCAACGCTGAAGTGCTTAACAGCCAAATGATCCTCCCAGTCGTTGGACAAAGACTTGTAGAAGCTTGCATACTCTTCGTTGGTCACATCCTCAGACTTACGCATCCACAAGGGCTTGTTCTTGTTGAGCTGCTCCCACTCATGGGACACCTCCTTCACCTCACAAAGAATTACAACATCGCTGCCAAACTGGATTGAAAACCGGAACTGCTTGGCATTTGTAAGGCATAATTAGCTGCCCATTCCCCTTTGCAAGCGAACACAAATACAAACACAAATATTCTTGAGGCTAATGTCAGTTGTACATTGACTTTCTCCAAAACTCTGGTTCAGCTGCAGGAACAGAAATGTGCTTTCCGTCTCTCCCGTGATTTTTACACGTTCAAAGCTTTGACTGGGTCTGTTATTTACTCGAGTGTGTCATGGTTTCAGGAAGAAATCTTATGATTCCAGCTCGCCTTCTTCGTTTTCTTCTTCTTCTCCTCCTTCTCCTTCTCCTCATCGACCTCCTCGATCTTGGGCTCGTCACCTTCTTCCTTCTTCTCCTCTTCACCCTCATCCTCGCTGTCGGTGACCTCCTTCTCCTTGCTCTTCTCGACATAGAGCTCAATTGGGAAGCCGATAAACTCGGAGTGCTTCTTCACCAAGTCCTTCAGGCGGCGCTCCTCCAAGAACTCGGATTGGTCCTCTTTGAGGTAGCAAATGATTTTCGTACCGCGCTTGATCTCACCATGCACAAGCTCGGTGTCCTTCTGCACAGTGAAGGAGCCACCTGCTCCAGATTCCTCAGTCACTTCCCCAAAGAATTCAGGAAACCAATGAAGATCATTAAGGATCACACCGTTAACCTTTTAGAGTGGCAACAGGATCCAAAAGGTTAGACCTGTTTTGGCCGCAGAGTCCCAAATGTACTGCTCGTCGTCATTGTGTTTGCTAACCACACGAACCTTGTCCGACACAAGGTATGCGCTGTAGAAACCAACACCAAACCTCGGATTGGTGTCGGGAAGCCAAACAAGGTTGAGAATGAAAATCACCAAACCTATTTGAGCAAAAGTTGTCTCCCACTACAAATTCAAGAGACTGGCCAATCATGGAGATGTCACCCCCAGCGGCCATGGCCTCCATAAAAGCTTTGGTGCCTGACTTAGCAATGGTGCCCAAGTTGTTAATGAGTTCGTTTTTGGTCATGCCGATGCCAGAGTCCTCGATGGTCAGGGTCGAGTTCGTCTTGTCCGGCACGATCCTGGGGGGCGCACTGCTTTCAGAATGAACCAAACGCTCCTTCATTGTTTCAAAGCTCATTTGTTCACAAAATACCTTGAGACAAGTGGCTTGATGAAGAAATTCGGCTGGGCCTGCAAGCAAACAAGAGCGCGCTGTATGGAACGTTTGCAATTCATTACTCCCTCAACACCACCAAGTTCACCGCTAATTGCACCAAGAGCTATCAAACATCCAGTTCGGCCTCGATCTTGTCAGGGTCGGTGATGGACTCATAACGGATCTTGTCCAAGGCGTCCGAGGCGTTGGAGATCAACTCTCGCAAGAAGATCTCCTTGTTGGAGTAGAACGTATTGATAATCCTTAGCGGGAATCGATGAAAGATGCCTTAACCTAACACGGGTTAGAGGCACAGGATGCCTGCCAGGATTGCTTCACGACGATGAGAAGTGCAACTGTAGCAAAACCACAGCCACGGCCGCCAACCACCACCACGGCAACTACTCCTACCTGACAACTCCGGCAAAAAAGGAGTGTGCCGGCGCCAACGATGTTATGGAGCATTGATGAGCATGGTTCGTTGCTATCTCGCGGACTGCAACCACTTCAGGGCTTCAAGTGGGCACCAAAAACAAAGCCCCGAAGTCCACTTCAGGGCCTTGTCTGTAACAAGGGGAAGTAGAGTCCAACACCAAGGTTCTTTTTGGGCATCCGTTCGTAGAACGCGTTTGGAGTCTTGCTCTGTTCCTTGACTCTTCGACTTAAATTAAAGTTTAAAGAGCAGAAGGCTATGCCATACCTCGGTATATATACGCTTATATCGCTATATGGACGAAGTAGCGGCTGGATCCCCTGGAACCCCTGCCTTGCTTAGGTAAGGACACTTGGAGCCCGCTCATCTCACTCTCGCTGGAAACAGTTGCCTTGCTTTAACCAACAAGGCGCGAATGGCCGGCAGTAGCATCTACCCTTGCAGAGTTGACTTAGGTCTTGGGTTCCCACTCCTGCGGTCATGTTATGTCCCCTTTCCTTTCCCCTTCTGTTCCCTCCTTCGGCAGATTGCCACATTATGTGGGCTCTTTGACGGGGTGGCTATTTGTCGTGGATTGCAGCGCTATCTGGGCGCAAACCTGTGGTAAGTGGCAAGTGACAACTACCGACGGACCATGATGGACGGCCACGTGATGTGGCACAATTTAACACCACCTGATGTTATAGGCTAAACAAAATCAATGTCTGGCGTCTGTGGGGCCTCCACGCTTGGTCTCCATGCTTGGCCGGAGATGAGACGCCTTTTGAAACCCAGGCCTGAAGAGGTTTTGATCATCCAAATGGATGAGGTTTCTTCCACTTCTGCGTGCAAAGACTTAAACAGGAGCGGACTTGGGCGGTGGGTAAGCGAATGAGCGGAAATTCTCAACGCTTTTGTTTGGAATCCCGTGAAGATCCCCAAAGGCAGCACGACATGGGGAGGTCGACTTACTCATCGGGAGGTCGCAATTCGGGATGGTTTCTGACAAGGGCTCAAGCTCATCAACTGCTGGATGTCAGCATTGAAGGCGAAGGTCTCTGCCATTGCTGCAAGAGAACAGGCGAATTGGTAACTTCTCAAAATTTGGGAGCTGCAGTGTCTCACAGCCAAAACAGCAAAGTGAGAGAAATGGTGGATGAAACACATATGAAACCCTGCCGGGGTCACCGCCGCTTCTGGGGACACCATCCTGCGGCATTTACGCTGGTCATAGACGAGGCGTGGGATTGTTTTCTTCGGCGGAGACATGGAACTGCCGAAAGCACCCAGCCAGAAGATCTTTATTGAAACATGGCTCAGGAAAGGAACATCGTGTTTTTGACCAACGCCTCCAGCCTGCTGACCGCTATCCTGATCCAGAGAATCTCCAGTCCTACCCGAAGAATTGCCTCAATCAGGAAGATACTGTATCCCCTGTCCTGGACTCCTGACTCTGGTCAATCAGGAAGACTTTTTGGGACCAAACCATCAAACCATCCAAAGCTCAGTCAGTCACCAAACATGCACGGGGAAGGCCCAGCGAGCGGCGCGCGAACTCCGCCTGCGCTGCCGGCTGCGTACGCGCTCCGAGCGGAGGTTCGAATCGTTCATGGCAATGAGAAATTCATCCTCAGCCGAACTGCCTACCCTCAATTTCAGTCATCACAGGGAATCAAGAAGCACTTCTTCCACATCCCTCCACATCCACCCGAGCGCCTATATCGGCCATCGAAGAGAGAAAAAAACAAGAAAAAGACACGTCTTCGACCTCGCGCGAGAGCCGGCGAACTCGTGGCACCTCCTCGTTGGTGGGGCGGTACAAGCGGCAGTCCACATAGAACTGGGTTGGGTGAGGCCTTGTGCAGACTGGTCTGGCCATGCTGGGTTTACACGTGTCACGGTGCGTGCACCGGAGGCTGGTGCACCTAGATTCAGGTGACCGAGAAAGCGATGAGATCCGATGAGTGAGGTGACCGAAACAAGAGCTGCACACACCAAATACCAAACCCCAAGGCGCTGGACCGCCTGCGCCCGAGACAAGAACCACCCCACCCGATTCTGGACCACTTCGCATCCGCCAGAAACGAAAGTCCCCGGTGCCCATGCTCCGCCGTTGGACGTCGCGGTGTGGACCCCGGCCGTCCATGGATTGGAACCGGTCTCCGACGGTCTCTCTCCGAGCGTCCGGGAGTGGGTGGCGACTGTGCGGGTGGACGAATGGGGGAATGGATTCGTTTTTCCACCAGACCAAACTAATGGAACTGGAATAGTGGCCTACATGGATGGGGTCGTTTGGATGAGGGATGTACGTAACGATTACAGTCCCATGCATGTATCGCCTTGCGTTTTCTCAAGGAAACGCACGAAAAATGCACAAGAAAATCGCAAAAACGACGCAAATACAAAGCAAAAAAATGCAAAGGCAAAGACCAGAACGTTTTTGATCGCATTTGTTTTGTTTTTTGATTGCATTTTTTTTTGGCATTTGTTGTGTTTGTTTTTGCATTGTTTGTGCGTTTGTTGTGCATTTGTTTTGCATTTTTTGTGCGTTTTTTGCATTGGTTTAGTGGACAAATGCGTTTTGTTCACATTTCTTTTTCGCCTTTTTTTTGCATTCCAAGGCATCCTTTGGTGACTTGTTTTTGCGTTTTCTGTGCATTTTTTTCGGGATTGGTTTTGCAGTATTTTTGCATTGTTTATGCATTTCTTATGTTTTGCTGTGTCATCAGAACTAGCTTTAGCGTACATCATAACAATGGATGTTCCATGCTGTCCGGGTGTGGGGGAAAAAATTGGCTGGGAAATTTGACAACTAAGTATCCAGTTGCTGTCCAGCTTAAAGGGATCGCTTCCACTGAACATCGTGAGATAATTGGTGGTTGATCTATATAAATTCCTTCTCACAATTGTGTCAAAGAGAAATCACGAATTGTTCGCGAACTCCATGTTTAACTTTCGCGCGGGGTAAAATGGCGACGGTCGTCTTCTGTTTCCACAGATCTATCTTTCGCAGATCTTTCGCAAAACAAAATGCTCATCTTTCAAAGGAATTTTTGCAAACAACATAAAATGGTGCTCAATGAACCTAGGCCTTATGTATTTATGTCGACTTTTTGATCAACTACCAATTGCCATGGCCGGTGTGAAAGCAACCGTACTTCTCGAGATTCTCAGATTACTGGGTATACAGTGGTTGTTTCTCCGAACTGGCCCACCCTCCACGTCCAACCAGTCCGCACGAGTCCGAGGTCCCCCAGCTCCGCCGCGTGGAGCGCCTGAGCGGAGGCGGAGAAGCACGGAAAACACCAGTGGCCGAAAACCGCATCTGGATGGTGACGTGCAAAAGGAGACTCAGGGCTGCTGAGTGAAGTGATGGGATGTGTCCGCACGTTTGAGACCGTCGGTCATGGAGACTCGTTTTGACCTCAGCCAATGAGCGCCTTTCGTTCCCAACCCAGCGCAGCGTCAAGAGCACCCGCGGTGCCTTCATCATCGGCACGTCAGGACGTCATCGTCGCGGGTCATGTTTGTTCGATGCGAGAGATGGCAGAAGGAACTTGGGCAAACGTGAAGCAAGTTCAAGTCTACAGTGTTTGTTGTCGTTCTTTGTGTGAGGGGGCTTCATTTGGTCAAGCCCAACCCATTTTCCATTGATGAGATTTCAGATCATGTTTGGGTCGGACATGGTTCATGAATTCCACCTGGACACGTGATTCCAGTTTCTTGGGTGACCAAAGGGCGACTGGCTGAAGTTTCCGTTCCAGCACTGCAGCCAAACAGAAGCATCACACTCGAGCATCCTATGCTAACATGTGCAAAACTGCGTCAATTGCTGCTTTCGCCTGCCAACAAGAGCTATTGTCGGTCTATCACGCCCTTTGCTTCTTCTCAGGACTGTTCACAAGGAAACCGTTGAAGCTCTAAACCTTCAGGCAGGCGGCGGGCGCTCCTGCACGCCTTGCCATGTGCTCCAGTCGAGCTTTAGCCCCCGACTCGTGATCCGAGATTGGCCACCAACACTTCTTGTCAGCCTCCCACGCAAGGGCAAACTCTTTGCCCAATGGGCGCTCATTGCGATGCGCCTGCTTCTCGGGTGAGGGATCAAAAAAGTTAAAGGGCAATCAAAAGAAAAATATTCAACGGGGATCAAAAACATAAAAAGGTAATCAAAAAAAAATATTCTAGCCTACTGAGGATGGTTGGGGTTGAGCATCGGCCCAAAACAAGAGGAGGACAAGACCCGGAGACAGAGCTGGGTGACAGACAGGGGCGCGGCCAAGACAAGAGCAAGAGGAGGACCTGCAAATGCGATGGGCGACCCTTTACATAGTTAGTTTTCGTGGCAGGCGCAGTGCAAGAGTGCAGATTTCGTGGTGCTGGAGGGGAGTTGGGGGGAGGGCGCAGCGCCTCCCCCCAAAGCGAACCAAACGTTAAAATACAGCACAACAAAAGAAATCACTATATAGAAACTATATATCCTATCGCCCATTTCAGTGAAGGGCATCTAAAAGTGCACAAAAGGACCTAAGGCAACCGAAGCCAAAAGCATTGTACGCTTGCAGGAACCCTGCTTCTCCGCGCTGCAACCATGGCCTTCGAAAGCAGCCTCAGAATAAGAACTGGGCGAAGTGTTTGAAGCTTTCAAGCATTTCTTGAAGCTTCAAGCACTTCGCCCACCGAAGGCATGTCACTGCTACAAGGCTCCTTGTCTGGGTGGCCCCATAGTAGGGACTATCCCCACTTGAATTGCGCGCCCATGAAAAATTCAACAAGGGCGCACCGCACTCACCAGATAAGTTGAACAGCGAAGGAGGTTGACCCTGTTTGTGGCAGCATTTTGGGGGGGAAGAGGCAAGAGAAGGAAACCACACCATCTTCAGCAATGGTCCAACAAAAACAGTGCCAACAAGAGCCACCACCTTGCCAGTTCTACTCCTGCACCACTGCTCAGTACCCTGCAGTTAAAAAAACACGCACGCACACACAACAATTAAAATCCTGTGGTCAGCAACGTGCTGTTCAATCTGCAGCCCTGTCCAAACCACCGCCTTCAAAGCCCTGTTTCGTGGGCAAACTCTTTGGACCAACTGATTTGCGAAGCCCACTGATTGCCTCAGACCCACTGCGCTCGACCCGACGAAGCCCGTTTCCCCAGCGGCGCTGCCCCGACCCACGCACCGTTTGCCGCGAAAGCCTCGCTCTCAGACGACAGTAGGCTGAGAGATTGGTGAGAAGCAGAGGTCAGATCTGTCACCGAATCAGCTCAAAAAAGGAGACTGTCCTTTCAAAACGCCGTGGACCCAAACTCTCAGATAGGAATGGGGATGAATGGGGTATGTTCACGCAGGCCTGTGCAATGGGAATCGTGGTCAATTCCCCACTCAATCGTCCACTGACCCCTTCAATAGCGCAGCCGAGGGGGGAACCAGGCGCTCTTCGCCTTCCCATTGCCGCGGATTTGTTGCATCTACCGTCACCCGAACCGCGCACGGACCGATTGGATGGATGGCATTGGCCTTAAGATGTCTTAAGGGTCCTTGACAGGCACTGGTCATGATTTCTGAGCCCCCGTCACGAGTGCAGAAGAAGCTGTGGTAGTTACAAAGTGACCCAGACAGGGTTCTTGGAAGTCTTTGAATGTCTCCAATCCTATCCATGTGATGTTTAATCAATCTTGACCCTGCTACAAAGATGGCCGTAAACCAGGGAGGTTGTCTGAGAGCTTTGGCAGGGCGAGGGTTTTTGGTGGCCGGGTCGTGTGCCATCCATTCAGCACGTCCCCACACACCTAAGTGCCTGAGTCTGCCCAAATAGAGAAGCATACCGCCCGAATTGGTTGACCTCCTTCTGTTTCTCGGAATCGTCAACACCGCGTTTTCATCGCTTTTTCCCCAATCAACGAAGCAAGTGATGAACCCAACACGGTTAATAAGGTTCGTCCGAGGTTCGTTGCTGTGCATTGGAAAAACCAGGGGCTCTCTGTCTTTGTGCCAATCAAGACGTCCACTTCGACGTGGGTCCAGTCCACCGGTTCAGATGCACCTCAAGACCACAGACCCACTCAGAGCACCGCACCTGAAGCACCAGACAACTGGGAGTCCATGGGTTGACTGTCCACCTGTGGAGAGAGACTCCAGAAAACACCGGGCGAAGGCGGCGAAGACCCAGACTTCATGGTTGCACCCAGCTACCCTGTTGAAAACACCCCACAAACGACGAAAAAGCCTGGAAGATGCAGAAAATGAATAAACAAAAAAACACGAGGAGGCGACGGAGGCGTGTTTTACGCGAAGGTGAACAAAAACACCGGACCCACGTCGAATGAGTGCGCCCACCTCCGAACGCCGTGCGAACGTAGTAACAAGCCGCTACTAGGAACAAAGGGCCTCGCTACTAGTAACAAGGAAGCTACTAGAGTTACTAGGGGCGCACCTGGCCTTACTACGTATAGTAACAAGGAAGCTACTAGTGGGCGTTCACTTCCGGGATTCGCTGGTTCACCGCCGAACCCGGCCACCAGGTGGCGAGTTCTCAGGTCATGAGGCATGATCCTTCCGCATGTCTTCCACAGCCTCCGCATGTCTTCCAGGGTTCGCCCTGCAAAACTGCCCTGCGGGGACCCTCCCGCGCCTGGTCTTCGAGGCCCCTGGGGCATCCTGAGCTGCTCCCATCCTCTCAGACCGACACGCAGGACTCATAGGTGGGGATCATGTACCTGGCGGCTTCGTCGATGCCAAGACCACGCGAGGATTTTGCGAGGAACGGGAAACACACGCACTCGCGGGCTTCGTCTGTTCAAAAAGAGGGGGGTGGGGTTCCTTCTTGGGGATGAACCTGCCGAGTTCGAGTAAAAACGAGGACTTCATCTGAAATGGTAATGACTCAAAAGCCTTCAATAGCCGCAAACCCTGTCCATCTGCCTGGAAATGGAATGCCTATTGGCCTATTGGCCTATGGGTGTGATTTTGGAACCATAGCTAGATCGATTGCAAAACTGCTGGAAGAATGAGCAAACAGGGTCTTCCACCACAAGCTGTGAGACCAATGCAATCTAGCACCCCAATATATGCGCGAGGTTCTATCATGATAATGCATGATAATGCGTCTTCAGAAACTCCCAATATCTTTGAATCACTTCCAACGGTTCAAAGCCAAGACCGTCTCCTGAACTTCGACCCCCTTTCGCTGCTTGACGTTTGTTTCATGTCTTGTATCTCCACCCCGTGTCACGGCCAGATGATACATGCCCGGCCCGAGTCACTTGATGTTGATGAACGCATCCTCCCCACCATGAGTCTCCAGTATCTCCTGGTGAACGCCACGCGCGTGCCGAAAACCACATCGCGATGTCGGCGTCCAGCGAGTTGTTTTTCAGTGGAGACCGTAGAATCTTGGCTTGGTAGGCCTACTCAGTGCTCAATCTTGCAACCCCAGGACTGGAAGATTTGAGCCACATTGACCACTGAAACCCCCAATGGAGTGTCTGGGAACCAATCCGAACAGGAAGGGCTGAACCCACCTTGCACATCTTCCGCTGTTTGGGCCGTAGCAACTTACCGATCGTCGTTTTCTTTTGCTCTCGTCAGTCTGCCCAGAATGTCTCTCCAGAGTCTCGTCGATGAGGGCGCCCAAATCCATGCGCTTCCGTTGGGCATAGTCCTCATGCGGCGGGCTTGGGAAAGTCATAGCTCCCGAACCATCATCGTCCCAACCTAACTGAAACAGTGTCCCAACCATCGTCATGGACCCGGACAGGTCCACACCAAATCTGGTCTTAGGATGTAAGAAGATGTAAGAAGAAAGGTCTCTGTTGGCTGCGCGATGCATGAATGCCATGCCACAGCTTGAATGCCATGGAAGGCATCCCTTCAGCTTCCGCTCTAAGAGGTTTGGACCCATTCCTACGGCAGGGCCACCAGACCTCATGGTCCAATCGCTCGACGTCCAACCGGTCGCGAGCGATGGACACTCCGGCTCGAGAGGGCGTTGCCTCGAGGTGCCTTGAGGTGGGGTGCGACAACCTGTGCGACCCCTGACAGGTCCTGGGGTGCTCAAAAGGTCCAGACTAGGAGCCTGGTCCTGGTCCTGGTGAGAAAACCCAGACCCCTCCATTGACCATCCGGATCACTATGGATCACTCATGGTCCAGGGTCGCGTCTGGGTAAAGGCAAAGGACACCCCCAAAAAAGAACCAGAGATCACGTATATAGAGGCACCCAAACGCCCAACAGCAGGTCGTCCAAGTTCCGGATCGGACTTGGAACCCACCAGAATCAAGCCAGGAAATTCACCCACAAAACCACGCTGAACAGCGTCCCCCACTCGAACCATCGAAAGGTCCGCCACCGACGAAAGGAACGCATCGCCGCTTCCGTACTAACGAAACGCCCATTGCGCCAGGGCACCATATGATCGAAGGTGCTCTTGGTGGCCGACTTGAAGATGTTGAGTACCTCGACATGGTGCGCTGGGTTGCTCACTCTCCCTCTAAGGGTCTATATATATATATATATAGATACCATATGATACCATGGCGTCTAGGGTCTAGGACAAGACCTTTGATCCCAATCACGGTTGGCCATCAAATAAGGGAAGGGGTTGATTTCGTGCGAGAGGCTTTGCGATTGGCAAGATCCGAGGTCCCGAAACCGCCCAAGGCCCTTCCTGGCCCTGTGCCACCCTTCCCTGCGGCACTGGCAGAATCTGCCGATAGTACGGAACCAGTGCCTGCCCGGCGCCGCTGGCGCTGTTTGGGGCAGTTCTCTGACGACTTAGGCACGGGCAATGCTCTTGGAAGAAGATTCTTCTCAATATTTTGAGTACTTTGGAGGCACTGGGAGGGAAGGAGATCTCCTCTGCTTCAACTTGAAACGGTGAGTAAGAAAACTCCCATCCCTCCGACCCCTACAATCCCAAGAGCCCGTGGACACTCACATATATATCGAACCTGATTGACCTATGTTTGGTGGCAGAACACTCGACCCTCATCGACACTGGTCGATGTCCGCGAGGGTGTTGATCCATATTCTCTCCGTTTCGGCACCCTTCTTCGAAACAGAGACATGGAGAACGTCCGTGTTCCGCACGCCCTTTCGAACCCCACCGTGTGCGCGGCGAGCGTGCCGTGCCGGGGCCCCGGGTCCCGCCTCGCCCACCATCTCCGCGGACAAGACCAAGGTCTGTAGCACCTCGCTGAGCTGAGGCGGGCGGGGGAAACAAGGAACACCGGGTTTGACCGGCGTCACGCAACGGTTGTGTTGCAAACTTGCTCTAAAACCACAAAGCCGAAGTGAGGTCAATCAACACTGCTGAGTTTCACACCTGAGAATTGAATGGTCCCGGAATTGGCTTAAGGAAAATCTACAGGGCGACCATAGGAGGTGAAAATACAAGGGTTTCCTGCAGCTTTTCCTTAAGGAAGCAATTCATTGAACATGGAAAAGGAAAAACAGCTCCTCCACCACTCCCCTGCCGTGTTCTGCGCCTTCATGGTCGTCACCATGACTTCAGGGTCTCGCCTGGCGATGATGAAGTCTCTGGCTCTGGCACTTGGGCATGATGGTTTCCATCAAAGCAACATATAGTTTGAGTCGAATAGAGTGGTCCGAACCTTCATACTTCGAGATCCAAAACATCCAGGTGCTTCGACACCACTTCCCCAAGGGGGTTGTTCTTCACCTTCAGATCCACTGATCCCCAATTGGATTCACTCCAATCCCCAATGCTTCCGGCTTCCCTCCCTCCCTCCGACCGGTGCTCGGTCGACTCCCAAACCGCCGGGCGCACGTGTTCAAGGCCTGGCCGACCGCCGGCGGACGTGTGAACCGGTCGAAGGAGGAAGCCGAGGGATCCGAATGGCCGAAGGGTGTTCGAAAGGTCGAAAGTTCCAAGATGACATTTGAAAGGAACCAGGGTTGTGGGGACGAGGGTTCTATTTTGGAACATCCTATATAGCTACCCATCAGAATGTCCTCTTAGTCAGCAAAAGAGATTCCCAGAGGATGCAACTCAGGTGGATAAGTACGAGTTGTTTGATGCCGCTTCCCCCACCCCTTTCTTCTTGGCCAGGTTCCAAAACGTGGAGGACGATGGCCAGGTTCCATCTCGGAGAAAGGACTCTTCTTTACTGTGAGTGGCTGAGGAAGGACTGCAAACCACCAGTGGCCAGATTGGCAAGCGCAACACCGGCGAATTGGCCGAGAACATCCCCGGCGGCAGATGCATCCAGATGGAGCTCTCCTTTTCGTTAAGGGGGCTACCGTAGCAAGCTCAAATCAAAATTCCTGAGAACTGTTTTTGACTCAAACTGGATCCTGTTGCAGAGCCACAGCGACGAGTGAAGTACCCTTCTGATTCAAAGATTCCACATCTCACTTAGCTACGTTTTGGGGTGCACCCCACCCCACCCGTCACGCGCTACGACGGGACCCCTAAAAGAAACCCGTCGCAAAGACGCCTTCTTGATCGGGATGATGAGCTGCGGCACCACGGGCAGAATCTTGGAGCCGCCCTCCGCGCCGCTCCACGCCGCGCGCCGCGCGCCCGCGCCGTCCGCCGTCGGGGCGCTGGGGTCGGGGCGTTCGGGACCTCCGTTCGGGGGTGGAAACCGAAGATGTGACCCGAGGCGACGAGGGATGCGAAAAAAATGTGAACCGGTTGGAAAGATTTGGAAAGGCAGCCAGAGGGGCTGTGGAAGCATCAGACCGTAGTTCACGGTGTGGCCCAATTGCGAGGTTCTTTTGTGACCTGAAGAAATAGGACCCGTTCTTTCACCTGCGGTACCCAACTGGGAGAGTCGAAGGGTTCGGGTTCTGACCCATCTCTGTTGGAATGTTTCAGTGTACAAGTTTGCTTTGTTCATCTTTTTTCATCACTCCCAGCAAGATCATAAGACCGCTGACGGACCCAGTCGACAAAGTCTCAGCTAAAATCTCAACATGCTTCAAAAATCTTCAAAATAGCTCAGCCACCCAAGCTTCAAGTGATTTCCTGCAGTGACCTGCACCTGCACGAGGACCCTGACCTTCCCTTGGCCCATCTGCCGTGTGCCCCCAACAATGGGTATCCCACCTTGAAAGTTGATGAACCCAGTAAAACATAGTAAAACATAGTAAAACATCAAAAAACTGTCCTCTGAAAAAGGTATCATCACTCATCACCCTCCGGCATCCTCCAAACATCTCCGCCATCCACCAGAAGCCTCACCCTCCTTCCGATGGCTGCTCCGGTCCAACCGCCCCCGGCGGCCGGTCCCGACTCCGGAGGCGGTCGCTTCAAGGCCTTCTCGAGGAGGTTGTAGACTCCTTCCACCGCAAAGAATCGGTAGGGCTCCTCCTTCTCCCGAAGCCTCGACCGCGAGACCCGCGAGGACCCGGCGAGGACCCGGCCTCACGCGAGACGACGATCGACGACCCCGGTGAGACGGAGGAAGACGAGTGACCAGTCGAGACGAAGAGTCACCCGGCTTTTTGGAGGGTGAGTTGGATGGAAAATCATGTGGGTCAAGGGAGGTCCGCGGGGGGGTCTTTCTGACCTCTTCACAGATCATTCCAAACCGAATATGTCTTCTTCTCCAGCCAAATTTCCAGAAAGTTTCCCAGAAACTGGCTGGCTTCTGTTTTGTCCAACTTGCCATCACCTCCACAGCTGTGGAAGTACGCAGCTGAACCTCTCTGCATCTGCCAGTTCTGTCCGAGTTCTCCAAAAGACATCGCCGCCAAGGCAACGCTCAAATCGCCCAATGATGGTCGATGTCACAGAGGATCGAAATTCCAAGACACCGAAACATGGTGTCAAGTTCTGCACGCCCGCTTCCGCACTTCCTCCCCTGTCAAATCAAACACAAAACACAAGTTGACCAACACAGTGCTCACACGGACGGAACGACAACACGAAGCCCGACACGATGTTTGCACATCCCCTCTGTTTGCGCTGCCCTTCTCGGTCCGGGACCCATCGAAGAAGATGGGCAAGTAGTGGTGGTAGTCCAACTTTTCAACATCCACCTGTCGCACCATCCCCCCACGCGGAGTCCGAGCCCGGCGCAGGGAAGCGACGGACGTCAGGCGACGAACCGGTCATGCGGAGCGTCCGGGGCATTCTGAGTTGACTAGCTTATGAGGTCCAGCTAGCTGGCAGAACTCTTTTGGGCTGCTCAACGCCATCCCCAACGCGCGCGGCGTATGGGAACCAACCTCGGTTGGTAGTCTCAAGTTGAGGAGGATGATCCTTGATTCTCAACTGTCCCGGTATTTTGCCACTGAAAGGTGTGGAAGTGCAATTCTGCTCCTGCAGGGCGCCCATTGCTCCACCCCAAACATGGCCACCAAAGTCTAGGCACAACCTTCCAACCTTCACTCCACACTGGTCACCATGGTCACCACCCTCTTCCCCTCGCTCCTCCCTTGCACCGGCCTTCCAAGCAATTCGATTCTGGGTGCCCGTGTGCAGGATCTGCGGGGCCATCCGTTCCGTTTGGGTAAAAAGCAGCAGGTGCAGGCTGAGCAGGTCTGGAAACGAAGGGTCGTTGGATTGTGGACAGGCAAAAAAAAACTACATTGAAAAAACTGGATAAGGTGACCTTCCACCCGAAAAGGCACCTGGACATCTAAGGCTGGTTGAGGTTTTCTGCGTCCGGGTCTTCCGAGGGTCTAAGGTAGAACCCAAGAGCGAGATATGAAATGATCACCAACCGGGACAGGGACCCCAACCTGAGGATCGAGGGAAGACTTAAGGAAGAAGACGTTTTTTTGTAAGGGGTGAGAGCCAACAAGTAGGTTTAGTCTACAATGGAGGTTTTGTGGGGGTTCGTTTCTGAGCACTCCAAATCCACAGCGGCCACTAGCTGGCAACTTCTTCAACCTACCACGGTTTGGAGTTGCAGGTTGGGACCCCCGGCCAGATGCCGGCTGCTTTAGAGGGCTAAGTTGCCAGGTGTTTGGGGGGTCGAGTCGAGGAAACCGACGGATTCTGGCATCTCTCTCTCTCTCTCTCTCTCTCTCTCTTCTTCAGCCTGGGGCAATCTTGTGGCAATGGACCTGTTTTTATAGTATAGTGCAGGTCGATTAGCTATTAGCTACCGGGAACCTTCTCTTCATTCTCGGTGCCCACAGCCAGATGACCTACAAAACTGGTCACGGGTCACCCGTGAGCTTCATTTCATTCCTTTTGATTCCCTGGTGTGATGGTCACTTATATCATTAGGCCTGTAAGTTAGGTCATAAACAGGGACTCCAAAAAGGGCCACTGGGAAGGTCCTGGAAAACTGGAAATGCTACGCGGATGATGTAGCAGGACCCAGTCTCCGACCCCTTCCAAAGGCCACCAGACGTTCCTCACCTGGATTGGCAGGTCGTTCCGGTCGTAGAAGCGCCGGAACTCCGAGGGCTCGATGTTCCGCCTGGAGCGAAGACCGGACCCTTGGCCTCGGCACGGCCTTCGGGCCTTCGGAGGAGGGAGGACTTTCAGATGCAAAACCTTATTTTAGAAGACGAGACAGGAAGGTGAAAAATGCAAGACTCAGCAAGACAGCGAACTGCTGGTGATTCAAAAAAACCTTCGGATGCTTCACCTTTCAGGAGACTGCGAAGAACGTTCAGGGTATACCGGCTATGGCACACCAATGCTATAGACTGCTGTGAAGCATCTATAGTTTGTTCAGAGTAGATGGCACAAGACCTTGAAGGAAGGGCGGGTAACTCCTCCCAGGTCGTCCGTTCATTCTCGGTGGTCCGCCATGACCCACCTTCTATCATCACTGATTCTTCTATCCTCTTTGTGCTCACCATCACTGTACATCCATCCACAAAAGAAAAGGCCTTCCCTCTCCACCGGCCCGTCCGACGTCAAATGATAGAGGAGTCAATGCCAGGCTGCCCATTTAAACAGAGACCTTGGTTGATCTGGTCTGTACCTGGAAGGTCGTTCGCTGCATGCTGCACCAGGGCTCGAGGTTGAACGACCCATCCCCATAGACCTATTGCTTGTACACGACCTTCCTCAAAGCTCCCACCTTCTTCAGCCCGTTCCCTTCCACAGATAATAGACTCTTGACTTTCTCTCACCCAGGCCTCTTTAGAGGTATTTCAATCCAAAAGGGGGGGGCGTCCTTAATCAAGAGTCAACATCATCCATCGAAGATATACCCCTTCCAATCGCCGGAAACCACGCCGCTCCTGGCCTTCGGAAGGCACCCGCCATCGGTGGCCCACTGAGCGAGCGGGGTGAGGAGTACCAGGCTGCAGGATGGTTCTACATGTTCGTATGGAAAGTTCTATTCAACAGTCAACCTGGATTTCTGCTTTTCCTCTCCGTTGACCGATTCCAACGGCCCCGCCTTTCCAGCCGTGGCGTGGCCACCGGCGAGCGCGGGGAGGCCTTTTGGCTCTCCCGCGGTGTAGGCCTGGAGCAGTGGCAACGCCAAGAAGAGATCAGAAGAGGCCCCAGCAAAGCACAGAGCGAACAAACAAATCTATAGTTGCATCATCCACATGTTGGTGGATCACCCTCACTAGAGTCACACCTACCCTACAGGCCAAAAAAACTCATCTCCACCAACAAAGGGTCCTGGCTCAGGAAAACCCTAAAAGAACACCTCAAACCTCCTCAAATCCTGTTCTCTTGCTGAACTCCAGAGAATCCACTTCCGGCTGCAGGGCTCCGCGTTTACTCAGGCCAACCCGACCACCCGCTCCTCGCGCTGCGCGGCGTCTTGGCTCCGCGCGCCGACGGCAAGGGCTGGCGGACAGAGGGTTGCGGTGCGCAGAGAGGGTCGTTCAGGTCGGGAGCAGGGAGGATGTGGCACCAAACATGGTGGAAAATGAATGAAAAAGATATGGAGGGTCTTCCACTTCCATTGTTGGAGGGAGGGCTCTATCCAACTATCCTACTGATGGAGTGGGATGATTTCTATTTGCAGAGGCAAGTCGTCTTCGTGGTCCATGATGATCAGAGCGAGCTAAGCAGGAGCAAGTGCCAACAAATCTGGCAAGCCAAACGTGGGGCGAGTGGAGGTACATCTTGAAATTGGCAGATTGATCAGGCAATCATCAGAGATTGGAGTCCAAGTCCAAACAGCTAGCCTAGGTTCTCCCACCCAGAACTCCAGTACACTACGACTTTGGTCCTTTCTGCCAGTGGCTCAAATTGAGTGAATCCAAAAAATGAATCCAAAATGTTTGCCAAAAATCCATTCATCTCCACCCGTGCCTCTAAGGTTCTGGGTGTCCTGGGTGTAAAGGTGGCGCTCCCCATCACCTGCAGCGCAATGGACCTGAGCGCCGCGGAAGCCGAGGTGTTGATCATGGAACCCCAGAAGTCTAAAGACCTTTTTTTGACAACACCGAAGTCAAGCTTCTTGCTACTGGTAGCAAATTAGCTACTACTAGCGATGCACTTGTCACTAGTAGCGATGCACCTTGTTGCTAGTAGCCAAGGAAATTCCTTTTCGGATCACCTAAAGACCATCTAAAGAATGGTCGACTGGACCTAAGGGAAGAGATGATGGATAGATCCACCCCATATGCCTTAAGTCGGTGTACCATGGAATATCGGATGGATTGGAGCTAAAGACCCACGACCGGATGAATAGGGATTCCAAGGTATCTAGCACGAAGCATAGACTTCCAAGCAGTTTCGTGTCCCAACCCCCTCTCCATCTCCCCACCATCCACCACTTCCCGTCCACCCCTTTAAAACCAGTCCTTCCCCCTACCTACCGCTCGACTCTCACCGCTCCGCTGCTTTCAGTGGCACATTCGTCCGTCCGGACCTTACTCGTACCTTGCTACTAATAGCTATTCGCTACAGCCGTAGTCATGCCAGGAGCTATAGCCGTAGCTTCCTTGTTCCACCCCTGGGGCGCTTCCCGGACCGGACCGACGTCCGCTCCCGTAGCTGCTTCGCTCGTCCGCTGGCGCCCGGACCGCTTCGCCTCGTCGGACGGGCGGGTGTAGTCGGTGGGGAAGTCGCCGAAGGGCGATTCTTGCCCCTTCGGCAGCCTGGCGCGGTACGGGCGGTGAGGTCGCCGCGGCGCGAAGTAGTGTGGTTGGTGAGTCGCCCGGTGAAAGAACCGGGGGGTGGTTCTCACCGGCGGGAGGCATTTGGGGGGAAAGGAAAGGAATTTGGGGTGAAAAAGCAAAGGATTTCGAGAGTTTGGGGTCACTCCATTGGCTCCGTCCTTCTGCCCGTCCTGGTTCGGGAACCGCGCAGACCCATCCAATCCAACCGGGCGAACCTGTCTCACCGGACCCTCTCCGGCCTACCAATCAGCTTGTCCATCTTCTTCCGGCCCGGCTCCCGCATCCGCCGGAACTCGTCCTCATGGACCTGAGAAGGAGGGAGGGCTGAAGCTCGTACTGGACGTGAGGAGAGCTCGGCTGAAAAACGGACCTTTCATTTCACCTGCAAAAAGCAACTCAGAACAACTTGTTCTAGCATATTTTTTGTGAAAGTGTTGTCATATATTTAATTAATATTAACTAATCATGTTGCATGTCAATGGAATCAAAGCACCAAACACTTTGAATGTCGCTTGAACCCTTTGAGTGTAGCCACCTTCCTTCAGGGACTCCGGGCCCTAAGGAAAAAACTCCAGATGCATCTCTTCGACCCAAAAAAGTCGCTGACTCCCTGAGTTTCCCTGGAAAATACAGGGAAGAGCTTCTTAACGTTGATCCACCTGTTCTATCCGCCTATATATCCGCTTTTTCTGTGGAACAACTTGCAGGGCACGATTTCTCGGCATCCACGAGGTACAACGGCCTTTGAGGCGGTGTTGACCGATGGTGTGGCCGTGCCAATCGCACCCGAAAAGCCACCAAAGAAGAATCACCACGCATCACCCATCCGAAGCATTCGGACCCACATCGTCATGAGTCAGGTCCCGGACCAACTGTGCTGCAGCCGAGATCTTGCTCAGGTACGACATGACCTGGTGAGGCGCACCAAACGCACCGGGCTCCGGTCTGGTCTCCGGTCTGACGGTCCCGGTGGTTCTTCGGACCCTTTCGGGTCCAGAGGTGATCTCCATCGGGCCGGGCCGGGCTCCGAGTCTCGGAGCAGTGCTAGTTCCGGATCCCTCGTGTCGAGCAGTGCTACACGTCAAACGGAGAACTGGAATAACAACTGGCAAAGGTCTTCACCAAAATGTGAAAGAAAACGTCAATGTAATTGTTCCCAAAATGTATAGATGTATGAAATATTACAAAACCGAGCATCGCTGCGACTTTCAGGACCTGCCAGGGTGCTGGACTATGTAATTTCTCCTGTGGTCAGGACTTCACCCGGAAGTGGAGCCCATTGGGCCCGAGGGGAGTTCCCCCACAAGGCCCGTGTGGAAAATCGAGCATACAGCATTACAGCATACCTAATATCAAGAGGTTTACAATCCAAATGGGGTTTTGATCAATCAAGAGTCTACATTTGCGCATCAAGCCATGCAGCCATTGGAGGAGGTTCCCATCATTAGAGTCCATTGTATGGAGATCCGAGTGGTCAATTGCTAAACGAAGTGTGCACACAGTGGGCCAACTCCAATTATGGCCAGGGTTGAACTCAGAACAACGCCTCCACACTCCTTACCTTTTTTATCCTTTTTTCATCATTGGCAGGTCACCCGTTTGTATGAAACCCTAGTCGCTTGATCATCCTGTCCATCTGCCAGTCTGAACGCCAGACCCCACTCCCCTGTCGTGTTCAGCAAGGTACCCCGAGCGGCGGGTTCGCCGGGATCCCTTTCGCGCCGTCCTCTACCCCCGCCGGGTGGGAATCCAGGTGGGTCGTTGACAGAGCCCTGAAGCAGCTGTTCACCTCTTCAGTGGGGGATTCCACAAGATTTCCACACATCTAATGGCCATGCCCCCAAGTAATGGCACGGAGTTGATGCATCTTTGTGCTGCATCTAAGATCACCATGTCAAACCTAGTCTCTCTGGCTTCAAACATCCTCACACCGGGCGGTGTTTCGGAAGCGCGGGATCCACGGTGTTCCTTGAACCGAAGATTCGGAGGCCGACGCAAACAAACGACTGGAGTGGGCTCAGACCACATCTTCCAAGGACTGGGAAAAGGACGAAAACGAGTGACCTGTTGGATGGTCCGAGTGATTGGATGGTCCTCACGTTTTGAATGAACAACCAACTGGTTGTGCAGCTTGTTTTGTTGGACATCACAAGTGCCTGTGTCGAAAACCTGGGGAGATCACTTCCAGAGTGAATCCGCCACTTCTTCAACCTCAACGGTATCCAGAAACCACCTTAGTTGCGTCCAAACCCACCTGCCGCAGGGCGTCTGAGTTCAGGGGGCCTTCCGACGCCGCGTTATCTCCGACCGCTGCCATCACGTCCCCCAAACCCGTCGAGCCCCGCCCGCCCAGTCCGTGGCAACTCGGATCCCGTGCCGCGGTTTTAAGACGGTCCAAGAGGTCTTGAAACACGAAATGGACCCGGCAGAAGGTGTCGCCAGCGAGTACCAGCGGGCCGGTAGGGAAAAGCGAGCGGCTGTTGGAGGCTCCATCCTTGATTCACGTGCCATAGAGGCTTGACGTGTCAAATCCCCAGGTCCTGCTTGCGAGTCCAGCTACTTGTGTGGGTCAGATCTCCTGATATCCATCCTTTTTGCTGGGCCCCAGGAAGCCGATCTTGGCCACCAAGACATCTCAAAAAGACCAGCCTTTGGAGCAAAGATACATTGAATGTGCGATTTCGTGAGGCACCTGAAGCTGAATGACCTAGAACCTGAATGGCCTCTACGTTTGGACATGGACCACCAATCGCCCAACAGATGTCTTTTTCCTCTCAAAACAAATGTGAAGTCTGGATTCCAGCAGAAGAAATTGCTGGAGTGCTGACCTCCTGAACTGTCCACCAGGTTACGTCCAATCATTCCGTTTCGGGAAAGCACGACGGACCCAGTTCTGACCCGCTGGCGCACACGCCACCTGCATGGAACGTCCCGGGAAAGGTGCGTGGTCACACAGACCACCGCGGTGCTCCTCACAGTTCACGGGGGCGTGTGGAGCCACAGGAAGCGCTGAACATGCCAACGCGATGGCTTAAGGGATGGCACCTGAGGGCTAATGGACCTGGAATTTCCCCTGCCCTGAAAAAGCCCTTGGAGAGTCGGGGGCATTGTTGCTACTCTGTTCGGGTGGTGTTCCATCAAGGGAATCGCCTGATGGCACGGTGTGGACTTCCTAGAACCTAGAACCTGAATGACCCCAATTTTTGGACTACTAACCAACCACCCAGGATATGGTCTTTCCTATCAAAACTGGTGTCGAATGGATTCCAACCACCCCTTGATTCAATACCTTTCTCGAACAAAACTGTGTTTTAAGGATGCTACAAAACCAGGTCCACCCCCCCTTTTAAATGGTCTTGGAAGGCTTACAGGGTGCACTCAGCAGCTCCGACCACTCAGCAGCACCACAAAGGGCCTGAGCTAAGCCAACAAAGCTCGGTCTAGCCACTCGGGACTGAAGCTAATTACTGCGACCACGAAGTCTACTTAGCCAATGAAAACGAGTGGGGCACCGCGGGTGGCACTTAGATTTCCTGGACCTCCCAGGAGGAGCCAAGCAATCCAAAAGATGGTGGCTCCCCCTTGAGGGACAGCCCCGTTCGAAAGGGTTTCACCGCCGCGCGAAGAAGAAGCTCTGGCCGTTCGGCAGAGCTCCCGTGCAGACGGTGGACCTTTTGAGGTGTCCCAAAAAAAAAGAACGGGAACGCATGTTCAGGACTGGCCACAATCAATCCGTGGAAAGAGGTCCCAGACCAGAGGGCTAGATTCGATGGCAAGGATGGAAGCACAATCTTGAAAGAACCCTGAGACAGGGAAAAACATTGGCACAGGGAAAAACATTGGCTTCACTGACTGCTCGGGGTTGCGTTGAATCATTATATAGAGGTGTCAAGACACGTAAAGGAGTCCGTCTAATCTCTTTTCTACCACCCTCGCCATCGGTCCTCCTCTCTTCAAATCTCCTACGTGTACGAAATTAGGACGCCTGACCGCGGCTGTTCGAACGGTCTGCCCGACGTGCACACACTTGTGGTGCCCGCCCAGGCACCGTCAGCCATCCCAGGCGCCCAGAAAAAAGCCCGGCTTCATCTTGGGGGGCTCCTCGAGTGCGTGGAGGGGGTGGCGCTCGGGCGCTCCGTCCGGTGAAGGGCTGGGAGTGAAAAGGGAGATCCAAAACGAAGAAGGTCAGTCAGCTTGAACACTGATGTTCTTTGAACAGTGAAGCACATAAGACTATCGCCCATAAGACTTCGAAAAAGACTAGAGTCTAGAGCAGGTCCAGCTTTCCAAACATCTGTCGGATCTCATCCTGGCCTGTAGAAAGGCCCAGGCCTACACCAACTGAAAGGTGACTGGTTGCGGACCATCCTGCCCTCAAGATCATATACGCACTGGGCCCCCATAGGACGTGCATCGCGCCGCCAGCGAATGGGAGCTCCTTCTTGGGTTCCTCCTTTTTGGAGGAGGTCGGAGGCCGCACGTCCTCCGGTACCTGATTGCCTGGCTGAGAAGGATAGTCTTTCGTTCGGAGAAATCGAGACGATGAAAGACGATGTGGGTCATTCTTATTCTGTCCGAACCCTTCTGTTCTTGCCGCTGACCCTTTCTGGGACAAAGACTCGAATCCAAACCTTGGAAAATGATGCTGCTAATTGTGCCCCACCGTTCGCCCTTGTTCTCTCCGCCATTCGCTTCCAAGCAGGCCAGACTCGCTGTGCACCGAATGCCTCCCATGCGAGGGCCGATTGCTCCGCTCGTTGCTGTGGTGTCCGGAGCGCTCGTTGCTGCCATGGTGTCCGGAGCGCTCGTTGCTGCCGCGCTCGTTGCTGCCATGGCGTCCGGAGTGCTCGTTGCTGCCATGGCGGCCGGAGCGCTCGTTGCTGTGATGGTGGCCGTGTCGTTCGTTGGTGGGCTGATTGCTGGCCACCGAGGGCCGTCCTGGAAGGCCTTGTGAGAGCTCTGGATGGGCTTCGGCAAAGGCCTGGCTCTGCGAGGTCGGTGCGCAAGACAGACCCGTCGTTGGGGGTCCTTCCAGGGAGTCGTCAGATGCACCTCTGTGGTCCATAGATCCTGGAGCGTTAACTCAAGATGGCTCAAGTCCATCAGATCATCACATCTTGCCATGACTGCAGTCCACGAGTCCACACATGGTGGAACTTCCTACCTTACTGATGCGGAGGAGAGGAGTCCAGGCGCATCTGGATCTGGGCACGTGTCACGTTCTTAAAACCAGCCCAAAGAGATTGGATCTCCAGCCCCCGCATGGTTTGGATCCAGTCACGAGACTCGACCACGGAAAGCACGAGGTCAGGAAGTTCCGGACCTCTTCGACCAGGTGTTTTGGCCGTAGCCAGCTAACTCCCTCAATCAGGATTGCATGCAACAGAAAAAGAGAGAGAGAGAGGGAGATCAAACATCTACTATTTGAAAGGGCTCTCTTCGATCGAATCCTCCAAACCGGTTTTTCTGGCAAGGTCCCCAAAGAGTTCAAGACAGACAGCTCCACACAGAAACATGGTTCCTTTGGAATCATCAACTGAAAAAGGAACCGTTCAGGGAACCTCCCCCAAACCTCCCCAGGCCATCCATCTATGGAATATGTACGTACATTAACCATCAAAACGTGAGAAAATCATCCCAACCGATCGGCAGTGAAAATGTTCCATATCTACCTAGAACATCCTAGAACCTGATTGACCCCTGCTTTGGAGAAGCCACAAATGGTCTTTTCTGGTCAAAACAGGGATCAAATGGGTTCTAGGGTATGGATGGTTCAGCTCCCGTCCCCAAGTCGCCCCCCGGAGTCTCACACCGGACCTCCGCCCGGAGGCTTGCCCTTGAGACGCGCCGATTCGTGCGCGTGGTGCCCTCCTGCAGACAGAGAGGTCGGTCGAAAGCATGCATGGCCAAGGGCGGAATCTATGGCTTGGAGGAAGATGAAAGGCTTCGCCCTGGTCACTTGGCTCCGTGAGCTTCGTGAACCCATCCCATCCAGTCCTACTCAGGCGCCTCAGTCGCATGGCAGGCCCTTCAGGTCCGACGCATCGGCCGGGGTCCTTCTTCGACGGCCCCGGCCCCGTCGTCCCGGCGCCTCCATTGCAGCCGCCTTCCGCAGCGGGTCCTCTCCGTCCTCGTCGAAGGCAAACAGCACGGCACCCTGCTTCCTGTGGGCGATGTCAATCAATTCCCGGTTTGACACCCGAGTTCGGGCTCGCCGAAGTGGTCCTTCTTCGGCCCAGTTCGAGCCGATTCCGTCCCGACCAGTTCGCTCGGAACCTGTCGCGTAGCCGAGCGCGATCTGCGGCATCAGCGTCCAGGAATCGGAACACCGGCTTTTGGTGTCACAAGGGGGTGAGTAAGACGTGATTCTCGACTGATCTGAACACCAGGTGGTCGTTGGTCCTCACCCCACTTGTGACACCAGTCACTTCCTATTTTAGGCAGTGGTGTCATCTTAAGATCGGATCCGCTGATGCAGTGGCTCTTGTCGCGGAGTTCAAGGGAACATATTACATGTTCTGTAACATACCTGGACCTTCAAGGGGTGGTGAAATTATTGTACACTCCTTAACAGTTATAAGTGGCTATTCTGCATCATATGACCATGTCACACATCACTGTTTGGATACTGCAAAAAGGACTCGGCCAGGAAGGGACCCGACTTCTCGAATCCCATCGGTCGTCTTCCCGTCGTCGACCCGCCACGTCCAGTGTGTGGCACCCGAGCACCGAAGCGACGCGTGAGCGGAAGGTTCTGACCGAAGCGAAAAGAACCGAAAACGAACCTAAAAGCGAAGAGAACGAACTTGGGGAGTCCCTGTTTTGTGACCTTTCACCTTGACCTTCATGTTGGTGACCTGACACCAGGGGAATTCTGTATGTTGGCGTCACTGCGAAGCTCCAGGTCTATTCCTGGTGGGCTTCCTTTTTCGATGGGCTCCTCCCGCCTGTTGTCCGGCGTTTCGGGGAGCTGGTCGATCTGCATGTCGCGGATGGCCTTGGGCCGGCTTCTCCGTGGGTTGGGCGGCAGAGGAGCGGATGGGGCAAAGTGAAATGACTAAGAGCGACCTGGGAATTCTCCACATGGCCTTGATGTCTTTCGGATCAATCCAGAAAGGACTTTTGCTGAAACGTGTGAGAAAAACGGACAACAATAGGGGATTCATCTCCGAGGGAAATCACTTTTGAGGGCGCAAACATCAGCACGATCTGCCCCCCATGATGAAGGAGTATATAGAAGTACAAGCTGCAAGCAAAGGGGCCTCCTGGTCATTGCACAACTGCAAATTGCAAAGCTAATGTCACTCCATGAACCTTAAGATCTTTCGAAACATCATTCCACCCAAGCAATTCACCTCAACCTCCCTTCCAAGCTAATATGAGGTGTTGAGAACTTGGTTTGGTGTCATGAAGCTGACACTCGGTGCCACGACCCAACAGCTTGGCTGGTCCTTGGCGGACTCGTCCTTGTCCAGTCGGACTCGTCCAGTTGGACGGCCATTCGGCCTTGCACCTTTGGAAGGTCGCCAGGTCAGCCTGGTTTGGTTCGGGCGCCTTCGTTGGACTCCAGACAAACAGTTCTTGGAATCATGAAAACCAAAACAGGTCTCGAAAAGGGTGCCTTTGGAGGTAGAAAAAGAGGTCTCGAAGCCCAGGTTCGGCAGAAGGCCACCCTGTCTCGAGCCACCTGCGCCTGTCAGCCACCTGCGCCCTGTCTTCTTCGCCCAGAAGCGTCCGAGCCAAAGATCGCGGGCGGCTCGTTGCTCTTTTCCTGTGAGGAGTCGGCTCGTTGTCCTCCGTTCACCCCCCGTTTGGCACCGTTTTGCCGAGCCTGTCCGGGTCCAATGAAGATCGGATCTTGAAAGACGTGTTGCTCAGTTCAGCATCCTGTAGTTTTGGGGCTTCACCCCAGCTCCCCATCCCGGCACTGCTGGGCCTTCTTATTCTTTTTCTTGTTATTATCGTCCTGCTCGATGACATGCACCAAATCATCCTTTTCCGAGGCTGCCTCAGAAAATAGGACACTGCAGCTGTCCTCAGTCTTGCATCCTCAAAAAGCATCCTTCTGCAAATAGAATGTCGAACATGTTAGCTGTATCTATCTATTCCAGGAATCGAGGCGAGTCACCATGTGGCCACCCCAAAACAGGCCACCCCCAGATGCACCATCTCAACCGATGTCCAAAGCCTCTTACATGGGGAAGTTTTATTCATCAACAGTCCACACTTGGGAAAAAAATCTCGGCTTTACGCCTATTGATTTCTAAGGGAAGAAAACCACCTTCGAACGACCGTGCCCTTTCGGCGCTGGTCCCTGTGCCGTGGTCCCTTCTTCGGCCGCGGCGCGATGTAGCCCCGGTAGCACAAGAACAGTGCCGTGAGTAGCAACACCACAGCGCCACCCACGATTCCTGCCTCGGCGGAACGAATGAAGGAGACCCGCAGCACAAGCCCATCGTGAAAGCAAATGAGGATGATGGGGATGCGTCAAAAATGTGTTGGAGCTGGCAAATATCCTGGAGGTGACCTTTTGATGTTTAGCATTGTCTGAACCGCTACATCATGTTGCGCCATCTACGTTGATCCCGAAAGACCCTCCGCTCCCAAAATGTTCGTAGTAGATTGTTGTTGCAAAACACACAGAAATACGATGGAGGGGGGGAGAGCAAGTTAGTAGATATATAAAAATGGAAAAAAACAAACGTTTCTCTTTTCAGGTTACGTTTCAAGATGCTTCCTGCAAGGACAAAGCTGACCGCACATATGATGTGCACAGGAATCACAGAGGGTGAGAATGCATTGCTTGATCACACTCTTGCACTGTATGGCTCACTAAGCATGCCATGGCGATTGGCACCCCCGATCCTACCCATGACCTACCAGGTCCACGTCCCCCTTATACCCATCCCCTTATGCCAACACATGCCGCCCCACCACGAAACCCAACGCCGGCACCGCACGCGGTCGCGCGCGGTCGCGCGCTCCCGCTCCCGGGCGTCCCGGGCGATGGCGGCGCCCGGCAAACTTTCCGCGGGCGCTTCGATGACTTGGACCTCCTCATAGGTGCCTCGCGGCGTTGTGTGTGTGAGTGGGCGTGTTCTTGCTGTTTTTGCTTGGGAAGAACCCATGGGCGTCGCAGCCATCTGGATGATCCAGGATTTGCATGTTGGTCCACCGCACCGGTACGTCAAGCACCGCGTGGGTGCAAACGGACGTGGCGCGGTCTTCGAATGCCAGGGAGTTATTGTCTACGGTTTGAAGTCTATGGATTCCATACCAGGAAACCACTACCAGGACCTTCCAACGGGTGGTTTTAACACCGGACTTGTCACCAGGACTTGTCACCAGGAAACACCTGTAGAGTCGGGTGCTGGTAGTTGCCTACTATAGTGGCAACTGCTGATCACGGTGATGGTCGAAGCCGCGATCAGGTGATGGTCGAAGCTGCAGAGGTGAGGTACGGTTCGGTGCGCGATGTGAGTGGGATCCAATGACCGGATTGATTCGGGTTGACATGATACTTGAGGGCAAAAAGGGACGCAAACGCTTGGAACATCAAGGAACATCAAGGAAACAAAGGTGTTTTGGGGTGAGATCAAGAAAGAAAAGCGACCATGGGTCCCACATTTCAAAGACTTCCCAGGCGTTCCGACCCCTTTTCAGGTTCGGAAACTCGACCAGTCCCACGGGTTGGGAGGTCCCCCACACCAGCACCCGACTCTACGAACAGGTGCCCAAGAAACCGTTAGGCTTCTAAAACCACCTGTTGGAAGGTCCTGCCATGTGAACGGTTCATTCGTCTCGGACCTGGGTCTCCACCTTGCTCGGAGACCGACCCCGTCTCGACTTCACCCAGGGTCCGGAGGACTCGTCAAAGGAACAGCAGGGCGGGCGACCAAAGGATGTTGGCCACACAGAAGCAAAAAAAGCTTCGGATGTTGGGCGCGCCACGGTTGGTGTGGAGATGGGGTGACCTTGAAAAAGTCGGTCAAAGTAGTGCAGATTTCGTGGCGCACAGGACGGTCCCAAAAGACCAGGGGACCAAAGGACCAGGGAGCAAAGGACTAGCGGACCAATGGACAAGGGGGCCTACTCAGGATGTTTGTTTGTTGATCCGTTTCTTATTTTTTATCGTGTTACTGTTCTTATGTTTGTTGATCCTAGTCTTGTTCTCTTTTGATCTAGATGCCGTTGGGACGCAGTAAAGCGCGAAGCGAGCCTTCCGTCTTGAACTTGTAGGCACCAGCAGTGATCCCCTCAAAGGCCAGGCTGCCATAGTCGATGATCGATTTGTCAGAGATGGTGAGCCTGGGGAACTTCCACACCTTTTGGTCGGCACGAACCGAGGTTCGATGCTGACGGGTTGGGATCTCGATCCTTCACTCGGCCACGGCGAGGCCACCTCTTCTTTTTGTCTGGCAAAGACACCTGCAAGGCGCTACCCTCGTAGTACGTGTCGCTTCAACCCAAAAGAAGAGGGTACCAGCTGCTTCCCTTCGGGGTCACCAATGGATATCTCCACACTACTTACAGGTCTCCATTGGGCACCCCTTGGAAGCGCTAGGTAGAGATCAAGTCCAGGATCCAGCCACGATGGCTAGGAAGTGGTTCTGAGCCTCGATCGGAGGGGGTTCATCCAGTTGTGAAAGGCGCCGGAGGGTTTTGGCGCATCAACTCGGAATCCTGAGAATTCACGATGTTTGATGCTTCACTCAAGACTTTGCCAGGCCAATCATCGCCAACAAAAAAAAGGAATCGAGCGTGGCTCGCACCACAAAAAGAAAGTCACAAAGCGGTTTCCACCCGCACTCGTGGCACTCAAAGAAGCACTCCGGCGCTTCGGTTCTTCCCTAAAAGGTGAGAAACGAACCGCCACCGTTTCCTCCGGAAACCCCTCCGAGAGGCTGGTAGAATCGCCCAGGCCCCAGCAAGCCTCGCGACGGCGGCGTTCGATCTTCCGCGACGGGAGGCGAAGCCATGGGTTGCTGTGGGAAGCGATGTGGTGTTTCAACAAAGTCTAGTAGTCGATAGAGATATAAGCCAAGACTGAGTGAAGAATTTCATCCAGAGATGAGACATTGATCGTTCGAAGAGTCTGGGACTTGACACCTTCGAATCCGGACCTCCTCATGTGCCGGATCGATGCCGCCCGCCCCCCCACCATCCCCTGCCTTGGATCGCCAAGGTCATGGTCCGCTGGTGGACGCTGTGCAAGCCTTGCCGCTCGAAAAAAACTCCAACAACACGCAGGCAGACCGTCAAAAGACCCTGGTGTTCAAAGGCCACCAACTGTCTGTCGTTCAGGTTTCCCGCAGACGAAAAAAAGACATCAACGGAACGCTGGTATGTCATTTGGGCTTGCAAAGCCCCATCTCCGCAACTGCGCACAAGAGTTAAAGTCAAAGATCGGAGAGATCAATCACCTACAAGCCACGCAAAACCAAAGCATATCAGCATATCAAACACGCAAGACAAGTTCAAGGGTCGACCCAAAAGAACTGCGGCCATACATCTTAAAACCATCCATGTTGCGAGTCTATTTTTAAGAAGAACCTGAAAACCCCCCCCAACGGGTTCCAAGGTCCAAACCCCCGACACCCGAGCCTCCAGCCAGGACCCCTCCCCCCCACCGAGTTCACGCCATGCGCCGTCCGAGACGCTCACCGCCACGGGCGGATCGGCAGGCTCGCCCATCACGTCGGTGCGCGTCAGGAGCGCCTCGAAGCTCTCCGTGGCGCGAATCCTCGCCGCCGCGGTGGCGGGTCGGTGGACCGCGGTGGACCGCGCTGGATTCGACCCGGTCGTTGGAGATCCGTGAGCTGGTACGGTGGCTTCAGAGGCGAACAATGGCACTGGCACCGAAACAAGATGTCTGAAGACAGATGGGGGTGAACAAAAGACCAACGGTCGAAGCACCAAACGTGGGGTGCCTTTAAGGTGAATTTTGAGGTGAAGGAGACATGATACTTGGTGTGCTGCTTGAACAACGCGGTCCTCTCTTCTCCTCTTCTACAGTAACTCCAACTCCCAAAGTTCAGAACCAACCAAATATCTAGACCCAGCAAGAACAAACCTTGATAGTGCTTGAAGCATAAGTGGGCGGAGTTGCCCTGGGCACCTCTGTCCTCCCAGCACCTGACATGGAACTGGTTCTTCACCAACTCATCAACTGATCAACCTGCTTGTCGCAACCACTCGCCGTCAGGCGGGCAGAGCACCAAAGCGCCGCCCGCATTGCCCCGGTGCATCGCGCCGTGCATCGCTGAAGCATCGCGCGCGCCAACGACGCTCATCCCTCCTCTCGCTGAAGCTGATGGTGATCCACCTCAGACTGCTGCGCTGCCGGTCGCCACTGGGTGGCTGGTCATGGTCCACCGCGGAGCTGTAGACGTGGGGGGCGAAAGGGGAGATGTGAAGCAGGATTGATGCTTACTCCATCTCCTAACAACCTTTAGGCCCTCCATGGCAGGGATGGTTCTTTGGCTTGGACGTTAAGGTGGGAGGTGAATGTTCTCCACTGACAGCCGCAATTCATCAGCCGGGGGGTCCAGCCTTCAAAGAACCCCAACATGACTGGTGGAGCTCGATCCCCAAAAGGACCCTGCCAGTCGCAAGAAAATTCACCACGCCAGTCGCAGTGATCCCTTCCGCAACATGACTGACTTCACCATGGGCCCCGTATGCCATGCTGGCGACTTCCAAACATCAAGGCAGCACGACCAAAACCATTTCTTCCCACCCCGCAACCAACGCAACCTTCGTGCCCAGTAGCTGCGTTACGGTGGGCCTTGGCAGCGCCGCCACAAGGAACAAATCGCGCTTGTGGCGGACTCTTACAACGTTGGCAACGGGGGTCTCCCTCATGTACACCTGTTGATGAATCCAACCAAATCAAACCACCTACTAGAATACCAGGACCTTCAAAGTGAAGTGACCTCTTTGGAGTCTCTAAGTGACCTCATTCGGATCTCAAAGGGTCGGTCACGAACGGAAGGTCCTCGTAGGCGTTACATCTCCGAGGGTGTGAACCCGCCGTCTGACCGTGTCTGACCGTCTAACACGGAGTAGGAATACAAACCCACCGGAGGAGTGTTAGACCATCACCTCCGCCATGGAACGGCGCAACGAACGGAAGCCTCAACGAACGAACGCTCGGAAGCCTCATGCATGGGGGGTCACCAGTTGAAACTCTTTTGAGGGTCCATCAAAACTCTGAAGGAAACCTGTTGGAGGTGTTGAACGGAGCACATTTGGGGGGGCTGAACCACTACGGCCTACCACCTCCAAAAAAGAACACACCACTCTGGCGACCTGGGCATAGTTCAGAAAAAGGAAAAAAACAAAAACACACGCCCACACACCCACTACACCTCCGGTCGCAACCCCATGCCCCACGATCCGATGCCGAGCGGCACGCTGCCCGCACCGTTCGCCGGCCAAAAGGCGGCGACCTGCGGCGGCACCGAGTCCTGGCGGTCGGTCACCGGCGGTCACCGGCGGCTAAGTCTCTCAACGTCACAAGAGACTGAGAGGATGACTCCTCTCAGTGCCTGTTCAGGATGACTCTTCTCAACACAAGCTTGCCCGACCCTGGCACTTAGCAGAACTCCGCACCCCTTGAATCCCTTCATATGGCCTCCACTCGCTCCACCAAACCTGTTCTTTTCACCTACCAAACGGTCGCCATCCCGCACTGGATGTTAGAGACATGTCCCGGTCGCGAGATCCTTCATGTTGAAGTAGTACTCACCAAACTCCACCGGCTGGGACGGCAAGCCATCATCACGGCCTCATCGAGCGTCCCGGTCGATGCGTCCCGGGTGGTCGATGCGTCCCGGTCATGGTCCGGTGTTGGGGTGCCAACACGCCACGCCACCGATTCTGAACACCATACCGCTTGGTCATCGCTGGTTCGTGGGATCGTTTCTAACTCACACTCAAAAAGGCCAAAAAGAGACATAGTCCCTAAGGGTCCAGGACCATCCTGAGGTCCTTTGAACCCAAGACCATTCTTAGGAAGTACTTTCACCTCCAAGACCATCCTCAGGAGGTACCTGGACCCTATGGGAGTCATAAATGATTAATGATGAAGAAGTCATAATTCCTCCTATCTCCTAGATATTGGCTGCCAACAAAAACACAATATGTATGATGATGTTAGGAGCAAAACCGCGAGAAGCCCAAAAACACACTACAATATAATATATATATATATAGGTCTTTTGCATTAGGAACAGAGCCCAACAAAAGCTGCAAATGACCATGTGTTTAGAACCTCGGCAAGCCCAGGTTCACCCACGCCAAAAGACCTCGAAACCTCCTCGAGGTTTGACCCGATCGAGGCCTCTTGCGAGCCGTGCTGGTGGTCTTAGGCCGCTTTCCCTACCCCGGAAGCCACGACCACCCGACTCTACAGGTCTCCTCTGGTAGCTTTAGACTTCAAAGTGTGTGGTGACCCGTGAAGTCGGGTGCTAGTCTTGGCCACTTAGGTCCACAGCCACCGACCGACCGAGAACAGAAGACACCAAGCACCGACCCAAGCCGCTGGAGACCACTCCGCCGCTGAGGATCAGCGTGCACCTGAAACCGAGCACGGCGGGTGAAGGGGTGAAAAGCTGCAAGCAAATGGATGAAGACGCAGGTGATTTGTTTCTTTTGAGATTTGGCCCACCCCCTGCTTGGAGTGGGGTGTGCCCTGAAGCTGAAGCAATACAAACCTCTTAGGTGCTCTCTCTGCCCGCACCATGTGCCCACTGGCCTTGTGGGTTCGACCACCTGAACGGTGCCCGAGGCCAACTTCAAGGTCCTTCCCTCCACCAAGAGCGCCTCAGGAGGGACCTGGGTCGCAGAACGGCGAAGTGAACGGGGAGAAGCCGGCCAACTCAAAGCGCTCAGTCAGGCGCTCAACTGTAGATCAACTGTAGATCCCCCGATCTGCCATGCAGATCGCTCCAATCCGGCCATTTCACACCGGCAGACACGGTCCCATCCTCTTCCTTTGCTGCCCAAAAGCCACATACTCCAGCAGTTGCAGCGAATTCCTCGGGGCGAGGGATGATTTCCGAGCTGGAGCCGCACAACAGCCATGCCGTGGTGAGGGATTTGCTGTGCCGTCCAGGCTCTTGAAACACTGCAAAAAGGTGAGCTCATGGGAGCATGCAGGGAGACCATCTGCCCAGTTCAGCTGTAAAAAGACGATCTATGACCTGGAAACCTGAGGGTTCGCTATTAACCTTCCAAATAGGATCCAAACACCACCCAAACGACCTCTTCTGGTAGACGTCTGTTCACCCCACCCGAAATCAGCATCTGCTATCCACCACATCTCCACAATCGACCCCCCCCACCGAGCCGCGCCAAGGGATCAAAGCCATCGGTGCCGCAGAGGAAGCGCGCCGCCGCGCGCGCGGCCACGGCCGGGAGGGCCAAGGCGACGTTGAAGTCCACCTCCTCAGAGCGCAGAACGGCCGCCGATCGGCGGCAGAATCGACAGTTCCGGGGTGGGGAATCGAGTGCACTTGGGAGGCGCAGACACGAGTGTCCTGTCACAACGTGAAGGTCGTTCTTTGGGCGGGCTCATGGAATTTGGGCCGAATCGTTCATCCCCTTTTCTCCAGTTTCTTCCACACCCCCGGACCCTCCAACAGCGACCGGTCCATCCGGCGCCTGCCCCCCTCCTCCGCTCCCCCTCCGCCGTTTCGCGGCGCTGTGAAACGCCCCAAGGCACGATGAGCGACTTCGGCCCCTCGCGGGTTAGCGCGAAGATGCTGTTCGGGCGGAACTCCAAGGCCCGCGGGCGCAGCGCCTGGAGCGAAGAACGCGCAGCGCGTGACCAGCATCCAGCCCAATGTCATCGCTAGGTGAAGCAGAATCATCCAAAGGTGAGTTCGAAAGACCTTTCCCTTACCGATTTGAGGTTGAAGAAATGCAAGGCTCCAAGCCACTTGTTGGGGTAATTTCTTGCAACAAAAAGCATGATTTCTTTTTTAGTGAGAGTGTGGTACTAATTTTTCGGAAAGGAATTGACAAGTCCGACTAGATCTTATCCTGCCATGTCACCCCCAAAAACATGCAAATGATCAGCACCACACATCGCCCGTGCCCCAAAAACCACTGCGACTGGTTTGGGGGTGGAGCACCAACTCCTCGGAGACGAGACCGCTTGGTCCTCACCGTGCCAGAACCCCCCCGCTTCAGCTCAGCGAAACATCCGGTGCCTGGCACCTGTCCTGCCCAAGCGATGGGGAGCAGGGATTCCGTTTGAAGCTGCTTGGCAGGGCAGGGGGGGCAGGGGAAAGGTCCGTTTTTGGGCGGGTGGGTCTTGCCCCCCTTTTGGCTGGGTGTCTGCAGTGTCCCTGGTTGGAGATGAAACCAAATCAATCCAAATCGTGGATTCTTATTGCACCAACCAATGTTCCAACATGAGAGGCAAGGGACCCGGGTAGAATCTCCATCAACAGCGAGTAACTTGCTATGATTCAAGCAACACCAGGTGCCAAGACAGAAAGGTAGCTGGGATGGTAAAAGCGTGAATCGTCAAGTGTTCTCCATCTTTTTCCCCTCAGCAACCACAAAGTGGATCTTAAGCGAATCGTGAGTATCCATCCAAAAATCCAACAGGCTTGCTGCCTGATGCCTCCAGTGTACCTGGCTTCAAATCGTTTCCCCCCCCATCTATAAAGGACCCAAAAACCTCTTTGAACTCGGCAGGCGCGATCTCTGTCACCCCGTCACCCGTTGCGATCGTCGCTGTCACCCGCCCCCCAGTCACCCGCAGTGCACCCGGTCGCTGGTCCTGTAGGGAACAGGAGCTGCAAGGCACGTCCTCGCCATTGGGCGCTGGCCCCTCCAAGCACACGCCCGTCCTCGGCGAGGGCGTGGCGGGTCGCGGCAAAGCAAGTCGGATGGAAAGAAAGACAAAGAAAAGAAGCTGTCTGTAGACTGCAGTCTACAGTCTACAGGTGTTGGACAAAAAGGTGTATATATAGAAGACAGAAAGAAAGAAAGAAAGAAAGAAAGAAAGCAAGCTAGGGAAGGCGGAAACACGACTTCTCTACTGCCGTAGACTACGAACATTCCATTCATGGGACGAAGCACCCAATATATTCCCTGATCTCATAAAGTACAAGAACGAATTCATGCAAATATGATCCAATCAAGCGCACGCATATACAGTTTTTCATGACCATCAATTCGTTGCAAGCATGTTGATGTAATTTCGTTTAGCCATGCTATTTCCATCTATGTCGCGTCGGTGACAAGCTGTGGGCCAAAACTTTCCCACCGAAGAAGTGGCTCCCTTCCAGCGCCAGATCCGCGCGAGACCGCGCGGCGTGACGTCTGCTCGCCCAGCGGCGTGACGTCCCAACGGCAGGTGGCCTCGATCGAGGCACAGTGGCAGGGATAGGACGCCGAGCTGCCTGAGCGCGCAGCAAAGAATGGGATAGGGAGCAGAGTGAGACGAATACACCAAGAACGCCCCCACAGAAATGGACAACACCAACATCCAACCCAGGACATGCATCATTGCGTACCCACAAGCGATCCTTTAGGTCCATTTCTCTCAATAGACCTCTGCGCTTCCCCCCGTTGGTGTTCACCTGCTCCCCCACCGTGCTCCCGACTTTCGGGTGTGACCTTTCCGCCGTGCTCCCAAACGGACCGAGGAGCAGCTGGGCGGACAGCCGGGCTGTTGCGCGCAAGCGTCACACGTCACCGGCGTGGCGGTGTCACCTGTGCTTCCGCGACCGACCACGGAGACTGACCGCGTGGTGCACGGAGACCCGGCAGGGCGCGGGTGGGCTTCCGCGTCCGCGAGTGCGCGACCGCCCAAACCAAACAGCGAGCCATTGGGAGGCGGCTCCACGAGCAGGCAGCCGGAGTCTGAAAACATGGGACTCTGAAACAACGTCGCAGTTCTGAAGCACGAGACTTGCAAGTCAGCATTATGAAACGTTTCAAGTCGGATTCCGAAACTCGGAGTCTGAAGCTGAAAAAGGGGGGCGCGGAACAGCGCGCAACCACCGAATTGCGTTCCGGAACCTCAAAACCATATCTCGTTGATGTCCCATTCCCCCATCCCATCACCTCCACCCTCCCAACGAAGTCTGGGAGTCCGCGTTTCGGACCTTTATATACCGATTTTTGTTTGTATACATAAAATTCCGGTGAGATCCGATAAGAATGTGAAAAAAAGACTGATATGTGTTGCTCTTCTCCTTTGGATTCCCAAATACATGGTCCTTGAGAGTCACTCTCAAACAGAAAGACCATACACTAATGGCATCATCATGACTCTCTTGTTCGAGAGTCACACGTGTGTCCTGCGTGTCCTCGTCTCCAAGGCGCTACTGTCCAAGGTCTTGCAGTGCATGCCCACACCATCCTGCGCTGGAACTCATACGCCAGGGCAGTTCTCATGAAGTTGAGTGGAAAATCTGGGTGAGAATGTTCTATCACCTCCAAATGGCGTTCTGAACACCGGCCAAGGTCGGCATCTGTGAGGTGATGGAGGAAGTCCAAATCTAAGATGTTCTGCGGTTCTTGGTACAGAGCAATCTAGGAGGATTCTGGAGGTTATACGGTCAGCGCCCTCACTTTGAAGGTTTGGGGGGTGAAGAAGAACATGTCCTCAGAGTGGTCAAAGGACCTTCGATGAATGGTGAAATCCCCTCCTGCCGACCGGATCGAAAGAGGAAATCGGTGAAAAACGGTCCTCTTGACCCCGGTAACTTGTGAGGAAAGTGCTGGTGAGGAAAGTGCTCGGACACCTTGGGACCCTGCTCAGGGTTCCCTGAGTTCTGCTCGGCTTCAAGAACTGCAGGATCTGATCTATAACGAGGAGGCATTCTGAGCTCAGCTCTCTTCCCTCCCCGATCCTCCGAAAGCGAACTCGGCTCCTCCTTTCGCCGCCAACCACAACTGGACATCGAGGAGCAAAAGCAGGGCGAGTTCGCCACCATGCACTTGTCCGAGAACTGCTGCCTACACCAGGAGTCTCTCACGCCGTCTTGGGTGTCCGTCGCAAGTCAGTCAGAGGACGAACGGGTGTGATGACGAAAGCCCAAACCCAGGCCGGACTCCACGGCCCAGCGCACTGGGCCGCCCCCCCTTGCGGCCGGGCCACGCGACGCTGCCCGTGTTGCCGGCCGAATAGCCCAAAGAGACGCCCACCGCAGTGGCGGGCTCAGTGATGCTGGGCTCGAAGTAGACCTAGTTCCGGAGGTGGGGCTGCGGGGAATTTGACCCACGACGGGGGAGAGGTCACAAAAAAGATATGAAAAGGACATAAAAAGACCCTTCAAAACGAGAATGGAAGGGTCTTCAGATGTCTTTACAGGATCTGATTTCGAGAATTTTCTGGACATTCCTGGACTTCTCTTGGGAGTGTCGTCCTTGGACCTCAAGGGTGGCACCGGAGCAGGGGAGAAAGCCACCCCCAAACAGAAAAAAATCAAACTGGTCGAATTGATGAAACAGTCCCATGGAAATAGAAAACGTCATAGTCAAGTTCAGTTCCAGGAGCCCAAAAAAAGACCTGGCGCCATGTTCATTCTTGCGGTTCGGATCTCCTTGGGCTGAAAAGAACTGGATGAGCCCTTTGGCTTCAAAAGACCTCAGCCATTCGCGCCTCCCAGCCACTCGCATAGGTGCCACAAATGGTCACTGGGTTCTGCTCAGTCAGAGAGTTCCCATTCCTGGCGTGAACGACCAGGGGGCGCGTCAGGTCTTGGGTGGGTGGTTTGCTCGGGGAGGTGGGCTCATGTTCATCCATTGTCCACTTCCAGATGAGTAAGTCGATTGTATAGGATTCTACGACGTGTTGCAGATCATGACGCCACCAGACATGGTCCACCTACCAGGGGTGAAAAGGGCTCCAGGTTTGGACTCGCTGCCATATCCATCCTCCTCTTCCCTTCCAGGCAGCAGGGTCTGATCAGTTCAACCTTCTAAATCCACGAACCGATTCACCAGGGTGGTGCCCACCAGCCCAACCGCTTTCCACAGGAAGATCGCAAAGTCTATGGAGGTATGGAAAACAACACCGGATCCACCATCCCCCCCCGTCGAAACCCTGTGGCTCGAAGTGATGGACACGGTAAGCTTCGGCAGGTGCCGTCTTCGCCGGTTCCGGCACGGTCGTCCGCCCGGTCGAAGTCGACCGCGTGACCAGTGACCCGTCGACGCGCCTCCAAACGGGCTGAACGTCGCAGGTGATCCGCCACAAGCGCAGGTACATGTCGGACATCAGAGCACCAAAGCCCAAGAGTTCCCTCAGTGGGCCACAGGTGGCCCGGCCAGTGGGTGGGGAGCCACCCCACTGAACCCCAACGAGACAGCCGACCGCGGTCGAAAAGCGACATCGAGACTCCGGAGAGTGTGCGTTCCTGAAGCCTGGGGCCTGGATGTTTCACATCTTTGAAAAGCAACGGCTCAAAAGCGGCCCAAAAGTTATAGAAACACCACAAACTACCAGGACACCCTACATAAGGGGCTTCCATTGATATAGCCCCTTGGGATGTGATTCGGGTGTCCCCTCAGTCCGAGCGCGTGGGTCCTGGTGGACCTGGGATGAGGACCTGCGATGTCGATCGCCCAGCTGGGCCCCAGGCGAGCCCCGTCCCAAAACGGACCTGGTACTCATACTCCTCCGAAGGGAGAAACACCCTGATCATCCGGCGTCAGTCAGGGCACAGCTCGTTCTGCATCATGTTGCGGAAGATGGGTTTCCTCAATTCCGTGTCTCGGCCCGGCTCGGCTTGGCCGTTTTGGGGGACCTCCCAACTCCTGGGCTCGGCTCGATGGGTGGACCTGGTGACGTGGACGTACATCCACGCCGCTAGGCACTCCCATCCCATCCCCCCCCATCGACCGGGGGGATGGTCTCCGAGCTGGCAGTTGGTACCAACCTCGTTAGGCGCCTCGTGGCGACCAGAGATTTGGGGCTTGCAATCCATGTGGTCCGGTCCGCATGGTCCGAAAACATGGGAACCTCGCACGTTCGACAATCGTTCCCCCCAACAGGGGGAAGAAATCGTCCAGCTACAGCGGGGCCCTGGGGGGGTCCGTTGGAACACGGTACCACGAATTCAGCCATGTTCTGCCATGTTCAGCGGCCAAGCTTCAAGGTTCCTTCATCAAGTGGTGTTTTTGGGTTCTTGACCTTTCTTCGGTTCTTCGGAGCTTCGACTTCGTGCCAAGCCCAAGCCGTTCATCAAATCTGTGTCAACTGGACTAATACTTAAACGATGGCTCTTTGGTCCTTGGCTGGTAGCTCTTTCCCTGCTAAAGCAATTGCATTGTATGATTGAGATGTTCTGTTTATCCGTTCACTCGGCGTGTCCCCTCAGACTCATCTCAACAAGATCTTGCTGAGTTATTGAATGCTTTGCTTTGACTCTCTCCACGTCCCTTAAACCAAACCTGATTGACAGCCCACAAAAATGAAGGGATTTGAGACATCACTCTCAAACCATCTCTTCCAAAATTCCACCGCCCTCTGCGTCTTAGAACAACCCACGGCTCCCCACCACCTCCTCCCCCTCCTCTGTCGGCCGCGCGGCCGCAGGGCACCGGAGACCTGAAACGGCGGCTCAAAGGCCCCCGCCGAGCCCTCCACCAGCGTGCGGGCGCAGTCGCCGCCTGAGACTGGCGGCCAGGAGAGTGGCCAGGAGGGTGGCCAGGAGGGTGGCTTGAAGTGGATCAAGGAAATGATGCCTTTTGTTGGTACTGCAACAACTTTGGAGGCCTTGAACAAAGTAATGATGCCTTTTGTAGGGTGGCCTGAAGACTAGTTGTACCATCGTCTGCAGGGTGTGACCTGCTTCTTTGGATTCTGCACAACAAGGAGCCCCCTTTTAAAGTGTCGTATGTAGGTCGCTTTTATGGAGGCACCAGCCGTCCCTGATTCAATCGGAGGCCTCCTCCAAGGCGGGGCAGCACGAAAAACTTGATGTCGACACCTGTGTGGAGGACGGGCAATAAAAGTTCCAAACTTGTCTTGGATGATTTTCCAATTGAGACAGACCTCCCCCCTTTTTGCTTCGAACTTTTTTGTTCACGAAGTTGTTCCAGCAGGGAAAAAAGCCAACTCCGACGTGGTCAGGGTTTGTGCAGCATGGATTTACACTCCTTGGACTCGCCATGGAAGGGGGACCACCGCTTTGTCTCCGGAACACGACCGTGGAGGGAGACAAAATGGTGTTTGAAGCCGAAAAATCTCGGCTGTAGGCTGCCTAGCCTTTCGGAAAAGAATCTTTAGGACGACTCCAGAACCTCCACCGAGGTGAGAACGCCACGCGACGAGAACCAAAAACGTGTAACAGGTCTCCAAAAGTCCGCCGCCTCGCCGGGTGACCCAGGAGAGCTGCAGCACTGCATTGGCGATGACCTGAGGGCGAATCCCCAAATGTCGAAACGGGAAGGAGCGCGATCCGGGGAGAGCGGTGGTAGAGATCCATCCGGTGCAGGTTCATCCCCTGAACCTCATCCAGGCGCTACCGGCTCAGGATATGGCACCCCAAGTGGTATCACCTCCACCCCTCACATACCAAAAAAAGGGCACCGAAGCCAGCACCACCTCACCACCCCTCAGGCACCCGTTGTGGACATGCAGGACCTCCTCGAAGAAAAAAGAAGCATGCCTCCAAACACCAGTCGAAGCCAGCCAGGGGAAACCATAGCCGTACCGATCCTCCTCCTCCGCCGCTCTGCCTTGGAGCCATGTCCGCAGGCTTGGACGAGCGCATTCTGGGCCGCCCAGTTCAGTTTACCTCGGGCAGAGACTCCCCCACGACGCTGCAAGAACGGCCCTAGTTCCAAAAGAGAAGCGCCGATGTCATGCCTACAGTATGGGCCTATCCCAGATGTAGGATCGATGGTCAAAACCCTGTCATGGTGTTTGAAGTTGCTTGAAAATGACTGTTTAGGGGGACTTGGTGCATATAAAATCATATGTAAATTTAAAAAAATAGTTAGCATATCTGATTGCGTATATACTCGTTGACCCGGTTCATGTTCCGAACCCACCCGGGGTAGATTCCGGGTAAGCACACTGAACCGAATGCAAGACGCTTCATTGACCCATGAATTACGGAGGTCATAACCCTCTTGCATGCAATGATGTCGAGAGGAGCCATGGCTGCGAACCTCTGCACCTCCGGCCTTGGACATTCGGAGCTCGCTGACCGTTCACCGCGCCCCGGTGACGTCATTGGAACGCCGATGTCGCCCAGCGGCTGACGGACTCAGGTGTGATCGTCCCATTGAGACTGATGGTTCCTCAAAAGTCCGTGGGATGTGAGGTCTGGGATCCATGGATTTTGCATGCCAAATGGCCTGGTTTGACAGGCCAAGATATTGTGAATGATTCACTGGACGCATCGAATCCTGGAAGATGCTGGAAAGACCTGATTCTCAAAAGCCTAAAATCAGGTCCTCGCAAGCTTCAAGCCCATCGACTCTGGAGAAGTCTGTGACAGGTCTTGGTCTTCGCGATCGATGGGGCATCCGCGATCTTGTGGGTGCTTGACGTCTGCAAGAAGTACAGTAGGCTTGGAGTTAGAATATGTTACAATCCCATACAATCTCATTCCCACTTCCAAAACCTGGGCAAATTTTTCAAGAGCCAGGTTCTGACCGCTGGAGCTCCTTGCTGGCCAGCAAAAGTGAGTGAGTCGGCTCAAACACATATATAGATTCGAAAAAGATTGGGATCGATTTTGGTTGAGGCCGCAATCTGGTGTTTTTCTGGCTGCTCCAGATCTTTTCCTAACCAGCCCCCCTTCAGACCCCGTCGGCGGCGTCTCGCTCTCCTTGCACCACCTCCTCATCTGAAGAGACCCGGTTGACTAAGGTCGTGGAAAAGTCGATGCGTTCGGCATCGCCCGTGTCCTGGTTCCAGGTCGAGGCGTTGGACGATTTCCATGGATTGGTGGGCCTCGACTCATTGAACTACTCTGAACTGGTAGTGGATGATGACTCCCCAGCTGGGGTCAAATCAAATGCTTTTCTATAAGAAAGAGCTGAGCATGGCTGTCATCCCGGGTCCTGTGCAATGGAGACGAGCCAAAGAAAACACACGGCCACCGCGCGACGCATGTGATGGGCCCACGCCGGACCCTCCCAAAAACCACGACGCCTGCGGGGGAGGAGAATCCCAATCCGATGCGGAAGGCCACTTGAAATCTCTGAGTTTCATGCTACCACCTTCCCAGTGACCTCTTCTTTGAAAAAAGCCTGTTCGCATGCGAGCTCATTCTGGGATTCGCAGAGGTTGTGGGGGTTGTGGTACCCCAACCCCATGACGCGGCCCAAATCGGCCCAATTGGGGCCGCTCTTTCTCCACCTCTTTTTACCAATACGAACCCGCGCTCCTCAGCAAGGACCTTCGACTTCCAAACCACCTTCGACTTCCAACGTGGAACCACCACCAGCACCTCCGCACCTCCCCCTGGATCGATGAATACGACGGGAACCCGAAACAATCCTCACCCGGATCTGCTGGGCTCCGTGGACGTCGACGCAGGACCCATTCCTTTGTGCCGCGGCGGAGCACAGCTGGCAAGCTGGCAGGGGCGAGCATCCTTTGGCATCGCCCATCCTTTGACGTTCGCACTTGGCGTTGCCCAGGAGTCGCCGCAAGTGATTCCGCGCCGCAAGGTATCTCCAAGTTTGGAGTCAAGCAATGAGTAGTTGTACTGCAAAACAGGAAGCCCAAAAACCGTGAGTTGTAGCTGGTGGTTGGTAGAGGGTTGGTATATAGTTGCAAGCGGATGCATAGGTCGCCTGGGTGTTTTATAGCGTTGTGCATCATTTTTGGCTCGTATTTGCAGTGTTTTTCTGGTTTATCCGCAGAAAGACTGGGGAGAGCGACACACACAAGATTTGGGTGTAGGGTAAGTTGTTATCTATATTCGAAAGTTGGTTGCGTTGGTGTCAGATAAGCGAGCAGAAACGACAAGGCTCATCTGCTCGCTCACCAACGCAACCAACGCAACCAACTTTCGAATGTAGATAACAACTTACCCCTACACCCAAATCTTGTGTGTGTCGCTCTCCCCAGTCTTTCTGCGGATAAACCAGAAAAACACTGCAAATACGAGCCAAAAATGATGCACAACGCTATAAAACACCCAGGCGACCTATGCAATTATGCAACCGTAACCTAGTTGGTAAGGGAAAATGGTCTTCTCACTTGGGTACAGCGGCCATGGCCCAGTTCCCTTGACCACTCGGTGCTTTCTCCATGACATCAGAACCGGAACCCCAAAAAGGCAACTCTCCGGGCCAAGAGCCTGGCCTTCGGCCGAACTGGGCACGGAGCTCCGACGGCTCAGAGAAACTCGAGGTGTCTTCTCCGTCGGCTCGGCATCTCCAGAGGAAGAGAGACCACCTCCACCGGCCGCGGGCGATCTAAAACCGCGAGGGACCGCGCGGTTTCCACACTGGAAGCTCTTTCCAAGCCGGGAGCTTGGCAGAATGGACGTTAGAAGTATACGTGTCTTGTAGCAAACTGAGCAATCACACACCACACATCGCCATCCTGCTGGGACCCACAGGGACTCTCTGAGCACCCCTGCGGGGCACATCTGTGCCATGGGAGGATGTGCCTGGACGGAGGGATCCAGAGGGAAGGGGCCTGCCATGCTTGTGCTCCTACCCTGCTTGGGCGAAGAGTTTCTCTCGACTCGATTCAGTTGGTTTATGGAGGGATCTGGTAAGCAGCCATGCTTCCTCAAGCGAAAAAAGAAGCACGTGGATGGCTTGACATTGTGCGATGCTTTGGTGACTACCTCATTCACAGACTACCATGCTTCGATCTGTTTGGATGTGACACCGTGGCATGACATAGAACTTTTAGAACACAAGTTGAAAAAGAAAGAACCTAATCTGAGTCTTCCAGAACCACACACTGCCAGGGTCCTCCGTTTTCACGCCACCGTGGCTTGGAAGCGCCAAGCGCCCGTGCGAGTGCACGAGTGCTCGCTGTCGCACCGATCGCTCTCTGTCGCTCCGAGATGCGCCCGGTGCAGTGGGTCCGTGTCCGCCATACTCACCGTGGCCCCACTGGTCGTGGCCCCACTGGTCGTGGCCCCACTGGTCGTGGCCCCATCCATGGTCGCCGTGCTCGCCATAATAGTCTACCTCACAAGGAGAGGTGGCATCAGGCAGTGCTGCGAAGGCGGCAAAGGAGTGGACATGTGGCGGGTGGTGCCAGGTGACACCGGACAGGTGGCATCACAACCAACCAAAAGCCTACAAGGATGGAGGCAGGTGATCGCTCGGACGACTGGCGCCCGGTGTGGCACCTCCCCCGGCGGCGCGCCATAGCCAAAGTGATCGTCGAACTCGTCGCCCTTGAATGGAGCAGCTCGAGGATGGGCGGTGGGTGTCGGGGAAAGAAAAATCCACTGGGACACCAGGAAGGGTCTGTGCAAAGTATGTAACGTAGAAGATCTCAGATGCCAGCACCCTCCGACTGGTCACCACCCTGCCACTTTTAGATCGTTTAATTCTAAGTCTCGAAAAGCTACCAGAGGAGCTGTTGGAGGGTGCTGGTGTGCATTGTCTTGGACAATCCAACTTAGATGTGGGCGGTACTAAAGGAGGAGGGAAGTCCAGGAGGGGTCCAGGTGCACCCCGAAGGGACGAGGTGGCACGATGGGAAGTCGAACTAAGCGGAGTTCCACCTGAAACCCCAAACAGCATCAAACATCCAGAAACAAATTGCCTGTTCCAATCATATACTGCCATTGCGATTCTTTACAGAGCAAGTGCTTGGGCCTTTGCGATCGACCACATGGGAAAAACATGGAAAAACCCACCAACGGACAGCAGGACAGAGATCGCACCTGTCTGGACGGCGCCCCGTCACTGGGCCACCCCGGCCGGCCACTCCTCACGAATCTTCTTGGCCTCCAAAAGGTCCAGCAGAGCTGTTGGATGGCAGAGAATTCCGCCCGCATGATACAACAAACCTTGCCATCCAAGTAGTGAGATGATTCCCGCAATCCAGGATAATCCATGGAACATCTCTGAAATCAGTGGGCTTGGGCGCCATCCAAAACACCCTACCCGCTTCCAAAACACCCCCAACAATGGAAAAACCTGCTACAGCTGCCAAAAGCGCTGCCTTCCCAACGGGATATTCCGTGGGCCGATGGGCCGTGCTGTTCCCTTGCGGTTTTCCCGCGCGGCGCACCACGTCGCGCCTCTTCTTCCAAGGCGACTTGATCCCCCTCACCACCGGGCTCAGCAGCCTTCCAATCGACTTGCTACTGGTAGCAAGGGCATTAGTAGCAAGAAGCTACTAGGGGCTCCTGGCATCGCTACTAGGAGCAAGGACGCTACTAGGGGCTCCTGGCCTTACTACTAGGAGCAAGGACGCTACTAGTATAAGCTTCCAAAGAACTTTCGGCCGAAAAACCGGTCGACCGATGGGCTGCTTTCGACTGGTCGGCGGGCGTGCAGGTCGAATGCTGCTCATGTTCATTTGGATGAATGTGCATCGGCCAACAGACTCTTCTGAAGAACGGATGCGCATAGGTTCTTTGGTCCCGAA